>CM017191.1:34283939-34648939 GCA_004837865.1 Musa balbisiana | reverse complement strand
GCGTCAACTTCTCGAACTTAGTTAGGATTGCCTAAGCCATAAGGCTCCTTTGCGATATATACGTCCACGAATGGTCAACTTAGTTGCAACCTCGTACAAGTCTCGAAAAACTTGTAAAACAACAATTCGCTTACTTTGAATATGATAAGTCCCGATGTTTCGCGAAGATGGAAGCTTTACAAGCAATTCAGCAAGCACCTTGAGTGCAAGAGAAAAATAGATGAATGAGAAAATAAGAACTTTAGAAGGTTGGATGAATAATTATAAGTCCGTAAACAACTGCTCATCAGGTGTCGGGCATGACGGCAAGTTCTTGTCAAGTTAACATGTGAAATTGTGAAGAGTATTGCCCGATACTACCCCGAAGCCCCATCTTCCCTGATGCCACCTTAAGGGTTCTAAGATATTGAGATAGTTGACGTTTCGCGTGCAGCTATGATCTATAGAAAACAGGTTGTGACACATGAAAATGAAATCATTTTGAAATAGTTTTGCCTGGTGCGACAAGCGATCATACTACAATACTACAACCTATTTGAGCTTACATTTTTTTTAAGTAAAAACACACAAAACTAATGCAAAAGATACAATCAATCATCTATAAAGTATACAAAAGCATATGTACAAATTGTTGCGGATACATGACAATCATTCGTGATAGCAGGGTTTATGCACGAGCATATATGCACTAAATGCTAACATCCTCCATCTGTCTACATGTCACTAATTATATATATATATATATATATATATATATATATATATATATATATATATATATATATATATATATATATATATATATATATATATATATATATATAAAAGAAACACTCAAGTTTTATATGGTTATGTCAGAAAAATATATAAAAAATTATTTCAAAATTTATGTTAGAGAATATATCATGAACTTAATATAACTTATAACTTAGTTTCTCATTATAAAAATTTTCATTTTGTTTCAACCATGTCAAGTATTTCACAAACCATGTGTAAATTTATGATTAATGATTTCATAAATACTTTATATATTTTAGATTTTCTATTAAGGATGATGTAAGAAACACTCGAATATTTATGAGGGTTCTCTTTAGTTTGTGTGTATATAGATATAAGAAAAATTCTTTAGAGCTTATGTTAGAAAATATTTCATGAACTTAATATAGTTTACAATTTATATTCTCATGATAAAAAAAATTAATTTTTTTTGTGAATGTAGATAAATAATGACAAATTAGATTTATTTTGTATCAATTATTTTTATATATTTATTTTTCTAAGTTTAGACAACCCACATTATCAATGCTCCTACTCCTACTATAACATTTCACTCGAGTAAAAAACATCATAGCATCAATCTTGTTCTTCGTTAGAGTTGCTTCCAATGTCATTGCCATTTCATTTTCTTTTTTGCAACATTTATCTTCTGCCTGCGCATGAGTTCCAAGAAAATTATGGTGTTCAACAACTTATTTATTTATTTGGTCATTATATATGACTTTGCCGAGTTTGATGCTCGAGTTAGGTCATACAATCATTAAGGTGGCTTTGGGCTCCAAATTTTGGAATGGTTATACAATCATGGATCCTAAAAGGCATTATTGGAATCAATATAAAGATTGTCCATTTTATAGGTCAAAACTACACATTTTATAGCTTAATGTGTCGACTTAAGGAGTTCAACATCAGGTCAACATCATCATGGGTTTGGTTGCCTACGAGTTATTATGTAGCAGACGAGACGATGGACTTGTGAGCGTTTGGCTGTATGCAGATCATGTGAGATGGGACTCTCGCATGTTGCATTCATACCACCCATTTGGAATGTCACATCCTACATTTACTCTCTTTAAATCAATATTTCAGCCATTCGTCACCAGTTTTCTCACAAATCTCGATCGAGTTTAAGGTTTTAGAACAGCAATATATAATAATAAAATAATAATAATCATGTAAATTTATTGATTAACAATACAAATATTTGTGAGACAATGAATGACGTAATATTTTGATTGAAGTATGAACTCCTTCCCCTATGTCTTTTATCATGATAAACAATATATTTAATGTATGAGATTCTTATCTTTCAATATATTTAAAGATAATATTATAAAAACATAAACAATTTATGGTGATAAATGATTAAATAGTTTTGGAGAGATGTAAAGCTGTAAAGAAGATAGCTACGATGACAAGTGTGAGTAAGAAGAGAAAAAGAGATGGGGTCGTAAACCTAAACAAATGGGTCTACTAATACTCTACATTAATGCTAGTACTTGACATTTGTTATGTCCTAACAATTCCTTTTTGTTACCATCTCTCATGAAATCTAACTCACTTAAATTCAATGCCAATCCTCCCTCCATCTCAGAAACAATTCACTGTGATTAACTGATGATTTTTCGAGTCATATATCTGTTTCTAAGTTCCATCTTTTGACTACTTATGTATGACTTCATTTTCATATTCTCTCTCTCTCTCTCTCTCTCTCTCTCTCTCTCTCTCTCTCTCTCTCTCTTTTATAAAGTATTTTAAAATTATTAACCTTTAATGTTTAGATATTTTTTGCTATAAATTTATTTCATACTAAATTTCTAAAGACTAACATTTTGAGTATTTTCATATAGTGCTCATAATTTAAAATTTTCCAAAATATTCTTAAAAAATTTTCACTCTTTTTTTTTACCTGTTCATTAAGGATACCATCTTTTAGGCTCATAGTTGATTTGATTAAGGCTAAAATTTCATTTGAATCATTTATAATATTTTCGAGTAGATTTTATAGTATTTTATTATGGTGGTTAAAAATGCTATAATAAGTTATTTTTTAATTCTATTTGAGTGATGTTATTATTAAACTATTATAAATACTTATTTGAATCATATATTAAATGATTTTTAATATTTTTTTATTTAACTTATATTTAAGTAAGTTTTAAGTGTTTTTTTATTGTGATAGTCAAAACACTATAATCAATTTTAAGATATTATTTGATTTTTTTAATTTAATTACTTTTTAAAAATCAAAAGAGTTGTATTTTTTTAAAAAATAAAATATGATTATTTTCTAGAGAGAGAGAGAGAGAGAGAGAGAGAGAGAGAGAGAGAGAGAGAGAGAGAGAGAGAGAGAGAGAGAGAGAGCATTTTTTTCTATCCTCCTTGTAATTTGCTGAATAATCATTGATCATAAATTTACACATGGTTTTGCCATGATTGATCCTCTTCTTTGTGGTGAACAACTCCACAAAATTAGGCAAACTGCTCCTCCCAACCCCCACTCTCTCTACTTTCTTTACATATCTTTCCCGTCCCACCACGCAGTGCTCGCTGCTCACACTCTGCACTACACCATAAAATACTCAAACATAATATTATAAACTTAGTGTTTCTTATATCATCCTTAATAAAATGGAAACATATAAAGTATTTTAAAATGATTAATCTTTAATTTTTAGATTTTTTCTTGTTATAATTTTATTTCATACTAATTTTTTAGTGGATGATTTCCTTAGAAAATATCCTTAATTTCGATATTTTTTTAACCATTACCACCTGTTTTAATTTTTTTTTTGGGGATAGTGCTCCTAATTTAAAAAATATATAAAAAATTTCAATTAACTTTTTTATTTATTTTTTACTCATTTAAACTGTTATAATATTTTATTTAACTAATTTATAGTATTTTTCAATAATGCTTACAGTATTTTTTTATCAAAGTACTACAAAATAGTATAAATATTATTAAAAAAATAAATTAATATTATCTTATATCTTTTTTGTTATATTATTATTCCTTCTATACTAAGGCTCATAATTGTGTCATTTTTGGATCATTTATAGTAATTTTCGAGTAAGTTTTATAATGTTTTAGTATGGTGGTCAAAATATTATAACAAGTTAAAATTTTAGTTCTATTTGGGTATATTATTTTTAAACTATTATAAATACCTATTCGAATCATAATATGATATATCAATTATTTTTTAACATATTTTTATTTGACTTATTTATAACATTTTTAAGTTGATTTTATAATATTTTATTGTGGTAGGCAAAACTTATAAAAATTTTTGAGGGATAATTTATTTTTAATTAAGGATATTATTTAAAAATTCAAAAGAGATATAATTCAAAAAAATCTAACATATGATTATTTTATATATTATTATTATTATTATTATTATTATTATTATTATTATTATTATCTTCCATGTAATTTGCGCAACAATCATGACAAATTCACACGTGATTGATCCCTCTTTGTGGTGAAACAAGTACACAAAATTAGGCAAACTGCTCCCCCCACCGCCCTTTCTCTCGCCCTGTCTCTACTTTCTTTATGTATCTTTCCGGTCCCACCACGGAGTGCTTGCTGCTCCTACTCTGCACTCTGCACTCTGCACTATACACTTGCTTCATAAAGGCACCGCCGCTTCCCACTGCACATCGGGAAATGCTGCTGCCTTCGTCTCAGTGCTCAGAGAAGAACAGGCGGCACATCTGGTCGGCTCAGGTCCCCCCCATGGATCTGGCAACCAGTGGAGCAGCCTCTGCGCGCGAGTCATCCAAGGCCGTCGTCGTCGGCCGCAGGACGGGCATCACGGCCTGCTCTCTTCTTCTGCTCTCGCTGCTCATCTACGCCTGCCCGGGGCCACCCGAGCTGTTCTCGTCGACGGCGTTCCCTGTTCTCCAACACCCATTCGATGCGGTACGCTTGCTTAAAGTGATCTCCTTTGCTCCTGCACTCATCTCCTTTGCCTTGTAGTATGTAATGCTGTAGGATTGTGGGAAGCAATACATGAAATTAGCCCAAGAATCCACATGACTGCGAACGATTGAGGAAGGATGAGTCCCTTGATGTCGGCAGCCAAACGAGAGCGCAGTAAAAGTACAGACTTGTGCGAGCAATGTGAACTGATAGGCCCATTTGGTTCTCTTCTTTTCCTCCCCTCCAAATTTACCTCTATCTTCCTTCTCGCAAAGAACATTGTCGATGTCATCTTTACAGCCGTAGATTATCACCCCCCCCAACAACTTAGTTAGGCATTTGTTGCAACCCTTTCTGTAGGGTGACTCTAAAGTGATAGAAGACAGGGCAGCGCTGGAATTGCTCTCTGGTGGGGGGGGGTCTAGGCACTTGAGGTGTTGGAACATGAGGTGGGGCTAGTTACCAAAAGAACAGGGAACAGGAGGTGGGTAGGTAGGTAGGTTGGTGGCAAGAGGTGACTTAAGTGATTGTTTTGGGGGAAAGATGGGTCAGTGTTTCTCCACTTTAACTAGCTTCCACTTAGAAGGGAACAGTTGCCATTCTTTTTGGCATTACTTAGAGCTCTTCAATTAGCTTTATGAAGTGTCTTAGTTGGTCAATTCAACAGTCTTAGTATAAGACACCAATCTAATTCAAATGCTTAAACAAATAAATTATGGACATCTTATATGTCATATATCCTCTTACCATCTTATGTCTCATAAAAGAGAATGATGAATTTTGAGCTTTGATATGTCATTTTGACGAATCCAAACTTAACTTAACCCATCTAACAAGTTACACATAGGGTTGCGCTTGTAAATTGAGAAAACTGGAATATCGAATCACATCAAGAACCCTTGTTTTTCAATTTTCCACTTGTATCTGGGAACAGGTTTGACTTGGAAGGTTGAGAACCATTCCCAATTGATGTCTGATAAAAGATTCTCAGAAAGAAAGGGATAGTTTGTCAGCAAAGCTCATCTCACAAGGCATAACTTTTATTGGTTTTTCAAAATTCTTACATAATAGTCAATAAATGCATTTGTGCTCGTGTTTCTACGTCATAAAATTTTTGTATGGTGGTGTCAAAATACAAAGGTTTGAAATGTTGATTTACTTATGCTAGTGATTGGATTATTGGCATAAAAATTGACACTGCCTGAGGCCTGTTAATAACATCATCGAACTGATTTTAATCCCATTCTGTAAAAACTTCTGTATGACTTCATGACTTAACCACACTGCTAATTGCTGGGTTAAATTTCTTACTTAAAATTATACTTAAAGCTATCACTGTAATTTTCCTTTGTTAGTGATCCACTTTGAATGAAGAATTCAGTGGTGCTATTGATAGTTCCAAGGTCTTAAAAGGACTTATCTGATTGCACCATTTATATATAATTTTTGTATGCATTTCTTTTATGTAAAATTGTATTATCTTAATTTTCTTAACAGACAAATCTGTACAACACTCACAAATTTACTATCTTCACTCTATCTACTGTGCAGATCATGATGTGGAAGCTTACTCTAAAGCAATTTCTTTTGCCGTGTTAATTACTTTTTATTTCACATAGTCCGCTACATGAGACTGACATTCTACAATATAGTGATTTTATAGCCTCTAAGAATGACGTAATTTTTGTTTAAATACTGCATAGGTATCAGTAGTGCTTGTGATTGATAATCGTTCTCTCAATCTGAACCTTTTTAAAGTTCATGCATGCTATGAAACAAAGACATCCTTTCTAGTTTAACCTTTAAAATTTAATGTAGAAAGAGAATTTCAATTTTTAGCCATTGACAAATTTATATCAGAGGCATGTACATGTTTAATTATGGTGCTTCAATACTCGCTGATGATTCTTTTTCAGATCTGCAATCTAAAAATCTGTCATGATTTCGATTTAGGATCCAAATGCTGTAGTGAGATAACCAACTTGGTTTTCTGGTTCTCACATGCTAGCTTGACAAATTCATACACATACGAACAGGACAAAAAAAAAAAAAAAGGAATACCTTCATTATTTCATTGGAGATCATGCATTTATGCAATGTTGTGTGTGGACAGAGAAAAAATGTCGAACGAGATGAATTGGGCATCGCCTTGGAGGGAACTTCGATGAAGAATAAGACACTAATAATTGCCATTTTAAATAAAGCATACATTGGTGAAAATGGCATGTTGGATCTCTTCCTGCAGAGCTTGCACCAAGGGGAAAACACTGAGTTCTTGATCAATTACCTCCTCCTCGTAGCAGTTGATGAACTGGCCTTCAATCGATGTAAAGCATTACGACTTCACTGCTATCATCTTGTCTCTGAGGGTGTTAGTTTCTCCAAGGAGGCCTTTTACATGTCTGGTAACTTTATCAAGATGATGTGGAAAAGAACTCAATTCCTTAGAGAAGTCCTGAGGCGTGGATATAGCTTCATCTTCACGGTAAGACTAGTGGTATTGCAATGTATAACTTGTGGTGCCTAAAAGCCAATTGAACTCATACAGAATTTAAATGACTTTTGATATGATTTATTTAGATTTCATTCAACATGCCCATGTTGAGCACAAACCAAATATGACCACAAAATGCAGCCTTGAGTCAATAAAATTGGCTTCATTTCAAGAAATTTCTAGTAAAGTAGCCACTAAAATTTTCTTCCTGTCATGATAGAAATTAGCATCTCTCATATGAAATTTTGATAATACAAGAAACAAAGACTTTTTAAGTATTACTAGACATGACAGAGAAAATGTCTTTTACTTCTATCATTTATAACTTCTTTCTTTGTTTGTTTTAGCGATTTCAATGGATACCAGCTAGTAATTTTGTTTTAGTTAAAAGTAATTTCAATAGATACTAACAAAGAGATCTGAGTACATAGGTAGCATGAACACTGCAAGAAATAGAAGAATCACGGATTAGGACAACTCCCATTAAAGCATCTTTGAAGAACTCTGCAGTAGCATAAGACTGACATTTCTGATCCCTTCTTACATTTTCAATAGGATTATGACTGTTTTGAACTTATTATTCTTCTGGTAATTTTAGTCCTTTGTTCAGATCTTCATGCTAGTCCAGGGAAGAAGGACAAAGTGATAATTTATCATATAATGCTGCTTAATTTTGTTAGTACCTATATCTCAGTCATAATGGACTTCACTTTTCAAACGAAACCGAGTTGGTAAACCTATTTGTTAATTTAATGTACATGCTCTTACCATAAAGAAGAAGATTTCAGCTGAGCCCCTGTATTATGGAAACAAGTGTTAATAATAATGTGTAATTATATAACTTTTCTTGCTTGTTATCATTATCAGGACATGGATATACTCTGGCTAAGGAACCCATTAACAAGATTGAATGGTGGAGAGGACCTGCAGATAAGTTGTGACAATTACAACGGTCAGCCATTCGACGCTACCTCCAACTTAATCAACACTGGATTTTATTTTATTTCAGCCAACAGCAGGACTATAGCTTTGTTCGATCGGTGGTATGGTGCGATGAACAGTTCATCAGGCATGAAAGATCAGGATGTATTGCTTAAGATGAATTTTGATGGTGTCTTTGAACAACTGGACATGAAAGTGAGGTACTTAGACACCGATTACTTCAGCGGGTTCTGCCAGAAAAGTAAGGACTTCAGAAAAGTGATCACCGTCCACGCAAACTGTTGCATCGGCTCAAATGCGAAGCTCATCGACCTAAGAGCCTTCTTGGAAGCCTGGAAGATTCACAATGGCACATCAAATGCATCTTGGCCTAAACACAAGTCATGTTTGCTAGCAAAGAACAGAAAGCTGATCCCTGTATGATGATTACATGCATGAAAGATTGTTAATTAGTTGTGAGAAATCTTCAGCACATTTGTCTTATTAATTTTGTTCCCAGTGATCCTTGTTATAGCCAAATTAGCTTTTCCTGTCCAAGAACACAGCTTGAGCAGCAGCAGTACACAGAACTACTACAAGCTTATCATGAAAGCAAATCTGTGATGCTAACTTTTGAAGAAGAATCAAGTATATATTCATATTAATCCTAATATCTAGTATGTCATTTAGTTTTATGCCATATGCCATATTGCACCATGCTAATATCATGTTACAATTGCTATTATTTCATGTTTCATTCATCTTATCATATGCTAAATTTTTGCTGATCCATATATTTTGTTCCAAAATATATTACACACAGGATGTGATACATCCCTAAAGAACCATCCTTATACAAATTTAATTGATGACAAATTCATCAATATCAATATACCATTTGTCATTAATAACCATGTGACTCTAAAAAACACTGGATCACTCTACATTACCCGTTAAAGTATTTTTTTTATCCTTCTTCTTAAGCCAAAATCTCCTAAAAATGTGGACAAAGAGCTAAAAAAATCTCCATCAAGTCAAATTTTGACTAATTCACTCGACGTACTCGAGAGCTTCCAAAACAGATTATAAAGGATTTAACCCAAATATTGAAGAGACCCAATCCTTTCGCATACTCGAGAGCTTCCAAAATTGCTTTGTGTTATGCATGCAATGCAATCTTTGAAAATGTCAATTAGCTTAGTTAGTAATGATTTTGATAGTTTATCATAAGGCCTTAAGTTCAAATCATGTCTTCGCCACTTACCCTTTATAAAATAAAAAATAAAAAAAATATTTTTAAATAATAAAAATTGGATAGGGTCCGATTAAGATTGCATTAACTTTGAAATCAACTCATAAATAGTCCAAACTCTATGTACTTCACTAATTTGGATATAATCTACCGAGCATGTAAACACTCTGAATCCAAAATTCATGCTTTAGAGTAAGAATCATTTTATCCTATTTTAGTCAATAGATCTATGTTGATTTCCACGTTATTTTAAACTCAATAAAGGTAATTTAATTGAACCATAAGGTTTGGGTTTGGTTTATAAGACCAATTGGACCCAAATTGAAGTCCAAATGAACCCGCTATTCCTCCTATTGCTTCCATGGAATGACTAAAAGACCCGCTCAATAATTTATTGGGCCGAAGCCCAAATCAATTTAGTATCTACTATTTTTATGACGAAAATACCTTTCATCATTCTACGTATTGGCGGCCATCAAACCAAGGACAATTTGGTAAAACTACAAGCTTGGTTCGATTTATCGGACTAGTCGGAGCCAAATCCAACCCCAACCCGATCCGGAATCCATCATATTCCGGTATGACTAAAATACCCTTACCTCTATCATCCGGACTGCAATCAAAATAGCGGTTCAAAAAGGATAATTTAGTCACCAAAATTGTGTTGTTCGGGTCACCTCCTTATCGCTTGGGCTCCCGAGGGAACCTCGAGTCCCTATAAATTAAGAGGAGTCTAGGGTTTGTCTGTCACCGGCGACGTCATCCGCTAGGGTTTGCGCCCAAGATTGATCCGTTGCTCGTCTATCCAGGGATTTTGGTCGCGCCATAAGGTATGGGACGCGTGTTCGAGGTTTCTTTGATCTTGACGTTAGATTTTGATGGTTGTTCAGGGCTTGATTTCTGGTTCGATTTTCTGATCCCCAGATGCCTCCTCGATCGGCGAAGAAGGCGTCGGGTGGGTCGGCGGGGCTGAGGAAGACGGCGTCCAGGACGGCCAAGGGGACGCCCAAGGCCCAGATCCAGCCCGAGGTGGCGGAAGAGCCCCCTAAGGTGGAAGTGGTCACGGCTCCTGTCGACGACGTGAAGAAGGAAATCAAGGTCGAGGAGGTCGTCGTGGAGAAGGCTGTCGCTGATAAGCCAGTCATGTTAGACTCCGGTGAGAAAGGCCTCGAGCATTGGGATGTTAAATTGATCAAATCCCCTTATTTTGTTAATCGCCCGTTTGCTCTCTTTAGTTTTAGATATCAATGTGAATTTGGTAAAAGTTATCTTTTTATTTTTTTAATGGGAAAGTTGCATGTTCAGTATGATCTGGAGTTTAGGCTTGTTTTGGTTGTCGTGTCTTATCTACTGCTTAATTTTATAGAGAAGACGTGTTCTGTCTCTCATCTCGAATGTTGTCATGGATTTTTAATTTTAGCATAAAAATTGCTTAGTTTTGTTATGTTTGCTTTATTCTAATTTAGTTACTTTGCAATGCTGTGCTTACTTGTACTTGACGCTCTGTAATAACTGACCAGTGAATCTTCTGATAGGATGATGACTTCTTTTATGCATGTTAATTTGAACCGTGTCCAAATGCTTAATTGATCTTTAGGAAGTTCTAAGTAATTAGATGGATACCGTTCAGCTATCTCCTTTCCCTATGCAACTTCTTTTTTGGTCAATTGCGCTTTGACCTTCTACGTTTAAAATATCGGCATCATTTATTTTGTTCTTTTCAATGAGTTTTTGTCATTCTAGCTTTTTAGACTTTCACTCTATTATTGTATAGTCACATATCTGTGTTTCTTTGATGGTGGTTGCGTGCACCCTTTCTTCTACAAATATGCGGTTCAATGTCATTTGTCTGATGTCTTCATCAATTGCGAAAATCTTTCTGGTTTGTGATTAATGGAACAGCGTGCTTTGCAATATGGGGAATCAAATCGAGATGTCTGAGATTTGGAAGCTGTTCAATAAATCCCCATATTGTACATGATTTTGAAAAAGAAAATTATTTTGGCATCTTGATGTTTGTCATCAAAGTGATAAAATTTTTTATTTTTTTAATGGGAAAGTTGCATGTTCAGTATGATCTGGAGTTTAGGCTTGTTTTGGTTGTCGTGTCTTATCTACTGCTTAATTTTATAGAGAAGACGTGTTCTGTCTCTCATCTCGAATGTTGTCATGGATTTTTAATTTTAGCATAAAAATTGCTTAGTTTGTTATGTTTGCTTTATTCTAATTTAGTTACTTTGCAATGCTGTGCTTACTTGTACTTGACGCTCTGTAATAACTGACCAGTGAATCTTCTGATAGGATGATGACTTCTTTTATGCATGTTAATTTGAACCGTGTCCAAATGCTTAATTGATCTTTAGGAAGTTCTAAGTAATTAGATGGATACCGTTCAGCTATCTCCTTTCCCTATGCAACTTCTTTTTTGGTCAATTGCGCTTTGACCTTCTACGTTTAAAATATCGGCATCATTTATTTGTTCTTTTCAATGAGTTTTTGTCATTCTAGCTTTTTAGACTTTCACTCTATTATTGTATAGTCACATATCTGTGTTTCTTTGATGGTGGTTGCGTGCACCCTTTCTTCTACAAATATGCGGTTCAATGTCATTTGTCTGATGTCTTCATCAATTGCGAAAATCTTTCTGGTTTGTGATTAATGGAACAGCGTGCTTTGCAATATGGGGAATCAAATCGAGATGTCTGAGATTTGGAAGCTGTTCAATAAATCCCCATATTGTACATGATTTTGAAAAAGAAAATTATTTTGGCATCTTGATGTTTGTCATCAAAGTGATAAAATTTTTTATTTTTAGTCATTCAATTATTCTAGAAGTTTGAACAGATTCTATGATAATCTTTTCTGTGCTTGCTCATTAAGGATAAAAAATATGTAGGTATTGTGTAAATATAACTGAATAAGATGCAAAATTTTTATGCTTGTCATTGCAGATGAAGATGATGTGAAGGAGGTTTATATGGAAGAAGATAAAGGTGAGAGGTTAGAGTTGGAGGACAATGAGCCAGAGGATGATCCTGAAGATGATACTGCTGTAGATTATGGTGAGAAAGATATGGAGAATGAAGTACAAGAAGATTACGTTGATGAAGGCGAAGAGGGTGAAGAGGATGACATGGCTGAAGAAGAAGAAGCAGACATGGTTGATGAGGAGATTGAAGATGGTGGAGAAGAGTTAGAGGGTGAAGAGGATGATGAAAATGCTGACGAAGGCCATGAGATTGATGCCGAGGAAGAAGAGCACCATGAGGTAGTTAAGGAGCATAAAAAGCGTAAGGAGTTTGAAATTTTTGTTGGTGGTCTAGATAAAGATGCTACTGAAGATGACCTCAAGAAAGTTTTTACTAAAGTGGGTGTGATTACTGAAATTCGGCTGATGATGAATCCAATTACAAAGAAGAACAAAGGATTTGCATTCTTGCGTTTTGCAACTGTGGAGCAGGCAAGACGTGCTGTTTCAGAGCTCAAAAGCCCTGTGGTTCGTTTTTAACTTCTTTTTAATCTTTATTTGAGTTTTCTTTTTGACTCATGAGAATTTAGGCATCTTCTCTTATAGGTGCGTGGTAAGCAGTGTGGTGTTGCTCCTAGTCAAGATAGTGACACACTCTTTGTGGGTAATATTTGCAAGTCATGGACAAAGGAACATGTAATATACTGAATTAACTTGTTCTATTTTCTGGAGTTTTTTATTTATAATGTTTCCTGTTGAATTGGATTTTGTTGGGATCTCTTATTCAGTTCAAGGAGAAACTAAAGAGCTATGGAGTTGAGAACATGGAGGACTTGACTTTGATTGAGGATACGAATAATGCAGGAATGAATCGTGGTTTTGCCTTCCTGGAGTTCTCATCACGTGCCGAAGCAATGGATGCTTACAGGCGCCTACAGAAGAGAGATGTAGTTTTCGGAGTTGATAGAACTGCCAAGGTTGCATTTGCAGATTCTTTCATTGAGCCAGATGATGAAATCATGGCACAGGTATAAGTTTGTTCTGCAGTGTAGCAAGACTGCTGTTTTAGTCTATTTGTTCTTTGCAGCACAACACAGAAAGAAGTGAGCTATTGATCTTCTTTTGTGTGCAGTAAGTTTGTTGGGCATGAAATTTTGGAAATGGCTTTAGGCCTTTTTGCATTCCTATAATGCAGTGTACTAAATTGGGTTTTATATGAATTTGCTATTAAATCTCAGGTTAGAACTGTTTTTATTGATGGCTTGCCTGCTGCATGGGATGAGGACCGTGTAAAGGATTATCTTAAGAAATATGGTGTAGTTGAGAAAGTTGAGCTTGCTCGAAATATGCCGGCTGCCAAGAGGAAAGATTTTGGATTTGTTACTTTTGATACCCATGATAATGCTGTTTCATGTGCTGAAGGCATTAACAATGCTGAGCTAGGGGAAGGCGATAACAAGGTCAAAGTTAGGGCTAGATTGTCAAGGCCGCATCAAAGAGGCAGAGTGAAACGTGGGCTTCGAGGAAATTTTATGATTGGCCGCAGACCTGCTTATGGTGGCCGTGTGCCTTATGGTCGTCCTCCACCACATAGATTTCCAAGTCGTGCCCCTAGACCAATCGTTCCACGTGGTGTACCAGTTGGTGGTCGTGGTGTGAAGAGACCTCTTGGATATAGGGACAGACATCCTGTAATGGCAGCAGCAGAGAGAGGGCGTTTGCCTCCCCCAGAGAGGTCCTACGAGAGAAGGCCACCTGCACCAAGTACATTTCTTGTCTTTTGCATGGCCATCATGCTTGCATTTACCATCTAGAGCACTGAATTATTTTGTAATATTTTTGGATAGTTGCTTCATACCCAAAAATCAGTGCTAGGAGGGACTATGGTAGGCGTGATGAGCTGCCTCCTCCTAGAAGCAGAGCTGCTGTTGAATATGGATCCAGAGTTCCTGCAGAGAGACATTCATCTTACAAAGTTGATTACTCCTTCCGAGGGTCTGCTTATTCTGATATTCCACCACGAAATGCTACTCGCCCTGGTGATAGACGTGCTTACATTGATGATGGTTATGAGCGAAAACTTGAACGGCCTGTCCCTTCTTATCGAGAGGGGCGCAGCCGAGATTATGATTCAATTCCTGGACCAAAACGCCCTTACTCAGAGTTGGTTGGTGCTAATTGAGTTTCTTTTTTCAATTACATTTGCACATTTTTCCTTGCTTCTACTATTTGAAATTCTGGCTATGTGGCTTGGTTATCTATTTAGGATGATTCTCGTTATGCGGATGTAAATATACGTCAGACAAGGGCTCGCTTGGATTATGTTAGTGGAAGTGGTGCACAATATGGAGATGCTTATAGTGACAGGTTTGATATGTGATTTCTAGTCATTGGTCTATTACATTCACTACTATTCTGTCAATTATCTAATAAGGTTTTTTCTAAGCAGGTTTAGCCGATCTCATGTGGGATATAGTAGTAGTCGTGCTTCCCTTTCTGGTCATGATAGCTTCTATGGGAGCCGTCAGGGAATGTATGGTGGAGGTATGCAATTTTTTTTCAACTATTCAATTGAATATTCAAAACTTGGTTATTATGTATTTTCGGAATCTATACTTAGGTTCAGGCAGTGGCAACGATGGTGGTCGGATGTACTCATCAGGCCTTAACAGTAGTTATCTGTCACGTGGATCTGATGTAAGCTCATTCTTGAGTTGTTATTTTGTGGTTATTACCCTGTATTTTTTAATTTACTTTTTTTTTGCAGGTTGGTGGTGGCTCTTCCTATTCATCCACATCCCTTTATTCTGGTCGTGGTTTGAGTGGCAGTGGATATGTTGGCAGTGGTGGGTCTAGTTCATACTACTAAGGTGCTCAAACTTTTGCATTTAGCATGTTATTCTTTGATCTATATTCTTTTTGATGCCTGACATGCCGTTGTCTCAGACTGTCACAATTCTCCTTGATTTTGCTAGCAATGGTATTACTTCCTTTCTTTTATTTCAGTTAGCACGGTTTGGTTATGTTCGGTGATCACATATAGATTTGTCTTCATGGCACAGATTTAACATCAAAGAAGGCTGGTGTAGGCTGTTGATTATAGGAAGCTTCTCAATGTGATGCCTACACACTTGGAAAGAGGGATTAATGCCAAGCATGCTTAGCTTGTTTTTATGTGAGAGAGAACATCTTGAACTTGAGTTAAGAAGCAGAGGGCAGGAAGGTGTGGTCAGAACAGTTGTTTGCATTTGGACCATTAGCTAATGTTATTCAGTGTATGAGAAATTTTACCTACTGTGGATCAGAATCAGGGACATCAAGAAATCTGTGCTGTAGTATACATGAAGCTTGTTCTTGTCTGCTGCTATTAAGACATATTATTGGATCAACAGAGGTCTTTGCAGTTAAGTTTTCAATGAGAAACATTTTGTAGATGAGATGCTCTTGGATAGATTATTTTATCGTGACATCTGGATTTAAGGCTTAAGCTCAAGCAGCTTCCAAGTATGTTATGCACATGTATTGTTACAAAGGGAGCCATGTCACTTGAACTACTATCAAGGATTTGATAAAAAACTAAAATGGAAAAAAGGCTCTCTTTTGGACTTATGTCGTACTAAACATTCCATTTACGTGCTAATATAACTTGTTGGATATGCTTCTATTGGCAAGTTGGCCTTCATCATAAACTTGCAAAATTGGTTCCTGAAGATGGGGAAATCACTGCTTTTCTTCATACAGAGCATATTGATCTGTGATGATTATGTGGCTGCCTATCTTCTGGAGCTATTTAATTATTAGACAACAAAGTACAGTAAAAGGCCATTGGGACTGCATGTATGTTTTCTTGGTTTCAGAGGTATATTGTTTTCTGGAGCTAACTAATTATTAGACAACAAAGCACAGTTAAAGATTGTGGATAGTATGTTTACCTTTTAGGTTTTTAGTTAGATTACTTGTCTCTGATCCATGTGTCTGAGCTACACAAGTTCATTCTGTGTAGGTTCTTGTCTCTGATCCATTGTTTTCTGCATGTGGTCTCAAGATATCGAGACTGTAATAGCACAAAGAGGTTTGATTTTGCTGCCATCATCGTGCAACTTCTCCATACTTGATTTGAGAAATAGAGTAAGACTAAGAGCAGGAGAGATGTAAAACCAACTTGGGAGTTCTAATTGCCATCCTAATGATTCAACATTAGCATTTTTAACTGTTAAAGCTCTTTAGAATATATAGAATTTCTAGAATATGTATCGCTACACTTATGAGGTACATTGGAACCACAGACAACTGAGTTGGTTGTTGTTTGTTGACTTTTACAGAACTGACCAGATAAGTGCCTGGTGAAATGGAATCTTCAGTAAAACTTTGGCATGGTAATGGACAAAATTTTGGTAAACAAGTGTTTATTGATGTGAGTTTTGTAGCAATGACAAATAAAAATTACTACCAGATCTTGAATCTTGAGTGGAAAAAGAATCTCAGAGTATCAGTTATGCAAAGAGAAACTGTGTTAGTAATTCTATGTGAGCAAGAACTTGCTTCCTCCCAACTTGATGATTATGTACCATGTGAATTTTCAGTTCTGAGGTCGTAGTTGAAGTTGGTCATTGCTTTTCAAGGAAATAATCTGGTCCTGACTGAACAGGCCTAAATCTTCTAGCTTTTGTATAGGACTGTCCGAGATGTGATAGAAGAAATGATTATGCAATATACCAAGCTAAACCATATAATTGATCAACTACTTCAGATGTTGAACTTAGCAATCGACAAACTTAATACAGATGTACATCAGGATGGTTTGCTACACCATTTTTTTTACAATGAAACATCAACTGTATCATTAATGTGACACCGTACAGAATGTTTTCTTTTTTTGTTTCATATAATTTTATCCTTCACAAGTACATTCTTCTTTAAATGGTGTTCAGGTGCTGTCTCATTTCTTTTCAGCATTGCTCTTTCATAGTCTGGTCGATCCTTGATTTTGTAGTCATGTATGACTTTATACTAACATTCTTGATAATAATATGATGGTTTCGTAGTTGCACTTTTCGTGTCCATACCATATTCAAGTTCAATTATGTTCATTTATCAGCTGAAAGGAGTCCATCTTTTGTTTTCCTCATAACTGAATTATTTGATGTTAAGAATGATGTATTTGTAAAGATGCTTCTGCAAACATGAAATTTAATGGATTCTTTTGTGAATAAACCATTGCACTATTGTTTTGAATTTACTGGAGTTTTGTCATTTTTAGTTCGAAAACCCAGGTAACTATTCTGATTTTGCACACCCTAAGTTTTCATTTTTACGAATTAATCATTTGAAACACAACCATTTATCAGCATTCTGAAAACTATCTAAGGGATTCAAATTAGTGAGACACTGTTTAGTTTAATCTGATATAGCTTAGTAAAGCTTTACTATGCTTTGGTTTAATATAATTCAGCCTGGATGAATGTAATTAGTTCATGAATTTGCATAAAATGGAGGCCATGTAGCTTTGAAAGTGACAATTTAATTATATTTGATGGGTGGAGATTTTCAAGATTTTTTGAGATCAGTTAGAGAAGTAGAGGGCGCCCCCCCATTCAATCTTAGTGGCAATCGGCTTATGCTTTCTATTTTTGATATCGTGGATATATTTTGTCATTTTTAATAGTTATTTTAGGATTCCTACTGTCATATTCTGAGTCTATTGTTTGCGAGTCCTACCGGTCGTTATAATATGGGTTATAGATGAGTTGAGCTGCTAGTAACTGATTTAAATTATTTAGTTTTCCTTGGATGACAAATCTTCTAGTGCTTCTATTGTTGTTTAGAAGAATATATGGAATCTTTGTTACTCGTGTCATGTGAAATGTGTTTTACAAGTATTGTTTTAGAGCTAAGATGATATTTGTTTCTAAATGACAAAATTGCACAGTTTGATTTAATTCACAAATACTAGATTACTGTCTTTCTTATGTTTGGATCTTGTGCCACAAAAATTTAATAGAGGTCTCATCAATGAAGTATATTTGATGGTGATGAGTTGGAAGTATATTTGGGACCGATTTAATTGGTTTTTTCATTTCAGGTCCAACCTTTCATTTAGAGGTCTTATTTCAGTGGACGTGCATTAAATTAGTACTTTGTTTGTTCAGAACTTTCTTTTGGAAAAGTTTATGCACTGTTGATATCTTGGGATGGGTGGGTGTAAATGAGTGGTTGGATTTGTTTTTGTTCTCTAATTTTTGTGTTTATGTTCTCACCAAATGGCAGCTAATTCATGTATAATATCCATACGGTATTTTTCACCTTATTGAGATCCTCAGATTGCAGTTTTTTCTGTCTTGACTGGTATTTGTGTCTCTTCCTATCGAATATCAACTGTTGTATCGAGTAATGTTAACTACGTGGATTAGAATCAGTTCATAATATTTGATTATTTGTGTCAACAAGACCATAATTTGACTAGTTTTCTCTCTACATTTACACCCATTAACTTACACAATGAATGCTTTTTTTGACTTCTAAAAGAAAATTGAATTTTAACATCGTTACTACCCGTTCAATGGTTGACAAAAAAAAAAAGAAAAAAGAAAAACAAATTCGTATCACGTTATGTGTTAACTACTTAGAAAATATGGTTTTGAGAATTACTATATCTATGCAGAATCCACAGTCTCTAAACAATAGATCCGTAAGATACTGAGGGCAACCAGCAAAATATCACAACTCTCGTAATTTAAGATGATACAGTAATAATAAAGTGGTAAAGTCGCAATTTAAAATCAACCCAAATGTGTCCTCCCAGCCATTTCACTGACGTTCAAAAATAGCTATCGAAACCAGGAAAGAAATATTTCATGATAAAAAATAATTAACATTTGAATCAAAAATTGAGCAACTCATTTTTTGTGCCTGTACAAAGACATCGCAAAGAATATTAGATCTGTTATAATAAACAAGGAGATGTGAAGGGCTCCCTTTCAGATATTATTAGTTTACTTCTTTGCTCGAGTCATGTGGACAATCCAAGCAGCCAAAACTATGGAACGGGTGTTCTTAGTTACTAAAACGACCCAGCTCGTCGGCAAACGGCTTCAAGAACCTCCACAAACAAGCCTGAGAACCCGGTGATGGCCTGAAACACCCCGGGCAGGCCCGTCTGGATGTTGTTTAGTGTCATGGATCTTGTGACCTCCACTGCCTTGGCATGCTTCACCATCTCGTCCTCCACCTTTCTTCGGCAAGCGGCGATCTCCAGCTTCTTCTCTGCCAGCGGGTCACGCGCGTCGAACGCATGCCCGTTGTTCTCATTCCCACCGCCGGGAAGACCGATACCGACCGTCGAGTAGGATTGGTAGTACTTCTTTTCGATACTTCTCAGCGACGTCGACTTCTTCTCCAACTCTTTGGAGTATGTCTCAGCCCGCTTCTTAATCTTCAGCTCCTCCGCCTGTTTTGTGCAGATGACATGGATGACGCTCATGAAGCTTTTGATCGCCTCGGAGGCAACCTTATCAGGCAGTCGGTCGAGTGCCTGCTTCCATTCATCACAGAAGGCAGTGAGTGCAATCGAGAGGTGAGAAGAGTGATCTTCCTGGATATTGTCACCGCCGACTCGGAGAAGGGTCAGCTTGAGCCAACCATACAGCGCATTGACGTAGTCTCTTTGGTACTTAATCAGGCGATCAAAGCTGGAATGCCAAGCTGAAATGGCAGCTTCGAGGTCACGTGTCGCAAGCCTGTGGAGGTCAGATGTCATCGCACCAGCGGAGGCGCCGTTCACGAGACCACGCACTTGTTGGACGACATGGTTTTGAGCTTCATGAAGTCTGTTCATTTGCTTCCACATACTCAGAAGGCTGCATGCAAACTTGCATATCAGATTTGATAAATGTAATACGCATGCATCAGATTTCTCAACTTACTTGTAGCAGATCTCGAAAAGCTGCGGTGCGAGCTCGTTGTCACGGACTCGTGTGATAGCAGAAGAGGTGGTAGTCACAGCTTGCGATGTGACTACAATTAGCGATTGCAGTTTAGTTATGGAAGCCTTGGTTTTGTCCAGCTTCGAATCATCTTTTCCCCTGCATTCAAGGCTCTGCAAAGTCGACAGCTTCTTCTCATGCTCGATCTTCACACCTTCTCTGGCCTGCAATCATGAGATCAAACAATCAACATCAAATCTCCTCGTGAACACACATGAAACACAATCCTACCTTCACCTCCTCGAAGAGCTTCTTCTCCCACGCTAAGAGTTGTTCCAAGGTACAACAGTGGCTCTTCTTTCCTCCACCCGACTCCATGGCTTCCGTATTCAACTGATACCGTATCGCCAGTGGCGGCTTCGATGTCCAACTCGACGATAGCGCTCTCAGTATACCATTTGAATGGTACACCGTCTCTGAGAAAATAATATATATACATATATGAAATAATTTAATATTTAAAATTCTTAAATTCTAGAAATAAATGACCAGTACATGGACGGGACTTAACTCTTTAGATGAGACAAGTTGCGGTCGAACCGGGCGTGGCCGGTCTCGAGGAGATCGGAGACCGCGTCACCCGCGGCAGCGGCCTTCGCGAAGTACTCGTCGATCGCTGCCACGATCTCCGCCAGGTTGCGGTGGCGAACCACCACCTTGAGCTCGTCCGCTGCAGCGGTGGAGGCGCAGGAGATTATCTGCCGCCCCGCGTTCCACTGCGCTGAAGACGATCCGGCCACCGACCTCACCCACTGCTGTGGTTTCACCACCGTCGCTGTGAGAGACCCGATCTCCGATGGCGTCAACCGGCTTCGCTCCGAGGCACCGTCGTAGTCGGATCTGGCGTAGATCGCGGTGGATCTCGAGTCCTTATCCGCTTCCGGCTCCTCGTCGTCGGATCTGGTGGAGGAGCTGGTGGAGCTCGAGTGGGGCTCGCCCCATTGTCGGCAGTGGACCTCTTCCCTCCCTTCTCCTCCTCCTCCTCCTTCCATCTTCTCTACCTCCATGGCCAGATGATGGTGCTGATCGCGATTTTTCTCCTCGAGCTCGGCTCTCCGACGATCAAAGAACTCGGAACTTGGGGGAGAGGGAGGGTAGAAGTACTCCCAGTCCCAGGTAGACCAGGCGGAGGAGGAGTGGGAGGGGCTGGCGGGATACGTAGAGTTCATGGCCGCGAAGCGTCCCGGAGGGGCGGCCGCTGAGGGATTGCGGAGGTTGGTGTCGGTGGAACCGGAGACGGGGAGGACGCGAGGGAGCTGAATGCCGGGAGAGGGGGCAGGAGGGGAGGAGCAAGAGGAGAAACAGAATGGAGGGGGAGGCGGCGGAAGTGGCTGGGGCGTGAGCGGCGGGAGCGTGGATGGGCCTGCGGAGGAGCGGAGGAGAACCGGAGGGGCGTGCTCGGAGACGCAGAGGGGCTCGCCGAGGGCGAAGCGGGTGAGGGCGGCGGCGGCATCGCGGAGGGAGCGAAGGTAGTCATAGTGGGCGGAGGCAAAGTGGTGGCGGGAGTGCACGGCCTCCTTGATGAGGCGGTGCCGCTCCCTGCACCGCCGCACCGTGTCCTCGTTCTCCACCCGCGACGCCGTGCACCCCATCCCCCGACCGACTCTGCCGTCCGTCCGTGGCGCCAATTCCACGCACCTACCGAAAACAGACTGACAAGAGATAAAGACCGAGACTCAAAAAAGAGAAGGAAAGCACCGGCCAAGACAGGCCTCCATTGTTCACAGAAATCAAAGGATCACTGCAGCCTTCGACTCACCCTTTTAACTCGCGACCCCATCTTTCCTTCCGTCCTCCTTTTTCTTTATATTCCTTGGCGTTTCATTGGCGGGTCAAAAAAACAAACACCTTACATGCGTCACGATAAAGCATCAGGCCGTGGCGGAGGTGAGGAAAGGAGGGCATGTGCCATTGCACGGTTTCTCCGCTGTCCCTGCTTTAATTGTCTCGCTGTTTTGGATCGAGGGAAGACGTGTTATCTCATGGAATCTCCCTTCTCTGCAGCGTTTTAGAAGTAGCTGAGTCAGCCCACTGGCTGTGTTGTCCGCTTGTAGCGGTGGTGTTGGCTCCATATGTTGTTTGAGTCGGCCGCATTGGGTTGTGTTGGGTTCGGCTCGACCGTCATAAAGCGTCAAGGTTCGGTGCGATGGGCATCACCCGTTGCTCTCACGCGACAAACCTTAAAGGGGTCCCAACAAACCTCGAGCCACCATCCCATCGATCTCACGGGAAGGGAGGGGATGGACATCGAGCGCAGGCAATCGGAGATCATCGATGACTTCGTGAAGCGAGCGGCGGCGCTTTACGATGCCGCTCCCAACCTCGCCGGCCTCATCCTCGAGGCCACCGCCCATCCCTTACTCTTCGCCTTCTCCGAGATCCTTTCCGTCCCCAGCCTTGCCAGGGTTCGTGACCTCCTCCATCCCCTTTCCGTTCCTGCTCTGTTGTTGACCATCCAATTCTCGGATTCTTTTCTTTTCCGAGTTTTTAGACTATTTTAATCCGTCATGCAGTTGAAGGGAACGCAGTATTCGTCGTCACTGGATGTGCTTCGCTTGTTCGCCTACGGCACATGGAGCGATTACAAGCGTAAGCGTAACTGATCGTAGTTTTAGCTTTGCATCTGCTAGGGTTCATGTTGCATTGTCGTTCTAGGGTGTTTGCAGTTCTTATCTGTTCATAACAGAAATTTGTGTGTATGATTAGCGTCATAATGCCATAAAAATTACGGAGGAGCTTGTTCTCGTGCAACTGGAATAAAAACTGAATTGGAGTGTGTGGGAACGATGGTTTTTTGTTTATAGATGATAGCAAGATGGTGAATGGTCAGAAAGGTCACTGTGATATATACAGTTAACTCAATGTGATTGTCTATCTTTGTCATGTATAGCGTAAATAGATGTTGGGAAGCCTATTTTTTGTGATTCAGTATCCTTACTGGTCATATTTGGGCATATGCAAGAGAATGTGTTTGGAGATGTGTATGTTACATCATTTACACAGTGTGTTTCCTGATTGATTTCTTACATCATTTAGTCTTTCTTTTTAGTTTCTTTTGCTTTGTAATTGATAGCATAAATAAATTTTCTGCTTTGGTCGAATTTGCTTACCCAGAGGTGCAATGGTGAGTTATACTGTATTTTTCATAAGTATGGATACTTTTAGGATGTATTACAGCACATGGCTGCTGTTGAAATCAGCATCACACTAAGGACAGATCGTCAACTTCTTAGAGGAGCAAGATATGGATTTTATAGCAGTTGATTTTAGCGAAGCATTAATATGTGAAGAATCAGAAGTTTAGAACTTCTTTAAGTGACCTAATTCTGTATTATCATGGGTTGTTATGTTGATGCTTACAAATTTATTGACATTTTTCTTGAGTCAATAAAAATTTTAAACAAATATAGTCCACTGGAAAACAAAATATTTTTTCTCTTTTGCTTTTTCTTTCTTTTTTCTCTTCTTTCGTTTCTCTTCTTCTCTTTTTTCTTGTCCTTTTCTCATCGCTTTTATTTGTTTGCTTGTCTCCTCTTTTCTCTTTTTTCTTAAGTCTCAGAACTTTTTGTAAGAAATTAACAGAACTCATTCTGTTGACTCATGGAAGTTGTGAGTTGCAAGACTCAAGTCACATCTCATTTTCCTCCCACCTCCCACTTCCTCCACCACACACACACCCCCGCCTCCCCCCCCCCTCCCAAAATTTTTCTAATGCAGTGGTGGACAGGCCAGTGCATGGAAGATTGCACTGCAAGTAGGGAGCAGCAACCAGTTATGATCCTCTCCACTTTATCTGAATCCTTTTCTCATCATCCATGGTTTTAGAAGGGCATCAGTTGCTTGTTGCTCTTCTATTTCTCTTCATTTATTTTTGTAAATCAGCTTTTTTAATGATGCTTAGCACATATGTTTCTGTTCATTCTTGATATGCTGAACCCATTTAAGTTGGTTGACTTGCTGATATCAAATTTATTTTATTAGATACTAGTCAAAACAGATATGGTTCTCTGCCTTCCTCATTTTGTTTTTAGGCCAGAGTAAAACTAGAAAGAATGACAGAAATAATATTAGAATGCATTAGAAATGTACTTGATTTTGATGTGATGAAGAAAAGAAAATGCTCAAAACTTATCTTGATAGTGGCCTTGGTAATATTTTGATGCTTAATGCATATCACTTGTTAAAATGCTATACCCAATTATCTGGGATGAAGATCAACTAGATGACAAGTTGAGTGCGTATAACTGAAGAATTTGGTGGTTCAGGGCAGGAAGTGTCCTCATCTTATAGATTGGTGAATCTGTGATGACAAAGATAAAGGAGAGAAGGGTGATGAAAAGAAAGAAGAGTAAAGAAGTTTCATATGCATTATTTTCATCTTTCTATTTTCTTCTTTTCTTTTTTTTTCTTTTGGGTTGGACGGGGGTGTTATGGTTAATAGAATGTTTTAATAAGCCTTTAGATGGTCTATTAATTATGTGGATTCAAAGAGAAGTGGACCAGAGAATAAGATCACATTATGAAAGTTATGAAGATTTGCATCAAAAATTTTTCTTTGATTTTATCTCTTTTGAAGCTACATTTATTGACCAAGTGGGTACTGAGTTTAGCTTGTTTTGTCTATATAACACTATTTATTCAATTTTATGGGAAGATAAAAGATCATAACCACTCAAGATCTTTCATTAGCTTAAATGTCAATGTGTTATTATCAAGTGAGCGACATCATGAGATGGATGTAAACATCATCTAGAAAAATTTGATATTATTGTTTTATTATATATGTTTATTTTCAGAAGCTTGTACCTTCTATGGGGAACAGTGGAAGAAGCTGAATTTTTTCTTCTCTGTAGTAATGTGTCAGATTGGGTCGTCAATCCATGTAGCAATGTTGCATTTTCTAAAAGTTGGATGAATTTTCAGGACAATTCCCCCAAGTTAAATCCCTTGTGTTGCAAGTATCATCTACAAAGACTAGCATCAGGGTGTTCTCAGTGTGGTTACTCCGATGTTCAAATCAGTAAAGAATCCAAGTTTATAAGTGAAATAAAGGCATCAGATCACTAATCATACCTGGGAAGCTTCTCTTTTAGACTGGTGAGGGGAATATTCATAGAATAAGGAATGCACCGAAGAATATTTATTTTAGAAAATGGGCCAGGTCGACTTGACTCCACAACATTGACTGACAATTAAATCTGACCCTGACAAGTTATCTAGGCTGCTTGGTGTGTTGCCCTTTCTTTCTTTGGTTTCATTATACAATACTGTGACTGATTAAGAGAGCAAAACTACCATCTGTCTCTTTTTGTGATGTACAACTTACTGCTATATATGTTACCTAAATAAAAAATGTATTCTCTTAAGACACATCCTTTATAGGTTACAAAGTTTTCAATATGTTTATCTTTTTTCTTTTTTCACACGTTTGGCATATCTTCTTTAGGAAGTGTTCTCTTACCAAGAAATTTCTTGTGTTTGGCTTCTCTTACTTTATAATTTTTATTCAAGTGCGTTGTTTTAACCAGGGACATAAAGGGTTCTTTAAACATCACTAGTCAGGATGTATTAATCTGAAATTTACTGGTACACTGATTTGCATCAATTTATAAATTCTTTTCCAGAAATTTATTGAGGTCACCGTACTGTACCGGTTGGTATATTTGGGTCCTTTAGAATCATTATTAATTTTGATACCAATATTTGATTCCTTGGTGTCAACACACAATGTTATGTGGATCACTTAATCATTTGGCTATGGTTTTATCTTTTCTCTCTTGAAGAATGCCATCTTTCTATAGTTCAAAAATATATTTACTTGCAGTTCCTAGATAATAATTCTTGATATATGTTGTCTGCCTAATATCGTTCACATCTCCTTATTGAAAGGAATGATAGTAATTATAGTTGTAGTTTTGCATAATGAATTTTGTTGTGCAGTTAAGGATATCTGATAAATTGGAAATGTTCACACCTGTTATAGGTAATGCTGGTTGTCTTCCAGTGCTATTACCTGATCAAGTCCGCAAGCTGAAGCAACTAAGTGTGTTGACACTGGCTGAGATAGAAAAGGTGCTTATGAATTATTCTTATCATCCAAGTGGGACAATTTTGTTCCAAAAAATAGGCCATACTATTTTTTTTCATTTCACCTTTTATAGGTTCTTTTTGGGTCAGTTTTTCGTCTTTAATTGACTTTGCAGGCTTTTTTTGTTAATATACTACATTGCAAACATGAATTTCTTTCATGTGAGTTTGTTGATCACAATTGGAAATTTATGCTTTTCAGTTTTCTCTGTATTCGTGGGCTTCAAAGTTGCAACCAAGGTAAGCAATACCGAATAATACCGCCCGGTACGGGCGGTACATACCACTCCGATGGTATACCGGTACGCGGACCGCTCGCTACCGGGCGGAACGAATAATAATTAAAAAATAATATATATATATATATATTAATATATATATATTTATATTTATATATAAATATTTTAGAAAAAGCCTCGGCGACGTCGCCTTTTTCGGCGATGTCACCGAGGCGACGTGATGTCGCCTTTTTCGGTTATGTCGCCGAGGTGTGTGTGTATATATATATATATATATATATATATATATATATATATATATATATATAAACGAGGCGACGTCGCCCCGCGTGGGGAAGGAAAAGGCGACGTCGCCGAGGCGATGCGACGTCAGCTTTTAAATAATATATATAATATATATATATATTTATTTATGTAAATATTTTAGAAAAAGCCTTTTTCGGTGATGTCGCAACGTCGCCTTTTTCGGCGACGTCACCGAGGTGCATATTTTGTATATATATATATATATATATATATATATATATATATATATATATATATATATATATATATATATATATATATATATATATATTTAAATAAACGAGGCGACGTCGCGTCGCCTCTGTGACGTCGCCCCGCGTGGGGAAGGAAAAGGCGACGTCGCCGAGGCGAGGCGACGTCGTCGAGGCGATGCGACGTCGGCTTTTAAATAAATAAATAAATATATATATAATCTTTTATATATATATTAATTTATATATATATATATACCGAACAGTATACCGCTCGATATACCGTACCGTACCGTACCGAGCGAACGTCGAAACGCCGGTACGGTACGATATTTCGAACCTTGGTTGCAACAATACATTATTCACTTAATATGCATAGACTCAATTAAGTATACAGTACAAACTCAATAATGCATACAATGTCAACTTTATTTATGATATATTAAAGACTTTATATGAATGCAACATCCACCTAATACCCTAGAACTAAATGGATTCTTGTGGGAGACTTCTGTGGTAAATCAATCAACCTAAAAGGTTTTTTCTCACATCAAGGCTTTACCTAGAGAATCTATTTTGCATAATTTTCTAATTATGCATTCAATTATCTAAAAGAATATTTCAGATATCTCTATTTCTACATCACTATGCTGCAGATGGATGTTGATCAATTCTCGTTGTTGCGGATCAATCTGGAACATGAGTGAGAGGAGGTGCGGCAAGGGGGACGAGAAGGGTTAAGGTTCATGTGAGTGTACAAAATGGGTTGAGCGGAAGGGATGGAAGGATTACGTTTTTTTAGTGGAGAGAGTAGGTGGAAATAACTTAACAGACCATGCTTTGTGATACAATCAAAATAGTTCCTAGTATATAACTGGTATGAGATAGTCATTACTCATTATGTGGTATAGGTAGTAATGTACTGCCTGATGGAGGGTCTCCTGTGATTCAGGCTTAACCGGGAATTCAGTCATTTATGTTTCGGTTGATATTTTAATAAACCGCTGTTATGTAGAACACACATTTCACATTTTCTTCTGTGTGACTTGTTGATTTGTGTTGTTTGTCCATTGGTAGTTTTAACTTTTAAAATAAGTAAACAGAAAAAAAAAGAAGGCAAACCTTTATGATGAGAGATGATTTTCTGTCAGTGTTATGTTTTGACAACCTTCCCGCTACTTTGCTCCATTAGATCTTCTTTAAGGTTAACATTAATATGGAAAAACAATACTTGGCCGAAAGCAATGAGATTTGTGAAAGTAATTGTTGAAAATGGTCACATTACACATAAAATTCCTGAATAGGATTTAACTGGATGATTTATATCAGTTATGATACCACCATATATCTTTTTTTCACTTGGAAATACATAAGAAAATCCAGTAAAAGTCTGTAGAGGGAGTGGGGCCAATCACCTGCTCTGGGGCCAGAACATCATTCAAGGTTTTCATTGCCAAAACTGAATGATTTATTCATTAGTGTTTTATATATCAATCTAATACTTTTATGTGGTATTACCTATTTTTATGAACAGGTCATTTGATTCTATAAATATTATATACGATCATAGATTGTGTAATTTGTACATAGTATACAATTAGTGTATATATGCAGATGTACATGTATTGATTGGTCTGTTGTGTCCTACTTTATAAGATTTGCTACATCAATGTGTTCATATAGTGTCAGATGTCATTGAGATTAGATGAGACAATAGATCAGTTATTGGGTGATTGTGACTTTTTGGGCTGCTTGATGAACCATCTTATCCTCAATATCTTTAACCAATTGCAGTTATATTATGGTGATATCCAATTATTTCGCTGGTTGTTAGGTATTGTCTTATGATCATCTCATGGAAGAGCTGGATGTTTCAAATGTTAGGGAACTTGAAGATTTCCTTATCAATGAGTGCATGTATGTGGTAAGTATTTGCGGAATATGTTTACTGAATGAAATTGTATAATTGATGAAGGCACTGATTTTTCCTATCGATGAATGATATACTCTTATGCACTTTCTCTGTTTCTATTACATGGTCGTCCATGTTATTCCACAAGTTTCTATCTGCATCGTTGAACATTTTATCATGTAACTGCAAGTCCTTTTCTTCTGTATAGTCGTGCAATGTACCATTGTGGCTACCAAATTTTAGCATATTCATGGATTCTACTGGGTACTTTGGAGTACTATTTCAGATATAAAGACATTTATTTAGAGCATATTAGCTTCCATCAGTTAATGATGAAGTTTTAGATGTTGATATTGAGCAATACGCTTATGCTATTATTGTGGTCCTTGAAGGGTATTGTAAGAGGAAAACTGGATCAATCACGCAGGTGCTTCGAGGTTGGTAAATGTGCTGCCCTGTCAATCTTTGTATACTTTTTTTTCTTCACTAAAAACAGATATCTGTACTGTAATGCTTCATGCAATCCTGTTTATTTCCCCTTCTATTTTGGCTTGTGGTACAGGTTCAGTTTGCAGCTGGAAGGGACCTTAGACCTGAACAACTAGACAACATGATTCAGACACTAAATAACTGGTATATAGTTTTTCCATGTTTGTATGTATGCCATGGGAGTCTTCTCACTTTGTTATATCTTTGTTTTCTTATATGAGGATCTTGATAATGTTTGATTATGGAAAAGTGATTTAATAGTGCATTCGTTGGACTAATTTGTATGAATATACAGTCACTTATTCAGTTTAGTACTCATGAAAGTTGTAAAATGGCTTAACAATGATATTAGGTGAACATCCACAGGTAGCACTGAAATTTCTGTTTACGGGTAATTTTCCTGAAGTAGTTTGAGAAGAAATTCATGATTTAGAACATATTTCATTTACACCTGCAAGGTCTTTATTACTATTTAAATTCAGTTTGATTAGGATTCTCAAATTTGGCTTCAGTTTGACTAGGATTTTTCGGCTATATGTTACTGTGTGGGTTCTTTGTATTTGCTCAGTTATAGTTTTAGCAGGGTATATAGTAATCTTTTTTTATGGCTGTTTATACTTTCTACCTTAAGATTTAGCAGCTGCCTGTTAATGTTTTTCTTCAGTAACAAGCATTGATTTCAGTATCTATGTAGATCATACTAATTAAGAATTCATTTTAATGATATAGTATGTCTCAAGGTTTGACTTACTGGTCTGAGCTGGTGTGCCGACCGGTCAACGGCATGGCACGTGCCTCTTTGTACTGGTGTATCGACACATGATACGCTGGTACATATTGATGTTTCAACGAGGAAGAAAAAGAGGTTGAAGAGGAAGGTCTGGTGGAGGAACAGAGAAGGAAGAAGGAAGAAGAAGAAGAAGAAAGAAAAGGAGAAGTGTAGCAATACCTAGGAAGCAACGGCAGCAGCAACAGCGTCGAAGCGAAGCAGTAGCATCACTGCGGTGAAGAGGCAATGCTGCTGTAGCATTGCAGTGGCGAAGTGACGAAGAGGCAGTGTCGCTGCAGCATCCAGTGGTGAATCAGCGAAGAGGTAGCATTGCTGCAGCGATGAAGTGGCAAAGAGGCAGCACCACTGTAGGATCGCAGCGGCGAAGCGACAAAGAAAGGTTCGCTGCAGCATCCCAGTGGTGAATCAGCAAAGAGGTAGCATCGCTGCGGCGGTGAAGAAGCATTGTCACTGCAGCATCGCAGTGACGAAGAGGTAGTGTCGCAGCTTCGAACGCGAGAAGAGCCCTAATATGCTTTTTTTTAACGCTGAAATGGATAGGGGCCCACCACTTTTTTATTATTTATTATTTTAATGTAGATCGCCCGAAACGGGATGGTCTATGTCAAAGTTTGTAATTTTGGTCCATACCGGTGTATCGAGCCCTGCTCGGTACGGTACGTATTAAGGCATACTGATGGTACGTCCAAAATGAGCTGAAAAATCTTCAAAAATATCTGAAAAATAGAAAAAAAAGTTACAATAGGGTTTTGAAGCTCTAAATAAATATAATTTTAGTATAATTTTAGCAAAAAATGTAATTTAGGAAAGAATAGTGCTACATATCTTTTTTGGGCTTTGAGGAGTAGCTTTGTGGTATGTTACAGATCGTCCTTCCATTAATATTGAATTATTTAAAAAAAAGTATTTGAATTGTTAGATTATTTTTTATGCAACTTAAACTTTAAGATTCAAATGAACGAATTAATTAATCGATGGATATACCTGGTTCTACCATAAAATAGAACGACGGGACTCTACGAGTGATGGATCGGGATCCCCAATCCTATGTATTTATATATTAATATGGTGTTTGTCGGACCCAATACTTAAATTGATCCCATGACATAGTGTACTGATACACCATATGCCATTGGTGCATCGATGTGGTGATTGTCGTAAGCGGATCGTCGTGAACTACATGCGTCCGAGGTAGCTCCTGAGGCAATGACGAATGTGGCATATATTAGTGCGAAACATAGTGAATTGTAGAACTACTTTCACTATTGATCTGCTGCTCCGTATCGTAAGGTCAATCATCGTACTGTTGCTCGGAGAATGACCAACTATCATCGTGTTGCTGTTGGTTGTAAGATTCTCCATAATACGACGATTGTGAATACGATGAGTTTCGTTCTATGTTTACGTTGTGTAGACTCTGTCACATATGCTCAAAATCATTCATTGGCTTCTCCTTTTCCTTTTGTATATAAACTTGACTAGTACCTCGTGGAGCTCCATGATCTGAATCTTAGGTGGCATGTGCAAAATACTGCTCCTCGATCCATGCACCACCCTTAAATTATGTCGATGGGACTATCAATTCCTCGACGTCATCACTATCATCGGTTGAGGTAGTATTGTCCACGTCACTGTCATGTCTTAATACCGAGCTAGTTGTTGAATGCGATTGCAAAGGTATCCCGTCACCCGACTCGATTCTTTCCAATGGTGCAGCTGATTCTACTGACTTCCCCTTTGCCTTTGCCTTTGTACGTTGGACAGACGACTGTGACGGTTAGGTGTCTCTAGTTCCTAGAGCAGTTTGACTCGATCTTGTTTGGCTCCTTCCACCATGCTATGATCGAGGGGAATTTTTCTCTTGTTGGGGATGTGCTTCCTCTTCTTTTATTGCCTCGGTGATAAAACACGAAGGACGTTAAGGATCTCCAACCTCATCAAGTAGATGATCCTCTTGGTTCTTCACCGCTTTGACCCACTCTAACATCAGCTCTGAATCTTCATAGTAGAATTGGAGGTCGATGAGATTAATCTTTGTTTCCTCCGGTTCCTTGTCCAATTCGACACACCACAACCTTAGCCGCATGTTATAGTGGACATATACCAGTTTCTCCAACCGTTTATACGATAGTCTGTTGCAGACCTTCGTGTGAATCAATGCGAACATTGACTAATTACTTTCGCAACCACTAGATGTCGTCTGTGAAAGCACACAGACAACAACCTTCCTTAAATATGGTGTGTCCCCTCCAAATTATAGCCACCACTCAATTGCAAAAAGGTATAAATAAGACTTTATTAGCATAACAAATAATTAATATCAAATATAGTTTATAATCAATATGTGTGTAACTTTTCTTCATCAGGATCCATATTGTAATGACACGATATAGCTACAACGTCAGAGAATGAATAAATTGTTTCTCAGAATAATTGTCCCTTCATAATAGCATCGGCTGTATCAGTAGTGCTTGATAAGAGTCGATATATAACATTTTTTAGTGTCAAAAATAAATCTGATCGTGTTCCAAGACTATATTGAAATTGAATTGTTGGATTTAGATAATACGTTGCAAAACATAATTTAGTTAATAAGAATTTTTTATACATTAAAAAATTATGAATTAAATTACACTGAATATGAATTTACCTATATTATGGATATCTTGGTCCATATGAACTTTAGTCTTGCGATCGATGATCTATAAGTATTGGTCGGTCTTAAAATCATCTTTGAATGCTTTCTTGATCTCCTCGCTTGTTGTAATCAATATATGTCTAAGATAAGGCATTTGTGAACGCTTGTTCATATCGACCTTATGGAGGACAACGTAAAATGGTTCCACACCTTTTATGATTTTATTTACGGTCTCCCAAAATCTAGAAGAAAGAATGGTCTTTTCCATCATTCAATCTCGAATACCTTGATTCGGACCATTCCTGTGTGGTGACCATTGCTTTGAGGCCTTGCCGCTTTTGCTATATTGACTTAAAGGCAATGAAATTTATAGTAAACCGAGTGACTTCAGGTTTAAATATCTCACCATTTATATATTTTTATATTAAAAAGTGGACCCAATAATGATTATATATAAACTTTGTGATCAATTATGCTCGAGCTACACATTTGCTGATTGATGGTAGTTTGCCAACATCCTTCCGCATTAGATCCATGCAATGAGTTGCATATGGAGTTCAAAATATTGTTTTCTTTTTTTCCATCAATTATAAATCGACCTTCTTGAAATTGGCTTCATTGTCGGTGATTATCTGGATAATGTATTGTGGTTCAATCTCTACTACGATATCTATTAAGTTTTCAATGTAGTTTGCATCTTGAATCTTGTCGGAAGCATTAATTGGCTTATGAAACACCACCTGTCTATTGCAATAAAGAAGAAAATTGATGATACTAATTTTTGTTGGTCTTGTCCAACCGTCACACATTAGTGTCACCTCATATTCGTCCTATTGCTTCTTGAAGGATTTGATCTAATCTTTTAGTTCTGTCACCTCCTCATCTAAATACACATCGTGGATCTCCCTCGATGTTTGAGGTTGGATCCTCGTGTCAGACTTTTGAATAAAGGAGATCATGCTCTGATAATATGGACCTTGAGTTGTGTTTGCTAGAATCCTGTGGAAGTTAAACCATTTTGTAATTGCATTCCCAATATCCCGCTTCTTTTCTTTTGTATATACATCGTCAATCCGTGTCTATTTCGTTGTTTGTAGAGGATAGACTTGCGGATCAATATCAATAATATATAGTGTGAACCTCCTGCCAAGTCCTCTCATAAAACTACAAATTTCACCCTATCTCATGCTACTAGTTTGGCTTAACTGAGGAGGGGTAGTTGGTTGCCTCATGCTGACTAACCTCTGGATTCTTTATGGCACGGATCCACTGCCACCGCCATGCTTCTATTGTGAGTCAGGTCATAGATGCCTCATTGCTTCATCGTACATATATAGATGCTCTAATGATGCACAAATACCAGCTTTGAGATCCAGATCAATTTCTTCGTCGCGACCCTCGTAATCGTCATAAACTGGTTCCTACGTAGCTCTATAGTGTTCTTTCTCAACTCTTGCTTTTTTTTATATTGTATCTTCCCTTGCTTGTTGTAACTTGTTTTGAAATGATTTACGAGCCTTCGTCGGAACTTTTTTAAATTTTGTAACATTGGGATACCCATTGACCAAATGCATTTTCAACCGGGTGATTCCTCCACCCTTGCTGATATAGTCACAATAAATGCATTGTCAATGATGACAGTTCCCGTCCATCTTTCGGGTATGATCCCAAGCATCATGTGCTTGTTCCTTTGGTGTCATGTTCTTACCAAATTTAAATCAAATAAGCAAGTTGTGATTACTCTTAGTTTAAAATAATAAGGTGTGATTATACGTGTCATAATGAACCATAATAAGGTGCATTAAATACGTAGAATTGACTCAATATCATTAAATCATTATTAAAACCATTAATCACACTACTAACAGTTAATTAATTAGTCCATTTTATCACTATAAATATGTCAAACACCCTAATAGGTATTAAAGACATTGAGTTGACTCAATATCAATCAAAGTTTGATAAAATCATCATTAAAATCACTAATCACAGTATTAATGAACTTAATTAAAGCCTAATTAGCTTTATTTTACCACCATAAATATGTTAAACACTTAAAAAAAACATTAAATATGTAATTTTGATCAAATATAGATCAAATTAAAATGAAATTATCATTAGATATATTAATCATACCATTAATATGGTTAATTACCTATTAATTATTTCTCATTCAACATTATAATCATGTCAAACACTCTAATAGGCATTGAAGACATTTAATTGACTCAATAATATGTATTAAAGACATTGAATTGACCTAATATCGATCAAATTTTGATTAAATCATCATTAAAATCACTAATCGCAGCATTAAAAAAATAATTAAAATCTAATTAAACCTATTATACCATCACAAACATATGATTCAATCCTTAATATGCATGAAATATAAAGATTTGACCTATTAAGTGTCTAATTTTGAAAAAATCAATATTAAACACACTAATCACAAAATTAAAGACCTTAATTACTCTCTAATTAACACTATTATGCCATAAAAAACATACCAAACAACATATTAGACATTAAGTTATACATCACATAGAATAGGCTTAATCATCTCATAAATCAATAAAAATCTAGAAAGAGAATACATACCTCTTGATCAAAGTGTTCTTCCTCTTAATCCTCTCAAATTAGCCTTCTAAATTTGATCCAATCCATAAATCATAGCTTTGTTGAATTTAGGAGAGTGAAAATATGATAATAAGAGAGAGATGTGAGTGAAAAAGAGTTTAAGGAAGCTTAAAATATTGATAGTAAAATTAGTTAAAATAGGAGGAAGGAAAGGGTTTAAAAACTCTTCTCTAAGTCTCGAACAGTTAAATTGACCGTTTGAAATAATAGGGCAATCTCAGCCCTTGATCAGTAATGATTGAAATCTGATTGTTACCGATTGGTACAGATCCGTAATGGTCGGATTTCGACCATTACCGCCCGATACAGATCAATAACGATCGAAACCGATCGTTATCGCCCAATATAGACCTTGTATTGCCGGATACGAGGTCAAGACATTGGTACCGCCCAGTAGAGGGCGGTTTGCGTATCGTTATCCTCTGGGATTGGTACGTACCACCCGTACTGGGCAGTACACATCAGTAATACAAACCTTGGTCTGCGTATCGATCCACACCCGGATCGATACGTACCGCCCAAACCGTACCGTTTTGGGTGGTACAGTAATCCCTGGTATGTCTTAGGTCACGCGTGAAGGGGGTAATTGTCTTTTTTCTGAATGGAGAAACAAGTAAATCTTTTTCCTATGATAATAATAAGGAGCATTTCTCCCATCTATTTCACCTAGTTAAAATTCAACATTTTTTATGCTTTGACATAATTTTACATTGGACATTAACTATCTAATGCAACTCTTGTTTCAATTTCACTTGTGACATCTAGAAAGGGAAGAACTATGGCACACAAACTGTGATAATGAGTTCTTAAATATTGTATACTCCTAACTATCAGCTTTGTTTATGTACTTTTCTTGGTGCTTCAGGAATACAGTACACTTTTGCCATACAATAGGGGTAGTGAGGCACCTCCAATATCCATTTGGAAATGTTTTCTGAATCAATAAATTAATTGATTGTAACACTAAAATATGAATGCTTTGTTTTTATGTTATAGGGGAGTCCTTGGCCAGTGAAGTAACATTTTTTCCTTGGCTTTTGACTTTGCTTATTTGCTCCACATTAAGCATATTTTTCCTACTCTTTATCGAGGATCAATATCATGAACAATTGAACATGGTAATGTGATTCACTGTCAACCATCCTCAGTGCTATAGAGATTATGTCCATAGGAATAAGTTGTTCTTATATAAGCTATTTTGTTGATTGTTCACATAGGACAGTATCGAAGTTCATAACTCTGTAAGAAAATTATTTACTATCAATTGGATACAACACACCATTTCTTGCTGTGCAAAACTATATAGAATTAGAATACTATTCATTTTAATAAACTGATTGGTATTTATTCTGAGAGATTGTGGAACATTTACATGTTGTGAATTCAACTTTCTTGTATCCCATGTGCTTGTGATCCAAAAAGGCACATGGATCTTTATTTGTTATTTAGGATAGACATGCAGATGATTAGAAGTTTAACCCAAGAACAGAATACACCATTCAGTTTTATAATTTTAATTTCTGAGGAATATGATATTCTATGAAAAAGTTTTTGGAGTAAGTTTGTGTCCTTCATAAGCTGGGTTTTCTTTTTTCTGATCTTTCTAGTTTCTCCTGTGAGCCACTGGAGGAATGTATAACCTGCTTTGACAGAACATCTTTCATGCATTCTATTCACTTATATTTTAGAAGACACCTCGTACAGGTCAGGAACTTCGGATAATTTGCTTCATATGATCCAAGAGAAAATCAAGTGGGCTGATACTATGAGTGAGGCCAACAAGATGCATAGGAAGGAAATTGTGGACAAGGTGGAAGAAGTGAAGAAATCTCTCAAGGTCAGCTTAATTGTTTGAGAATAACTTTAAAAATGGTTGACAAATATAATCCACATTTAGTTCAAATGCTTGAATAAAAAGGGAAGTTTGTTTATGTTTACGCATCAACACCTGTTTTAACTATTGGCTTTTTTTTCTTTGTAAATCATCTATGACTATATACAAGCATGTGAATAACTAAATTATGTATTAAAAATCGCAATGTTAGTCGATGTGTCTTACTCATTTGGTGGCAGAAGTTAAACACTTTAAGCAGGCCGACTTGCACTTACAAGGCCACGGAGAGATCTTTTCTGAACCTGGAGGAATGATGGATTATGAAGAAGATCGTTCCCGACCTAAGAGGTAATCACTTTGTGCAACGTGTTTATTCATAGCAGTACACTCATTCAAGTATGTTGGTACCAGCATTATGTACCTAAATCTGAATCATGTTGCAGGAATAGATGTCTAATTCTTGTCTGTATTAGAAATGTGGTTTCCTAATCATGAGAATCCAACATGATGCTACCATGTTAGAAATGAATGATTATAGGCCCCCCTTATAATTTCAACTTTTATGTGATCATGCATTGTAAATGGCAATAACATACGTGGTCCTGTTGTGCAAATCTAATATGATTATAAGCTTGGGCAGATAAATCTTATTTGCCCCTAGTTTTCATCTTACTGCAGCAGCTAAAATGGTGCACATGTATCCATTTTACAATAATCTCCTTGAGCAGATCATGGGATCACTAATTGTGCACGGCTAGTCATCAACCCTCCAGCAGCAATCGGGCTTAATGACTTGTTCGTTCTCAGTTGTTTATGAAGTTACCATGACATCTAACAGCTCTACATTTTGCAAATCTCCATTGCAGGAGGCGACAACCAATGGCTTGAGACAAGAGGGTGGACCGATGAATAGCCAGCCAGTTCTACGTTTTGCTGACAGTGTTTCAAACAACTCTTCAACTGATTGCCTTATGGTTCATCCATAATTGCTGTCCGTACTTACGGCCGCTCTACTTGTTTTCCTGTAGAATCATCAAGTTCAAACTCAATTTCATCTTGCAATCATGTCACGCATTCGTTAACAAGTTGGATCCTGGGGAATCGAGTGGTATTGATATCTTTTTCCCTGGTGAAATAGGCATTGATATTTGTGATTCCTTAATATATCAGGTACAATCTGAAGCACCTCAGTTTCTTCCGGTCTTATGGCTTGGTCCTGACCTGATCTTTACTGTTGGGCATTTGATGTACGCGTATGTTTTGTGATACTGGATATAATGAACTGCACCTAAACAAAATCTATAACCGTATACTGGAACACACCCCACAATCACTGCTGACCACAGGATTCTCGCCAAACAATTTGGATATCATTATGACTGCTGTTCAAATTCAAACCCAAGCAGCTTGTGCTGATTTTTGGTCATAATTATAGATTACTCATTAGTATCTTGTTCTTTATATTTTTAAAAATTATATTAAAAACAAAATTAAAATATTTAATATTATTTTTTTTATGTTATCAATTTTATGTGCTCGATGATACATCAAAGTAAGGTGGCATATGTTTAGTGATAAGTCCTATGATATTTTCGTTAGTAGAGTCGACGATATGAGAAACGAGATTAAATATTTTACTTTCGTAAGTATAGAGATTCTAATATTATATCATCATTATTATCATTTTCCATGTCAATAATTGTTTAGATTGATGCAACATCCTTGACTTATTAATTTATGAAATAATAGTGTATTCCTTAGCAATGCATACATAACTTGAAAACGTAGGGTGTGGAAGAAACTGTCACTTTTGTTCGATGAATTAGTGCTATTAATTACCTTTTGCCTTCTTTAATTTAAGTTAAGGCTCGTATCTAAGTGACCAGCAAATATCATGGCATATATTTGGTGCGGACGAATATGAGACTATGCAATTCCAATCATATTTTTTAAAAATTATATTAAAAACAAAATTAAAATATTTAATATTATTTTTTTTATGTTATCAATTTTATGTGCTCGATGATACATCAAAGTAAGGTGGCATATGTTTAGTGATAAGTCCTATGATATTTTCGTTAGTAGAGTCGACGATATGAGAAACGAGATTAAATATTTTACTTTCGTAAGTATAGAGATTCTAATATTATATCATCATTATTATCATTTTCCATGTCAATAATTGTTTAGATTGATGCAACATCCTTGACTTATTAATTTATGAAATAATAGTGTATTCCTTAGCAATGCATACATAACTTGAAAACGTAGGGTGTGGAAGAAACTGTCACTTTTGTTCGATGAATTAGTGCTATTAATTACCTTTTGCCTTCTTTAATTTAAGTTAAGGCTCGTATCTAAGTGACCAGCAAATATCATGGCATATATTTGGTGCGGACGAATATGAGACTATGCAATTCCAATCATATTTTTTAAAAATTATATTAAAAACAAAATTAAAATATTTAATATTATTTTTTTTATGTTATCAATTTTATGTGCTCGATGATACATCAAAGTAAGGTGGCATATGTTTAGTGATAAGTCCTATGATATTTTCGTTAGTAGAGTCGACGATATGAGAAACGAGATTAAATATTTTACTTTCGTAAGTATAGAGATTCTAATATTATATCATCATTATTATCATTTTCCATGTCAATAATTGTTTAGATTGATGCAACATCCTTGACTTATTAATTTATGAAATAATAGTGTATTCCTTAGCAATGCATACATAACTTGAAAACGTAGGGTGTGGAAGAAACTGTCACTTTTGTTCGATGAATTAGTGCTATTAATTACCTTTTGCCTTCTTTAATTTAAGTTAAGGCTCGTATCTAAGTGACCAGCAAATATCATGGCATATATTTGGTGCGGACGAATATGAGACTATGCAATTCCAATCATATTTTTTAAATAATATGCTATTTAGTACAAACAAAAAAAGTATGAAATTAAATCTAAATAGATAATACACAAATCTATGTTATGACAACATCAAGAAAATTATTGAAGGAGTTACGCTCATCTAAAACTTATTATTAAGTGATAAGAAACAAAAGTCTTGAGTTACCAATGACACGTAATCATCAAGTACTATAAACTATAGTTAGTAGAAAACGGCCACTTCTTAGCACTCACATTTTCATTGCAAACCAGAAATTATCCAAATGCAGAAAAGCAATTTGGAATAGGCATCCCACAGGTGATGTCCACACACAATTACATGTCCTGGCTGAACAGAAGAATTTTTACTAGAAGCATCCACAAATTAAGAAAAATCCACGATGTGCAGAGAGTTAAAATTTTGCAAAGTTGTAATGCAAAAGTTCAGCTACTAAGTTTGATTAGTCGGAAGACACCAAATGCAAAAGTTGGCCTTCATGTAGTATGTGTTACATCAAAAAATCTTTAAACCGGAGAAGATAACAATTAGCACCAGAGCACCTAAGTCAGATAACAGAAGTCTATGTACTATATCTACAAAGAGTCAGAGTCAAGAGAAATCACTGAAATCATTTTTAACATGATGATCTTCAGATTGCTTGTAATCCGCTATTGCCCCTTTATGTTGGATGGCAGTCTTGTTGTAGCTTTTTCTCCTTCAAGCATAAACCAATAGAAACAGCAAAATTAGGACTCTTCTAATGGTTCCCGGTAAAAATCACAAAACAACAGGTTAATAAAAACAACTGATTTATACGTTGCTACCTGATTGCGAATGTGTAATTGGAAAGTTCCAAGCTGATCCATTTTACCTTCATAATACTTCTTCCTCTTCAGGCACTCTATTGCCGCTGTCGGAGGAAAAGAAAAAAGACAAATTGGGGTGAAAAAGGCCTAAAATATTGGTGGTGTACTAGATCCACTTATTAAGAAACAATTTCTAAACCTCATCCGACATATTTTTGCTTTAATCAATTATTTTTTCTTGCAAGAAAAAGGACACTGATATAGCCTTAAATATGTGGGATGCAATTGTTAATTAGAGAACAAAAAATGAAATATAAAAAAAGAAATGACTATGCAATGATTTAAAAAGCACTAGGTGTCAAAAGGCACCAAGGTCCAGGCGAGCGCTCGAGAGAAGCGAGACGCTAAAATATAAAAATATATAATATAATTAATAAATATAATTATTTAAATAAAAATATGATATTAAATTAAAAAATCTTAGAAAATCACAATATCACATTAACAAAAAATCTCAAAATTCAAAACAATAACAATAATTTCAAATAAATAAAGATTAGCAGTATTAAAATCAAAATAATATATTATTAATCTAATAAATAAAAAAATATTGTTACTAGTATACAGTTAACAGTGTACTATTAATATACTATTAACAGTATACTATTGAGTCGATGTGAGAAGAGGTAACAGCAAGCAACGGCAACGGGAGCGGGAGAGGTAAGTGACGACAGTGGCAGCGGCAGCGGTAGCAGCGAGAAGTGGCAACGGCAACGGAAGCGACGAGCGACGACAATGGCAATGACAACGGTAGCAGTGAGCAGTGGGAGAGGGAGCGGGAGCGATGATAGTGGCAGCGGTAGCGATAGCGAGAGCGGCGAGCGACAATAGTGGCAGCGATAGCAGCAAGGAGTGGCAGCAGTAATAGTGAGCAGCGGGAGCGGGAACAGCGACAGCGACAGCGGTAACAGCGAGCAGTGACAATGGCAACGGTAGTGGGGGCAGCAGCAACAAGCAGGGTTAGGGTTGGGAAGTCGCGAGAGGAAGGCTAATATCGGTGCTTTAGTTGGTTTAATTGAACCAACTAAAGCACCGGAGACCGAACCAGACCTAAAACGCTGGTTCGATCGCCTGGTTTAGCTCGGGCGCTCGTCCGAAGCGCCTAGGCAGCGTCTCTTTGAAGCATGCCGCCTAGAAATGAAGCAAGGCGCTTGGGCCTCGCCTTGCCTCGCCCGAGCACCTATTGAAATCACTGGGACTATGCTTCAAGAAAATTACATATTTTATGGATTAACAGGAATCTTAAGAGCCAAGTTTTGTAGTAATCATTATAGATAAATATTCTTTTCCGTCTAAAAACGCAGACATAGCTACTTGGCAGCTAAGTAATCCCACAAGTAGTCATGCAAGGTGGCTTTTTTTTTCTTGGTCTAGAACTTCATTAAACTAATGTGGCGATGACATGCAATCTTTAAAAATTGAACGAATTTGACGTACATATATATACTGATGAGCACTTTTGGGTTGCATAAAAGAACAAGCTTAATTATAACAAGAGATAGCATGCCTTTACAATATGTGCCATATCAAATTATCTTTTCGAAAATCATAGCTAGAATAAAATTGCAGTCAACCTGATGTTGGTTCAGTATGAATCTTACAAGTGTTGCAAGACACCTTGGCATGCTAATGTACCATGTTTTTAGCTGTGTTTGTAACATGATTATTTGCATCAGAAATTATTGCACGCATACATCTTGTTTCTATTACACTTGAGTTTCAAAATTCATAGACGTTCAAATATGTAAATTCCTTCCAACCTTGTTTATTATTTGCCCTTGTGAATCCCTTTGCTCTGTCAACCTCTTGAGAAATCTTCTTTTGCAAGACAACTTCCTTCTCCTCAAGTATTTTTAGAGTCTATAGCAGAAAAAAAAAAACATGTTTTATTGGACAACATACCACAACATTTATCGAATGTAAATTAGTTGATTCAGCATAAATCTAAAGAGTCACATTCCTTGGAAATTTGAAGACTCAAGTATATGCCCACAGTCTAGGATATTGGTTTACTACGATACTTTACTCAGAGAAAGAAAGCCAAGAAATGTGTCATATTAAAAGCTAAATGGCTGATTAAAAATTACGCCAAACTGCCCGACACAAAAAAGTGTATGTGTGTGTGTGCGTATAAAGGAAATGACACACATATATTTAGAAAATGTATTGGTTTTATAGAAGAAGACCTATACTTTGATGATAATATCTTTAGCTGATACGAACAGAAGAGCTTCAAACAGGTTCCAGCATGTGCCTTCCTGTTGCATCTCTACTAAAGCAGACTTCCTGTCATAGAACATCTCTCAAAGACAACCATGCAGAGTAGAATGGATGAACCAAAACAGCTTCCTCAACCCAGATTAGAACTGATTGATAGCGTTCAATTTGAGCAATAACTTAAGGGTGCAAAGAAAAAGCCATGTGAACAATCATCCAACAGTAAAGGCAATGAGCTCAATGTAGAAGTCATTTAGAATTGGATGAAGGAGAATGAGAACTAACGGAAGCTCCATAATCACACAGCTTGAGCAATAACACTGGGGTCCAAAGGAAATATCATGTGAGCCACTACATAACATTTCAAATGATTGAGCTCAACATAGATAACTTCCAGAATTCCATGCGAAATAAACCAACTGTAGTTTCACGTAAGAAGAGCTCATAAGCAAAAATCCACTGTATTCACCTGGGCTGCTAGGGCCGAGCAAATATGGAAGCCAAGCAGGTAAGTGTGCAGGCTGCAAACAAGCAGGATCAAACGCTTGACATGCCATAGATCGAGACATTGATATCCTCATAAAAAAAAAATCAGAGAGGATAGATAATAAATTAATGTAGTGTTTTCTCTTCTATTATGCATACAGACGAATCATGGCGACAGTAGTTAATCGGAAGGTCACAATTTCTATGATCTCATAGTTGCCTTGTAAAGGTTGATACGTATTTCAAGGAGACTCAGATTGCTTGGAGGACAAGGAATTCAATTGCGGAATGGTAAGAAAAATCTCAGAAATTCATATTTGGTTGTTGTATAAATATCTCTTGTATTTTAAGCCTTTGATAAGGTGATTTCAGAGTTTATATGAGAGAGTGTCCAAGGGACTTCAGGTTTAGGTTTGGATTAACCCAAGAGAATGTAATATTCTTAGTATTTTATTTTGCTCAAATAGGTGAAGGATTTGAGTTTTTTCCTCCGTGGATGTAGGGAAGTAGTGATGGACTATGTAAATTTTATGTTTGTTATTCTCCGGGTTTGTATTTTATTGTTGTTTCTTTGGATTGTTCTTTTGACATTAAGGACTTGTTCTGCCCACACACCTTCCATACACACATCATTTGCATTCCTCCATAATTCTTCTTTATATTTTCTTCACTTGTGTTTTTTGCGTCCTACAGAACCCTTGTTCGAGCTCATACCATCAGGAGAGAAAAGAATCCCCCTATTTCTAGTTACCTATGAACCAGTAGCAAGAAAAAATTATCCCTTGCCCGGCTATTTCCCGAATGGTTCTCAAGAACCGCAAACGATGGCAATTCTTCACATAAGAAGAACAAAACGGGCACAATCGAATCGCCCGTCTTATAAGCAGTTAAAGAAAATCCAATCAATCGAATAGCAATGGAACAACTATCGCAACGATAGGGTTTCAAGGGAACCCTAACAAAAGAAACAAGTGCAATGCCCTAATTTACAGATAGTTAGAGAGAGAGAGAGAGAGAGAGAGAGAGAACACCTGCTTCAGCTTCTCGGAGGAAGAACTGTGGGAATCGTCCCTGCACACGCGGAAGAGCTTGGAGAACATGGCAGCGGGCGGACGACCGAAGGGGTCGGTAAGCGAGCGAGGGAGGATGGGATGCGGGAGCAAAAGACAAAACCAGAAGGAGAGAAGAGAAGCGGGAGTCAGGTCGGCCGGCCTTCTGTTCGATGCGACCCCCTTTGTGTTTGTTCTCACAGATCGTGTGCACGTTCGTAACTTAATTAACAATAGTATTATATCCGGCTTATTTATTATTTGTTTATATAATTAATTATATTTTTAGAAATTATAATAATATTTTTATACTTACGAAAGTAAAATATTTAATCTCGTTTCGACTTACACTATTCATTCTATCGATAAAAATACCATATGTATTCAGTAGTAAATCTTTCAATATTTTATCAATAAATATAAATTATAAAAATCCTAATATAATTTTTAAAAATATAAAAATCGAAATATTAAAGATAATAAATTATAAAAATAATTTATAATTAATTAAAATATTATAAGATTAATAATTGATGTTTTTATTATTTGATTTATCGTTGGTAAATGACGGGTGTCAACACGAAGAGAAATAAATAAATAAATGTTACTAAGATCCCGTCGTTCGTACGATAGCATCCAAACAACCAGAAATTAATGTGCACAGTCACCCTAATGCAGTTGACTATCACTATACGTATATAATGTTTATATACAGTTTTTGCTGATAAGTGTGATGGATAATGTGTTGGACAGTAAAGTCTACAAAATTGTTGAGTTGATGAATCAATGAAGGGGTTTCGCAATACTTAATTCTCGTTGTCTATGCACCGTTATGTATCCAACAATCCCGTTATGTATACAAACATAGATTGTGGCAGAAGAAAAACGGAGAAAAATTAAATAATGACACAAGAAAAGAAAATAGAAAGCTAAGTCAGAGTGATGGGTCATATATGACACTAAATCAAATGAACGGAGTCCAATAAAAACCTACATTAAAAAAATAAAATAATAAACATGCAAGTATAATATTATCGTCATCCTCCAAAAGATTAAACAAGAATCAAAAGCATATTAATTAGGTAAAAAAAGATTATCATGATCACACACAGTCTTCTAAAGATAATCAAATGATGGTTATCTAATACTTTTGTAAAGTAAATTGAATATTCTTTGAATATATTATCAATGTCACATATCATAATACGCTCGTCATGGTTTTTAAAAATATTAAGATGATTGACAAAATGAATGTTAAACATCCCACACAACTGAGGTCTCATATTATAATACGCTATTAGAGTTTTCTAAGATATTGTCTCATGTGTTATCTTAAATTATATCGTATGTGTATATATATATATATAAAGCATTAAAAGAAGATGAATGATTTTCTCATTTTTCATACAAGTATTCTTTTAAGGCTAAGAGACGGTAATTTCTAGTAACTCGTTCATCAGCTACTAAAATTCTACAAGAAAATTAGGGTTCTTTTATCTCAGTCCCACACCCAAATCAAAGCTTGAGACTAAATGAAGATTTACACCATGCATCCATGGTCAACTCATTACAGATGTACCTTTGTCTCCGAATAGACATCCACATATTTCTGTGCCCACAACTTAAAGAAGAGGAAAGAACACTGCACATTACAGCAAATAATTGGGTGGACAGACGAAGAAGCACATCAGCTCAATCAAACTACGCCTACAACGACATGTGGATAAGTTTTCTGCATCAGATCGCATTTGGATTAGGTTGGACGTCGAAACTTGATGGAATGATCTGTATCAATTATTATTATTATTATTATTACTATTCGGAATAGAAAATGATATCATACCCCCATTTGTATGGCAAGCACAGTTCCACACAAATGCAGTGTTGTTTTTGTTCTCTGATAAGCCACTTCACCGGAGGACAACTCCAAATTGCTTGTTGGTGAGCAGACCACCAACTTCTATCATACATTATTACATGCAAATTAATGCATGTCGATTCGTCCTCTTCGTATGCTTTTCTCTTCTTTTATGATTATAGCACAAATCATTTCATGAATGCGCCATTAAATTCATGTCATCTTTGCGTTCAAACACTTGAAAATGATGATGAATTATCTGAAGCTTAAATGGTTAGCATGACTTAAGATTTATAGCTGACTTAAAGGGCTCGAACTATATTAAATTCCAAAATTCGGAATCCGGTTTATATGTAAAACTGATCCAAAAAGAGTATAGAGGGGTGAATACAGTTTTTTATTGCTCTAATAGTATGATTAGGATTATGATTGGATGATCATAGATAACACCAACTAAGTATGTCAGTAGATATGAAATGATACAAGTTGTCTATTAGGTTTATCCATCTTGTCATCATATAGTGTCACTTCATATCTATCTTAAATATTATGTTGATATGACATGCTTAGTTGGTGTATTATTATATAGTCACAATTGATAAAATTAATTATCATATTATTTAATAATAAAATAAAATATGACTTTACTCAAAAATATTAAAATCAATGTGGATTACCATTTGATCCATTTGGCTAAATAATCAATTTAGTGATCAACCTCACTTGGTTTAATTGTTAGTTATACAATTCAATCATTTTGAAAAAAGCTGGGCTCTTCACATACAATCAAAAAAGAGAGTATCTCATCCGAGAAAACCCAATAATTTATCTTCTTAAATCTTATAATGCTTTTCTAACCATCTAAGATTTTTAAGATTTATAGCTGACTTAAAGGGCTCGAACTATATTAAATTCCAAAATTCGGAATCCGGTTTATATGTAAAACTGATCCAAAAAGAGTATAGAGGGGTGAATACAGTTTTTTATTGCTCTAATAGTATGATTAGGATTATGATTGGATGATCATAGATAACACCAACTAAGTATGTCAGTAGATATGAAATGATACAAGTTGTCTATTAGGTTTATCCATCTTGTCATCATATAGTGTCACTTCATATCTATCTTAAATATTATGTTGATATGACATGCTTAGTTGGTGTATTATTATATAGTCACAATTGATAAAATTAATTATCATATTATTTAATAATAAAATAAAATATGACTTTACTCAAAAATATTAAAATCGATGTTGATTAACACTCGACCCATTTGCTATACTGCTACTAAAATATTAAAATCAATGTGGATTACCATTTGATCCATTTGGCTAAATAATCAATTTAGTGATCAACCTCACTTGGTTTAATTGTTAGTTATACAATTCAATCATTTTGAAAAAAGCTGGGCTCTTCACATACAATCAAAAAGAGAGTATCTCATCCGAGAAAACCCAATAATTTATCTTCTTAAATCTTATAATGCTTTCTAACCATCTAAGATTTTTAAGATTTATGATCATCCGATCATAATCCTAATCATACTATTAGAGCATACAAAAACTGTATTCACCCCTATATATATATTATGTATATATATACACACACACTACCGGTTGGAGGCATGTGGAAGCGTGATGCATGTGTACTTGTCGCTGGGTCCGACGTGGACGACATACCAGAAAACAAAAGACACGCGGACCCAATCGATAGGCGCCAAAACGATCAAAAGATCTCATATCCCCTCCTCACTCTCAACCTCATCCACTAATTCCTCCGCTCCTACCAACCTACCTAAACATCACGTGCTCCGCTCCCATGCCGTCCATCCCTGCAATCTCCATCGACACACACGCACCAAGCAACGTCAGGTCGCAACAACAGCATATGCTTTACATCCTCTCCCAACCCATCTTAGAAACCATCAATGGGCGATTTCTATATTGCTTGTTGCCTTGCGAGTCTCTGTCACACACCACTCACCACACAACACCCACCACTGCCTTCTCGTTCTATCCTAGAGAAATATGTATGTATATATATACATGTGTTGCTTAGCTAAGATGTACTCTGCTCGATTCAAGCCGAAGCTAATTTGTTGTAGCTCTGTCCTGGATCCTGAGACCTTGGGGGGATTGGAATCGAGTCCTAGGACGTTGTAGGTTGTCTTCTTTTATTCATGTTTGATGTCTGCATTATTTATGGTTCTTATGATGTCATTTGTGCAGGAGATTTTTTTCTCTTTGGCCTCTTCAAGTATTGCATACAAGCAGTGTGAGATTTGGAAGGGTTGTGTTGGGTGACGGACAAGGTATCGATGGATTTGAGGCCGGAGGTGGTGTTCTTGGGAAGGGCGTACACCAAACCGGTTATGAATCGCATCTGTGGCTTAAGGTTCCTGCGGCAGTCGTGCAGCCATGGAGAGAGAGGTAGCTTCTCCCATCTGTGAATGCTTATTGTGTTTGGTTTCTGGGCTCCTTTACTTCTGGATTCCATGGTTTTGTAGCCCTTTTTCGCTTATTAGCAATGGTGAATGAATCTCATGTAATGCGCATATAGCTTTAGGTTATGACCCTTTTGATGTAATGTTTCACATCTTTGATTCTTTGAGATGACGAAAAATTGAGATTACAAGTTCCGACCATTTACTTGGTTTATGTTCTATATGACATGACATTATTTCAATTTGCTGTGTTCCACTCGGTAAGCAACTTGTAGCTCATCTTTCATTTCTCCAAACCCTTTAATTTGATTGTTCTTTGTCTGCTCCTTCTCTTCTATTTTAGGATTTCTGGAGGTGAAGAGCTCCAACTCTATCGCGACGACATCAAGCGAAGGCATAGATTCAGTGGCCCCCAGAATGTTGTTGGGAAATGCCTCTTCTAATACAAATGGATCGAGTAGTACGGCGCGTTTCTGGATATCTCCCGAAGAGAACTGCGTGCTCGAGTCTTGTGAAGATGAGTATGGGGGAATCATTGTTATCCCAGAAAAATTACCTTGGAACACGAATGCATTTGCTTATGTTCTCCAAGAATCTCTTTCTAGCTGGAAGATGAAGGTATTGGCAATCACACACGGCATCAATTTCGATAAATTAAGCTTTTTTCAGCTCCTATTACTTGTATAATCTCGTTTCAAGGTTGCTTAGGTTAGCTGTTCCTGATCAAGTGATCCTCGAAAGTTCATCAACCCATCATAGGGGTCTTCAGATGAGAAATGATATCCATAAATATTCATACTACTAAGTGACTGATTTTGCTGCAAAAATCATGGGTTCTCACATGTTACCATCATCTTTGTGCTTGGAATGTGCTCAGATAATTACTGCAATTACAATTTACCCTGCTTTTTACCTGATTGATTATATTCTGATCTTGTATTCATTCTTTGATCGGCAATCTATTTACCAAATGTCATCTTATGTGCAGGGAAAGAAAGGGATCTGGCTTAAGCTACCCCTGGGTCGCTCTGAGCTTGTTCCTATTGCTGTTAAGGTAGAGTGCATCACGATTGATCTAGTTCACATAATCTTAAAATGTTTTTCTTCATCAATATAGTCTGTATCCGATGATGGTTCCAACATAAGTCTAAGAGCCTCAATTTGTCTTTTCATTGAAATTAGTGTCTGTTCATTTGAGTTCACTCTGTTGTTGAGGTCGGGTCAGGTGCAACTTTATATTCTTAAAGTTGAATCCCTTGTTTCAGTTGAATCGAGTATTGAAGTACAAGTATCAGTATCAGTAGGTGATTGGCCAAAGTCTACAGACCTCATAATCAAAATATTCTTGTGCATTGCTGTAGTGCTTACTGCTTAGTGGCAATGGCCATCTCTTCTGTACAACTGTTGACAAAATGGTATATAGAGGGTGTTGAGGCATTTTCTTTTTCCCATTTGGATGCTTCAATTCTACTTAGTTCCTTCTTTTAAGAAAGCTACAGCAGTTTTATTGTGTTACTGAGATTGAACTTTGGAACAAATGCTATGCAGGCAGGCTTCAAGTATCATCATGCAGAACAAGCATATGTGATGCTAACTTACTGGATTCCCGAAGGGCCTTGTCTGCTTCCTGCCAATGCATCACACCAAGTTGGTGTGGGGGGTTTTGTGATAAATGAAAACAATGAGGTACGCTTTACTGAAGTGTGGTGTTAAACATATAAATGAATAGGTCCAACCTCATCTATCAACTTAAACCTTTTGATGAATTGGTGCTGATAAAAAAATTAATGTGGTATTGGAACTGGAGATCCTAAGTTTGGATCTCCATATATTTTAATGTTCCCTGCCCGTTTGATTCAAGTTCCCAGCATTTTGAGGTTAAGGGTTTTGCATATAATGGCAGTGTCATCTACAAACATCATCTAAAGTGCTTTCTTTTACTTCAATCCAGTTACTAGTACTTTAATTCTCAGTAACGTGTATCAACATATCATAAATTTGCCTATGGATTTGTACATGTAATCCATTCTTCAATATTTCAATCATCAAAGCTTCTAGAACTTCACACTAAATACCTATTGGAGATAGAATGTCTAATGTGGGATCAGCATGTGGAGCTGTGACCTTGTAGGTTCTTTGGTAGCAGTGGCATTAAGATCCAATTTTCCGTGCCGACTCTATTTATTACCAATCTTTAAATTGTTGACAAGTCTATCTGAATGTTATTTCTCTTCCAGTCTTATTTTAAATAATATCGAAAATATATATTCTGTGATCACCATGATCAAAATTCAAATAAACTAACACTTTCATTCTATATAGTCAAATTTAGATCTCAAGGATGGTGGTATAAATTCATCCATTGTGTTTCCTTAGTGCTGCTTTCATGAGTACTTACAAGTATATTTTGGGATACAAAATTTTTGGATTTCTTTTCTATAGTTCGGTTGTTTGTTTATTTCATTTCATTTTTATTGTATTAGATGAAACTGTTGATACCATAAAAAAAACTTCAGATGTTGTCCTACTGTGCCATATGTGCTTTAGAGATGATACTATTTTGCCAAGATGGTATCTGAGATGACTAAACTATCAATGAAACTTTAGATGTGGATATCTTAACTAGCCTATACATTTGTGTAATGTACTGGCCAATCTTGATGTGGATAATAGGAAAGGTGAAATCATTAGGCAAAACCATGTTTCTTGGATGAATACTAACAATTATGTCCACTGAATAAAATCCTTTTTGACATATGTCTACAGATCAACTCCATTGACCTTTTCCTTAAAAACATGACACATGGGCTGATTCACTATTATGAATTAAGCTGTTAGTATAATGCGTCCTTACTTTCTCCTAAGAACTTATGTCATTGATGCATAACATGTCGACTCTCCCTTTGGTTCTGACAAATTGCAGGTGCTTGTGGTGCAAGAGAAGTATTGTGCTTCAACATCTGTGGGTGCCTGGAAATTACCTACAGGGTTCATTCATGAGGTGCTTATTTTAATAATTATGTACTTTCAAGTAAATCATATATGACAAGCAACTCTATTTTTTCCTGTTCTTTGCTTCACCAAAAAAAGTTTCATGTTTCTGTCAGTCTGAGGAGATCTTTTCTGGAGCTGTGAGAGAGGTCAAGGAGGAAACTGGTGTAAGAAAAAACACAGCACTTTCAGTTTTTTTCTCTGTTTGATGAGTAATAAAATATCCACTGAATGTACTGCTTACTGTTGTGCAGATTGATACAGAGTTCGTGGAAGTCATATCTTTTAGGTAATAAGCCTTCTTAATCTTCCGAATTCTGAAAGTTCTGAATACATTGGTTTAAGAAAAGTTGACTAATCATCTTCAGGACAAGAAAAACAAAATGCATCTCAAGATTAAAAAATATGATGCAACCATAATGCCTCAATCAGACTAAGTAGATAGCTGTGAAACAATTTTTTGTATTTCTGCAAATTACCAGAGTTAGGTGCCAAGTAATGATTGTTCTGGATAACATGTGTGTAGCTGCGGCAGTTCAATCTGAAAATACTGATTCCTGCAGCTTAAATTGAGTTTTTCTGATATGTTGTTGAAATGGAAATTTTAGGACTGAAAATAATGCATGAAGCATTAGCATTTAGTTTGAATTTCTGGATAACATCATGCAGATGTAAGCTTGTAAACTTTGCGGTTTCAGTAACTTGCTAAAGGAAGCAATGTGAAAATTTTCTAGCGCAAGCTAATCTTTTCATGTTCTTATCTTAGGCATGCACATCACTTGGCATTTGGAAAATCGGACTTGTTCTTCATCTGCATGCTGAGACCATTATCAAATGAGATAAAGATAGATGAGCAGGAAATAGAGGCAGCCAAGGTAATCGTTGCTGGACCTAAAAGAGAATTTTTTTCTTCTGTTACTACATAAAAAAACGCATTCATTTGTCTCTTGCTTCCGTCTTTACCAAATTAAGAATTGACATGGTTTGGAATCATAAACTGCTATTTTTCTCTATTACCTATTGAAGTCTAATTTGAGCAATATCACAAAGTGTAGATTGATGTTTAAACATTATGTTTCCTATAACAAGCATCTAAATGTTCAGCAAAATTTCTTACATTTGAATATTTGGATGTCACCCTGTTGCATAGATCTTCTTACTACCTTACTTTCTTGAGTTTCGCATGAAATCCATTGAGCATGGAATATATTATTTAGTTACAGTAAGCTTACATATTTCTGGAAGTTCTTTGAGAAACAGGGATCTGCTAAATATATCTTTTCTGACTCAGAATCTTGTGAAACTAGACAATGAAGAAACTCAGAAAGGCTACATTCTTTAAATGAATTTGGTAGAAATTTGTGAACATGTCTTTAGCTGTCCGAAGGACAATTGGGTCATCTTGTGTTGACTTGCTCAAAGTGTAATGAGCAGATTGAGGTTTTGTTCTATGATCTTTCCAATTCATGATCACATATCCATTCTAAGGAGAAACTTGATAATCTTGAAGTTTGGATCCCAAGAAGAATTTAAGGTCACCAAGATTTTTCCAACCTCCTTACTAACATCTCCCTTTCCTAAACCATCCTGGCTATACTAATAATTCTTGGTTTTCTGATACCAACTGTGACCCTTTTCTTGTGTCATTGCAATCTTGTGGGATCGATCTACAGCTTCGGAGGCCATTCAACTGCAGATTACAATTTTTTTTCTTTTGTTAGTAATTCCAATTATCAAAATAATAAAAGAAGTCACTAATTCCATTACCAGACTAAGATTGCTATAATATATTGATTGGTGCCACATTTTGCTTTCTCGGATTAGCATCATTTTCCTTTCAGACTGAATTAATTTTTTAACTTAAAAAATACAATATTTTTCATGTAAGATCAAAATAGGTGTACATCTTGTCCTGGTGCTTCCTTTATTATCTCATAAACTGAATTTTTGGGTTGCTGCCTCTATCTATCTATCTATCTTATGTGCGTGTGTTGCATCAAACATGAATTATGTATTGGAGAACAGCTTCATCTTTACTCTGTGACCAACCAGAATTAAGGTATAGGGAAGAAACAAGTGCCAGCATTTTAAGCTGCGGCTTTCCATGTGAAGGAAGTCTCTGATACCAGTGACATCTTTTGTCATGCTTGCAGTGGATGCCTCTGAACGAGTTCATGGAGCAACCCTTGATTCAGGACGACAACATGTTCCGAAAGATCATCGACATCTGCATCGCCCGGCTCGGGAAACGCTACTGTGGGCTGGCAGCTCACCAGGTGATCTCCAAGTTTGATGGGAGGTCGTCTTCCTTGTACTACAATGTGGTGGAGCCTCAGGACTTCAACTGCCAAGGAGTCTGAGGCTGCTACAAGGAGGATTCTGCTGGCAACACAGAACAGAGAGAAGGGTGTAAGCTTCGTGGGTTTGGAGTCGAGGCAATGATCTGCTCGACCATTAACGTCCACTTCTTTGTTGTACATACGTATATGGTGCTGTAAGATACTCCATGCGCTGACTTGTGCACTCCCATTAAACACAGTAAGTTTCTAATGGATGTAGGAAATGGATGACGAGGAATCTCCAGACACATTAATTAGCACCAAAACAATGGATACCTTCTTGATCTTGTGTTAGGAAAGAGCGTCACAATCTCCTCAAGCTGGTTGGGGCTTTTACATGCAAAACTGAAGGCAAGTGTATGGTGTAAATCTAAATAAAAAATAAATATTATATAAACATTAAACTTAAACCCTCCATGAATAGAGGAGTAAGATTTGATTGCTCTCATGATAAGTATTATGATGGAATAGACACAAGTCTCAAAGGCTTAGGTTGTTAAAGATAATATGGCATATATTAGTCTTCATATCCTCGCTATTGTGATGCAAACCAATTAAGAAATCAGAATATGCTCGATGCATAAGCCAAATTTAAATAAATAAGTTTTTATCCTCCAAAAAATAATATATCGAGTGATGTTATATCTATATAAATCGGAATATATCCTCCAAAAAATAATATATCGAGTGATGTTATATCTAAAAAAATAATATATCCTTTAAAAGAAATCAGAATATACTCGATGCATAAGTCCAATATATCGAGTGATGTTATATCTACATAAATCTTAATCATGCGAGACATTTTTTAGCAAAACTTGTTAAATTATATCGTCATGTCGGACCTAAGAAACTGACTTCTCAAGTGATTTTTGTATAAATTATAATCCTTTTTTTATTATCTAATAATAAAATAAAATAATTTTATTGAAAAAAAAAGTCTAGATTAAAGTATCTTGGGACTACCATAGAACACAAAACTATTGGGCCATTAGCCTACTTAGTTAAGTAGTTGTCTTACACACAATCAAAATTAATTGTAACAAATATATATATATCATAAAAATAATAAAATTATATAGGATGTACGATCAAAATTAAATAGAAGATAGGTTTGTTGCTTATAGAGACACATACTAAATATCAAATTTAGAAGAGGATCAAGAGGTAGTTTATCTAATAATTTTTTTGTAGGAACACTAAGATTAAACATTTGAGTCTAGAGGAGCCATCACTACTCCTAGGTGACATGTAGCTCTGCCCTTGGTCGACAAAGCATCCACGCCCACATGAGCTGCATTCCATGATTTGTCTTCCATCCTTGACTTATATTGCATTGTTTACAGACCAATCAATGCAAGGGGCCGTTTCTGAATCCGATGGTGAAACCCATCATCTAAACTAAATTAATTAGAAGAGAGAGAAAGAGGAAATAATGGTTGGAAATGATGGCTCCACGTGTGACTCGCTATAATGTTATTCTACGAAACCACTAATAACTCGTTCTTCGTAATTTAATACCCCCCCTAACTCGTCTTAGGAAATCCATGTAGCTTTGCATGATTTTTTGCCACATCACCACATATTTTGACTCTCCCATAGCCTATGCTATGTCATATTTCTCTTTTAGAGGAAAAGGAATCCATCTCAGTTAATATTCCCACATATGGACTAACATAAATCTAACCCGATTTATTAGCACTGCTTGTGGAATTGAATTGAAATGACGGTGCAATTTTATCGTTTGTTAACGGTGATCATATGGTAAATGGACGAGCCGTCGTTTTCCTCCCGTTATCCGTACGGTCCGACAGCGGGACGAGGACTCGCACGTGCGGGTCGCAACCCCAGGCGTCTCCGACCGACGGTTGCGATCGGCTTGATCGCTCATCGGACGGCTCGATGTTTGCGTGGGGAGACCCACAAGTGCGGGCCCATGAGGTTTGACCGCACGTGCAGGGATGGGGATTTGGCCGTACGTGCGCCGACGCGATTGTTGGCGGGACATCCCACGTGTGCCGCACATGCGTGCATGTGCGTCCACGCGATCGCCCTCGTGAGATGGGCAGGAGCGAGAGCGAGAGCCGTAGTTGTGGGAGGGGAGGGACACGTGGACGGCCGGCGGCAGTCGTGGGAGGCATGATGCCGCAGGATAGGATGATGTGATGATGAATTGACATTGCGAACGGTGTTGCAACTTTGACTCCTGACAACCTTCAAAGTCATGCTAAGGTCATATTTGGGTCAGAGAAAACTCTTTTATCTTGTATGTATTTTGAGGGCAGTATCATGTACTCAAGAGTGTGTATTTTGTACACGTCTAAAGCATGCATGTAGTGGGTACGCGGCGGAGCCCACGTCGCGTTTGAGCATGAAACGGAATGAAAAAAAGGAAGAAACATGGAAACCAACGGCAGAAAAAGTCAATGGTCAAAGTAGCAGAGGCCGCCGGTTAAGGGTTTGGCAGACCGAGCCACGGGTTTCTCGCGGAGGAGAGAGAGAGATTGGTAGTAATTATAACGAGACACAAACTATTCAATGCCCTCCTCCCCGAAGAGTTCCTCCGTTTCCCAACTCCCCTGCTTCCGTTCTTTTGGCGTCCATCTTTCTTCGGACTGCTCTGTGAACCTTTACAGCCTGCTAAGAAGGTGAGAGAGAGAGAGAGTAGGAAAGCCAGTGAAAGAAAGGAAGGGAGGAAGAGGGGGAGTGGTCTAAGATGATGATGATGGGAAAGGATGATCTAGGGCTGAGCCTCAGCTTGAGTTCCTCCAACCTGAATCTTCAGCTCAACCTTATGCCTCCTTCGTCGTCTCCTGCTTCCGGTCCCAGCACATCACCGTCTTTTTATTGCCATCAGAAGGGCCGATGGAGTGATCTCGTTGTCCACTCAGGTATCGAGTTAGATCTACTTAAGATTAGATCCAAAGCTTCTTCTTTCAGTACAAATCTTAAGAAAAATGATTGCAAAAGCATGTGTTTCTTATCGAATATGTTGTGTACGTACGTTTGAGTAGCAGAGAACGGACCAGTCTTGGACGTGGGCGGGGCAGCAGCGGACTCACGACCGGGGCCCCTGCTCCGAGGAGTCGACGTGAATTGGACGCCGCCGGGCGGCGAGGAGAGGAACAGTGGGGAGGACGCGGGGGCGTCGTCCCCGAACAGCACGCTCTCCAGCGTGAGCGGCAAGCGGGCGGAGCAGGACCTTCAAGGACCAGCAAGCTCGCGCGGGGTCAGCGACGAGGAAGACGCCGAGGGCTCTCGCAAGAAGCTCCGCCTCTCCAAGGACCAGTCCGCCATTCTCGAAGAGACCTTCAAAGCACACAACACCCTCAACCCCGTAAGCCTCTAGTCGTACGACGTTAGTCGGACATTAGCGGAGCCCGTGTTGGTGTGACAACAGTTCATGAAGTGTCCTTGTTTCTTTGTGACAGAAGCAAAAGCTGGCGTTGGCCAAGCAGCTAAACCTGAGGCCGAGACAAGTGGAGGTGTGGTTCCAAAACCGAAGAGCAAGGTATCATTATGCCTCATTCATGCCATTTGTTTTGGTGACACGATGCTCATGTTGTTACCACTTGGTTGGTTCCAGAACAAAGCTGAAGCAAACAGAAACGGACCGCGAGCTCCTCAAAAGGTGCTGCGAGACCCTCACAGAAGAGAACAGAAGGCTGCAGAAGGAGGTGCAAGAGCTGAGAGATCTGAAGCTCTCAGGACCTCAGTTCTACATGCACACGACTCCCCCCACCACCCTCAGTTTGTGCCCTTCGTGCGAGCGCATTTCCAACCCCGCCACCACCACCGCAGTCTTTCGCCGCTCCCGCCCTTTCTCTATGCCCATCCGCCGCGTTCTCAGCTCAGCCCACGCCAACCGGAGCTCAAGTTAATCAGCAATAGAACCATACCACCACGATCATGGTACCGAGATTTTAGCAAGATACGGTGGGGGAGAAAGTAGATAGTGTGAGGTACTGCTGTTGTCAGCGCATGAAGGTGATGGCTGTGGGGGAATCCTGTCAGCTTTTCTTTATGACGGGCATTAAACTCAACTCAACTCAGACTAAATTAGTGTTTTCTTCAAGTGTTTCAGTGATAAAGACCAAAGCCTTCTTTATATAAGTACGGCTCTAATGGTGTTCTTTCTTTGTTTCCTTCCTTCAACATAAGTTGCTTTCCCTCTTCATAAATCCTAGTCAAGGCCATATGACAGTGAATTGTTGCTGCTGGCTCTGTGAGTATATTACGGTGTAATCTCCACTTCATGTGACCATGGTTGATGCACGCTTGACTGCCTCTTCTCGCATCTATGTCAACCAAACAAAGGTAGGCCAGCGGGCATCAAGTCTTCATCATCATTATCACCAATACCCACTTCGTACCACCCAACACAACGTGTAATCTCCACTTCATGTAACCGTGGTCGATGCATGCTTTACTGGCTCTTCTCGCATCTTATGTCAACCAAACAAAGGTCGGCAGCAGGCATCAAGTCGTCTTCATCACCTTTATCACCAACACCCACATCGTACCACCCAACGCAACGTGGGGAGCAAAAGCTGGAAATCGCACAGTAATGGCTGATGTATATTAATCATCGTATCACTGCTGCTCTCGTGTTTTCCCTTTTTTAAGATAAACTATATATCATTAAAACTAAAAGTACAAAATCGAACAGCCTGCGGATCATCCGCGCCGAACAAAAGTTGATGGTTTAGAGATCTGCCAAAAGCCGCCGGTGGCTTACACAGTTGAGAGCTCCAGGTAAAAATGAGTAGGACTATCAAGCAGGTGCAAACTATCACAAAACATAGATCTCAAGAATCAAGAAATAGTGGTCAATCCCTTGACAAAATTAACAAGTTGTATTAAATCGGATTTGATCCATAAACAGATAAGCAATAGAGATGCGAAGTGCAGATGCCTCAGCCATTAGGGGATTAGCAGCTTTGCAGGGGCCGCTTCCCAACCAAAGAGACGAGCCAGATGAGTCCGTGATACGGGAGCCTGTACCTACAGGAAGATCCAAAGCAATAAGTGAGTCATCCAACTCAATGCAGTAAAGAAGCCCCAGCCGAGAATCCTCTAGACTGACATCCGTCTCTTCAACAGCTCTTCACAAGACAGTAGAGACCTTGGCAGGATGGTTGCGTTACTTGGCATTATTCCGATTGTTCCATAAGAACTAGAAACAAGAAGACCTTTTTAAATGTAGAAGCTTCAAAGATCCAATCATCTTGAATCCAAGGGGGGCAGGAGCTGGAAGCGAAGGTTAAGGTTCCATTAAAGTGCTTCCCAAAAGGTATAGTAACATTCAAGTCTGATACGAGAAGAGAAGTCTGAGAAGATGTGACTGATGTTGGAGACAAAAGTTAGAGATAAGAAACGGTTCTAGGAAAGCATCCACAGGAAGTTCTTTTATCTTCGGGGCATTCCTTTAGCCGCCAAATCACCTTTCAATCCTGTCAACCAGTCCTCTTAGTGTAGCATCCGAACAAGTGGCATTATTAACGAATGTATTATCTATTACGGTGCAGGAATCATCATCAGGACGATGATAAAGATAAATAGATAGGATTTTTCTCACAAGCAAGGGGCGAAAAAAAGAAAGATTCTAGGTTACTTAAGTTCCAACATGACTATGAGATGAGGTTAGAGATGATAGTAAGGTTTCTCAGATCACTCGCCTCAACAAAGGTTGGCCATTTTATGAATGGGGGTATTGTTAAGCCATGGGTCATTGATATTGGTAGTGAGCTTAAGGATGGACTTGTACATGGCAGAGGTAGTGAAAAGTTCAAGGATAAAACTTGTCATATTTGGCAAGGAATACATTAACCCAAATGGGAGAGTTGTGATTAAAGATGAGAATAATATATTTAGCATAAATGATCTTTTTTAACCAGAAGAAGGTCACAAATATCAATACCCCATGCTCTAAGAGTCATGATCTCTTGACTAACAAGATGTATTTCTGATTGTCATTTTGGAAGAAATAGTAAGTAAACTTAAAAAACTTAGATAAGAGTTTGTCATAAATCTAAAAGATGAGAAAGATGTTAGTAGAAAGCAAATTCAGCATAGAATTAATAAGAATAACCTTCTTGACTTTTGTGCTAAGCCTAGATTTTTTCTAAGGCTTTGTCAACATGAAAACTTAAAAAAAAATAATTATAGTATACTTTTGGACATATATGTGCTTTAAGTATTTGAAGGGCCAATAGCTCTCATGAATACTTGAGGAATTACATATGAGATGTTTGGTTCTAAGGAAATAGTGAGGAGGAAAATATACATTGAATTTAGTAAAATTAAGTTTTAGATGAAGTTTTCAAAAATCTTCATAATCTTAAGGATGTACCCACAAGATTTAAAATTAGCCAAAAAGAAGAGAAGAAGATCATCCAGATTTTGGTATCTTTAGTATTAATTGGAGTGATATGGTTTGACTATATATCAATGATAATTAAAGTAAGTAAAACTTATTACACAATAATGAAAAGATAGAATGATAGAAAATCACCCTACCTTAGCCCTTTATCACTTTTAAAGCAAGGGGATTGCTCCATATTAATCAAACATACAAATGTGATGGAGGAGATGCAAGCACAAATATATTCTACAAACTAAGGTGGGAAATTTATCAAGCTAAGTGTGGTATTAATGACCTCTCAAGAAATATAGTTGAAAGTCTTTTCGAGGTCAAGCTTTAAAAGAATGTAAGGTATCATGTATTTGGATGAGCACATAGTGTGGATTGCCTTAATGATAATAAAAATATTATCACAAATATTTTTACTTTTAATAAGACATTGTTTATGACTTGCGAGTTAGGCAATATGAACTTTGATATAGTTTGTAAGAATCTTGGTGAGGATTTTATAGATGACATTGCACAGGGCTATAGTTCTGATGTCCTTAATCTAACGACATCTTGATGTTAACAAAAAGGTCAATTATTTGACTTTCATGTGGTAAACCTTATAGTTTGGAGAGGAAGGTTCTAAGAAACTCAATAGGAAATTTGATAAGAAACTTATCATACAAGACATTTATTGGTCTCTCGAGCAAGGGAGAGATTAGCAGGGTCGAGCTCGATGCTTAAAGATGACTATACCTAGATTATGTATAACTTTGTCTCTAGGAAGGGATCTGGACGCTAGGCTCCAACTCCGTGAGCTCCTCGGAATAGTTCAACCTATGAAACAATAGTAGAGATTTTCACCAAGGAAGAAAGCGTAGGCTTGAAAACCTAAGAAGCATAGACTTTTGGTGAGTCAAAGGATAGGCTAAGAGGCATAGCTATCAACAATAGAGAGAGTATTAGGTTTTTTTTACCATGGGAGGGGAATATGTCATTAGTTGTAAGGCATCAATAGTTAAGGGGTAAGGTTTGTTGATTGTGAAGATAAGGAGGAAAAGACTCCAATAGTAGAAGGGATCACAAAAAGGGGTTTTAGCATAAGAAGGAAGAGGGGGAAATAAGATTATGAAAGCCTAGACTTCGGCTTCATACTATTATACTATTGTTATCATATTGTTTACTCTATTTTACTTTTACTTTTACCTTCCTCGAAATAGTGTATCCACATAATGATAGAATAAGAGTCACACTTCTAAAATATATAGAATATTAAAGAGAAAAATATTTGATTAAAATATATTATCTCAATTTAAAGTTATTTTTTAAAATAAAAAATTTACTTAAATTATATGATTAATTTTATTAGAGTAAGTTAAGTTTAAGAAGAGACGTTGAGAAAATTAAACTTTACTTAACATTATCTTATAAAGAAACACCACGAATAGGTGCCTTATAAGGTCACCTTGTAAAATATATGTATGTATATACCTCAGCATATGTGTATAGCAATTAATATAACCTTTAGGATGTGTCTACTGTTTCCTACAAATAGATAGAGATTAATAATAGCTATAATTAATAATTATGTGAGAAGTTATCTTCAAATATTATTTTGTACATCCACTACCAGAGAATTTATGTGTCATTGAATATATTTGATTTAAAACAAAGAATAAAGAAACTTGGATTTACCACTTCCATCAAAGTTTCAGCAATTTTCCTTGATGGCAGCCATTGACAGGGATAGAGAAAGATGGCTCTTTTATTCGACATGCATACTCTGCTTGCTTGTTGGTTACGAGGAAAGTAAGAGTGGGTAACATTACAACTTTGCTATTAATAAGAAAACCATAAGCACATCAAATCATATTTAAACGTTCGTAATTGATTTATATAATAATTTATTGTTGAGACATTGGAGTGATTAATGCATTGTTACACAAACAAATAATGGATGCAAAGTATTTTTGCCATTTTCGACATACTAGCGAAGTATATGGGGTTCAGCAGACTGTGCTCGGAGGATGCACAGAGCAGCTGAAGCTGATGTGCTGCAGCACTGATGGATGATGGATAGAGAATCCATTACTAAACATCTTATGTTGACATCTTGTTTTCAGTTCCTTCCACATCCATGTCAGGATGATCTAATGACGCAATCCAAATCTATTATCTACAGCAAGTAGAGAAAACGGAGCGTTGCCGTAGATTCGCTAGAACTGAGGGCAGCCGTCGACTTGAACTCCCTTGGCAGTGGGACACGACGCCAGCGGGCAATGCTCCCCTTCAGCTCCCCACCAGGTGATGCTCTTGTTCTCCATGCTCAGCGCAAAGTAGAGCAGCACCCCCATGAACGCAACGCCTGCGTCCAGCGCAGCCGACAGGATGTAGTTGTACCTCTCCCACCACTTCTTCCGGTACCGGAAGACGAAGAAGTTGAACACCGTCCCCACCGCAATCCAAGCACTGAAGTTGAGCGGGGTGGCCGGAGGCATCATCCCGGTGGCCCCCAGCAGGACCGGCAGGTTTATGAGGGGGATCCATGACTGCCTCGGGAAGGCCTTGTGGAACAGCCACACGATGATCGGGCCCAGAGCTCCCACCAGGAAGAACCAGTTGAGCGATCCGTAGTTGCCTTTGGGCCCGAAGATGCGCCTCGGTCCGACCAACCCCCAGATCACCGACGCGTCGAAGAAGACGCGATCCGACGGGCATGTCCAGGGGCTGTTCGGAGGTAGAAGACTGGGATGGCATATGTTCTCGATGGATCCCAGCAGCCACCATGCTACACCGAGGTTGATCGTTCCCGCGATGATGGTGCCGATGAGCTGTTCGACATTATTCCCACAAAAGGCGTCACAACATGTCTTACGCGGTAGCAAAAGCGGTAAGATCGACGAAGTACCTGAACGAGGAACATAGATTTGGGCGGGATCTTCATGTAATGTCCGAGCTTGAAGTCAGCGAGGAAGGACACCGCTTGGGCCATGCTCATATAGCCAAATACCTTGAAGCAGACATTGGAGATGGGCTTCCCAGGTTGTATCAGACCCATGATGTACTCTGTTATGATGTTTAGGCCTGGAGTCTTCGTCGTCCAAGAAACAGAGAAGACAGTAAGCGATTAGAGCATAACACTAATGTACTCTGTTATGATGTTTAGGCCTGGAGTCTTCGTCGTCCAAGAAATAGAGACGACAGTAAGCGATTATAGCATAACACTACCTGTGATCTTGCAGGAAGGGTCATGCACGTACCTGGTTTGTTGTCGCGGTGATGATGCTTATTGGGAGGGTGAAGACGAAGGCCATGCCACAGGCGAAGATGAGCCCCCACCATGGGAGGTGAACTTGGTCATTCAACACGGTGCAGAGGATGAGGGAGACCGTAAACGTCACTGCAAGGAGTAGGTAAAACCACCATTCCGGTATATTCTCGTACTTCTTCATCAGCCTCGTGTGGATGTCAGGCTTTCCTTTATATGACGCACGAAACCTCTCGTAGATCTCCCTGCATCGACAGTGGAAACGCTGGACACCAATCGAGATGGAGGAATCGTACAGAGCGAGAGAGGGTTACCTTCCGTAGAAAAAGCAAACGTGCGTGAGCGTGGCACTGATTGCAGAGAAGCCAAAGCCATAACTGAGGGCGAAGAACATGCTGAGATTGATCCTCCCCTGCTGCTCATACGCCGCCATATTGATCTCGAACTGATTGTTGACGATAGCGGTGATGTTGTAAGGCTGGCCGGCGGCCGTGAACAGATCGGAGGAGAAGATGGGGAAGGTCTTGGCGTTGTACAAGTTGAAGCCCCAGTAAGCAAGCGGGATGGCGACGTACATGAGCAGAGCGTAGCCGACGAGGACGTTGACGATGGCGAAGAAGGGACAGATGAGGGGGCTGAAGAGGAAGGAGGCGACGGCAGCCCAGTCCAGGGTGAAGGCGCCGACGCCGAGTCCCTGGAGCCCGGACCCGATCTGCTGAGCGGTGACAGACTTGGAGAACACCCAGCAGACCCAGGAGATGTTGGTGATGGTTGGGAAGAAGTAGCCGGGGACTGTGTACCATGTGAAGCTGCAGATGAGTGCGATGACGAAGAACTTGGCTCTCGACATCCGACGATCTTCCTTCTCATGCAACGCCCTGAAGCATTCAGACTTACAATTATGATTTCGACTTCGGAATATGAATTAGAGAAGACAAAGCTTTGACAGTCTTAACTATACGATACACTATATTGTCATTATATTCGTTTGACTGCAGCTGTTACGATCAACAGTTGAACTGCTTCGTGCAGATTGAATACTGGAAACATATAGTGACCAACTTACTATGAAAGCAGTAATTTTTTTTTCATATATTTATATAGATTTTGTTGAAGAAATTTTCAATCATACATTTAAATTATGTAATCAAATTATTTACTTAAATCTATGATTCTAAAATCATGATTAAGGATGTAGGGATCTAGAGTTTTCATATTGATCTTTATATTGTAAGATTGAGTTTTTGTTTAAGTATATCAATCTTGAATCAATATAATTGAAATATCTTACGAGCAAGTGTGAATGTTAAGATTTATAATAAATCTTAAGTGTAATTCTTTTAAGATAGGAAAAGTCTAGAAAATGTGAATGTTGCTATCACTTCCAAATAAATAGCTTAAAGTTCCTAAATCAAAAATCAATCTGTCAATTGTTTAAGAAATTACTTGATCTCTATGGGACTATTACTTATGATGATAATATCATCCACATAAATAAGTAGATATATAGTAATTCATTTTTGTTAACATGGAATTAAAAAGGTGTTAGACTTAGAGTTGATAAAGTTAATTGATATAAAAAACGAGCCAAGTTTGGTATACTAAGCTCTTGGAGCTTAGCGAAGCCCATAAATAGTTTTTCATAGTTTACAAACATAACTTGGATGGATGAAAACAAGAGATTACTATATAAAAGCATATTCGATTAAGGTCCCTTATAAGAATGCATTATTAATATACAATTAGCATATATACCAGCTTTGAATGATAGTCAGGTTGAGTCGAATTATCATCAGTTTAACAACTAGATTAAATGTTTCCATGAAATCAATACTTGGTCATTGGTGAAACCCTTTGACCACTATACATGTATTATATCTAGCAATAGATCAATCTGAGTTCCACTTAATTTGAAAGATTCACTTACACCCGAGAGAGCTTGTGGTAGTATGAAGGTCAAAGATTTAATGTGGTTTGAATATATTATTTTAGAGAATATTTTTATATAATTTTCAAGCTTGGTGGTATTGTTGGGTTGTGTTGGAGGTATGAGATTTAGTAGAAAATCATTGATACGTACTTGGTAAGGCTGATGCACTTCGATGTCACTTAGTCGATGAGAAGATAAAGATATAATTTATGGTATCGAGGGCATTGTTTCATCAGGCATTACAAAGTGAGATGAAGAAGTAAGGGATGAGATGATATTAAGCTGAAGCGACGAGAGAGTATAAGTCTAGAAGAGAACTATGGGTTGATACGATAAGAGGTGCATTTGAGAAGGTTTGATGTATACTCATATGAACCCAGTGATGTATAATTGTTGTAGTGGCTCATATTGCTGAAGGAGTAAGATTTTAGAAGGAAAATATGTAGTCAACAAAAATAACATGACTTAATATAAAGACCTATTGAGATTAAAGTTTAGATAGTAAGAATTTAGAAGAAATGTGGACTCAGCAAAAATAACATAACATAATCCAGAAGCATCTTGTTCGATTCTTTGTCGAATTTTGCTACTTTGATTATTTTTTCTTGAAATTTTTGACTAAACTGAGATGTGATATTTGGTCCTATCATCATCTCTTCTTGGTTTAGATATGTTTCATGATCAATCATCTTGTTATACAATTCTTCAAATTATATTGGTGAGTTATGTACCCGAATTACTATCGTTATTTCCTTATATTTTTTTCTTAAATCATTGAGAATATGAATAATGACTTGTTTATCATTTAGGGGATAACCTATTAAAGTCAAGTTATCTATAATAATTTTTAGATTTTACATATGATGAGTAATAGTATTTCACTTTTATATTATTTTTATCAAAATTAATAAAAGACTTAGTATACGAGTGCGAGAGTGATTAGTGAGGGTAGTTTATAATTTTGAACATGTTTCTATTACAGTACTATACGAAGAGATTAGTGATACTATGGAGCCAACCAATTACTTTGTAAAATAAGATGACTTTATCGTAATCATAACTTATGATCAATATTTAGCATTGGGGCATATTCTCCTAGCATTTTGATTGTTTCTTATGAGCAACAAAGAGAATCATTAATGTAACTTAATAGATCATATCCAAAGAGTAGATTAATGAATTATGTTCGCTAAGATGCATAATTATCATATTTCATAGTTTTAAAGAGAATGAAATTAATTATTGATGGATACAAATCTTATTGATTAAGATAAATTATTGTTTTATGAGGTCAACAATAATTGAAACGTTAATATAGATGAGGAGGAAGACATGATGTCGATTGGTTCGAGAAGAAGACACGATGTCGATTGGTTCGAGAAGAAGACACGATGTCGATTGGTTCGAGGGATGTCGATTGGTTCGAGAAGAAGACATGATGTCGAATGGCATGAAAAGAATAGGAGGACTTCTTCCGGTTCTAAATTGCCAATTAGGTGTAGCTGAAAAATGAGTTGGAATAATAGCTAGAGGAGGGGCGTTGGCAATGCTACCGAGAAGCCGAACAGAGGAGAGCCCACGTGCGAGTGGCGTAGGCAGCGATGCAGCCATGTTCGATCAGCAACAGCACAGGGAAGATTTGATCGCCGATCAAAGGAATTAAGGGAGGACTCGAACTAAAGAAGGAGAGGCCTTGGTCGGTGATGACAGAGCCTCTGCCACCCGCCCGTTTGATAGAGCCCCATGGTGGATGTTAGAGGAGGAGACGCAGGAGGCGTCGGTGAGGAGGAGACCATGTGGTTGCTACAGAGACGTGAAAGAGGGGGTTATTGTTGCTATAGATCAGTGAGGAAGCAACGTTGACAACAAATCAGCGATATGTCCTAGTGCAGATCGGACGATGAGAACCAATAGGGAAGGGGTCAGAGAACTGTCGGACGATGCACCAGTTAAGAAGAGGCATTAGTGAGGAGGAGACGGTGAAGTTGCTATAGCAATGAGGAAGACGTGTTGCTGCCGTTGCTGCATCGGCAACAACAGATCAGGGAGAACTGTCCTGGTACAGATCGACGATAAGACCTTAAAAGAGGGATTTGCCGAAGCCAAATCTGCGATCAAGACACCACGATCGTGGGAGCGAATAGGGGAGGATGGTTGCTGTCTGCCTTCGATTGCAGATCAGCGAGGTCTCACTATCTGTGATGTGTGAGTGATGTGAGGAGGGGATGACAATAATAGCTCACACTGTCCCAAGCACATCAGAGAATAGGTAGGTAGAGGAGGAGGAGGAGGAGAAGTATGTGTCAAGACAAGAGGAGCTACGATAGAATGAAGAAATAGAATATTTATTATGAAAAGTAATTAAGAGAATTTTTTTTTCAATCATGGATTTAAATTATTCACTTAAATTTTGAATGCACGTAAGGAATGTAAAATTACCGGAACAAAGAGACCTGGACGAGCGTGCTGGGCCACCACATGTGCGCCGGCTCCACCACGTACCTCCTCATCAGCCCCGCCCACCCATACCCGAGCACCTGCGTTATCCCCCCCGTCAATGGTTGGCCCATCAACATCATCTTCCTCCTTGGAACTTACTAACAGACGATTTACCTGGGTGGTGGTGATCAACAGCCAGCTAGCGATGAAGCTGATGCTCCTCCCGTAGAAGGCCTTGATGATGTTAACGATGCCGATGGCGTAGGCGGAGCCGTTCCCGAAGGCGGCGCCGGCGTTGGCGAAGATGGAGATGAGGACGTGCTCCTTCATGTTGAAGGGCCCCGGGTTGAGCGACACGGCGCCGAGGCCCGGGAGGCGGAACCGCGTCGTCGGCAGCACCCGCGCCAGGAAGTGGCCCAGCGGCAGCGACGCCACCTGGACGGTGATCTGCGTGATGATCAGCGGCTGGCTCCGGTAGCCGAAGAACTGGTTGAGGAAGGAGAGGAGGCAGCAGGACAAGAGTCCCAGCGACCACATCCGGAACGTCCACACCGGCAGCGATGGGTCGTCGCTGTTCATCACCGTCAGGCGCACCTGCTCGATCGGCGACAGCTCGTCCTCTTCCATCTCCCTCTCCACGTCCATCGCCGACGCCGCTGCTCCGACACCTCCTCCCATATCCCTAAGAGAGAGGGGCTCTGGATCTTGGAAGGGTTCATGGAATATATGGAAGTCAGGGCTGTTAGACTTATCTTCTCGATTTAAACACCAAAGACAGCTGGCGAATCGTATACAAGATTCTGTTTATTTGTGGGCAGGAGGGATTCAGCGGAATCTAACGGGCAAAGAAGAATAATTGCTCCTAACTTCTCTCGTGATAAAAGGAAAATATCCGAGACAGTCCAATACAAGTGTTGTTGAAGTCAGACATCAACGGAGGAAAAGAGCGGCAACGCCGTGTCTTCTTTAGGTTGGCATCACCAAATCTACAGCTCCATTGACTTCAATCTATCGTCATTATACGACTCCGTCAGATAAATTTAAAAAATCAAAAAAATTTAAAATATTAGACAAATAAATAAATAGAATTTTTTTATTAATTACAACCCCCATATCGATTCTTTTACTAATTACATTAATACTTCCTATTATTGAAATAAAAAAAATCTAAATTATCCTTCACTGTTGAGGGATTTTAGTTCAGCAACTTCTCCCTCAACTCCTTAAATCTCCACCTTGCCAATAGGTTAAGAAGCAAAGTTAGTCCAAACCCATTCACATGCATTTATCTGAGTTTGATGAGTCAGGTTTGGACATGACACATATTTGATCTGTTTTATGATATATTAGATAATTATGGAATTATCCATTTACCCTTGTTATGACAACTGGAGTTTGGCTATAAATAAAATCACTTCTTAATACGATATTTGTATTAAAAGTAAAATTTTATAAAAAAAATCTAAGAAAAATAGAAACTGAGAGGAAGAAAGAAAATATAATATATTTTTTTCATTTTTACTGATTTTCTTGGTTCCATTTATGAATATTTTCATATTTTTTACGAACATATTCAAAGAAGAATCATCCTGATTATATTTTGGGTGACTCCTCCATGATATTTGTACAAGGTCGAGAAATGTCTTGCATGTCTCTGAATTCTTCATCTAAACTTTATTTTTATGTATTTAATTATTTTTTTAATGTAATCGAAGACACTTTCTTATCTTGATTTGGTTTTTTAGATTTATATTATTGATCATATGTTCATCGGTGTGACTTCTAATTTCATATACAACTACTATTAGAATAAAAGTTAAATAAATAATAAAAGTAAAAAAGAAAGTTAAATTTAGACTTCTATATAAATATAAAAATAAATGAAAAATAAAAATAATATGAAAGCAACTCAGTATTACTTTTTGTCAAGCTTTTATGAAGAAGGATCCAAATAAGGTGAAAGAATTTCAAATTTAATCTAACTAGAGATTTCTGAACCTAACTATTAGAATAAAAGTTAAATAAATTAATAAAAAGTAAAAAAGAAAGAAAGTTAAATTTAGACTTCTATATAAATATAAAAATAAATGAAAAATAAAAATAATATGAAAGCAACTCTATATTACTTTTTGTCAAGCTTTTATGAAGAGGATCCAAATAATATGAAAGCAACTCATCCCCCATCCAAGTGTTGTTTTTGTCAAGCTTTTATTTCCGTAATAAATGCTTGAAACATGATTGATACTGTTCTTATTGACTTGGAGATCATTTTTCTTACCAAAGATTTAAATCTAAATCACCATATTTTGATTAATATGAGAGTTTTTAGTTTATTATTATTATTATTTGTTAATATCGACAGGAACTTGGAAGTCTCTCAGAATAAAGTTTTGGATCCTTTTCATAATTATTTCAAATTTAATCTAACTAGAGATTTCTGAACCTAACTATTAGAATAAAAGTTCCTAATGTGAAGCAACTCATCCCCTTCCCAGTGTTGTTTTTGTCAAGCTTTTATTTCCGTAATAAATGCTTGAAACATGATTAATGCAGTTCTTATTGACTTGGAGATCATTTTTCTTACCAAAGATTTAAATCTAAATCACCATATTTTGATTAATATGAGAGTTTTTAGTTTATTATTATTATTATATTTGTTAATATCGACAGGAACTTGGAAGTCTCTCAGAATAAAGTTTTGGATCCTTTTCATAATTATTTCAAATTTAATCTAACTAGAGATTTCTGAACCTAACTATTAGAATAAAAGTTAAATAAATTAATAAAAGTAAAAAAGAAAGAAAGTTAAATTTAGACTTCTATATAAATAAAAAAATAAATGAAAAATAAAAATAATATGAAAGCAACTCTATATTACTTTTTGTCAAGCTTTTATGAAGAGGATCCAAATAATATGAAAGCAACTCATCCCCCATCCAAGTGTTGTTTTTGTCAAGCTTTTATTTCCGTAATAAATGCTTGAAACATGATTGATACTGTTCTTATTGACTTGGAGATCATTTTTCTTACCATGAAAATGATTGTTTTTATTCTCTACTAATCTCGATGGAGGAAAATATCAACAGGGAAGAAAGAGAAACAGAAGAATGTTGATTGTCGCATGGCAACAAATAATCTATAATTTAAGAGTATGCGTTCATATCCTTTCGCTTTCTCAATGTGACTATGGTTTTTTTTATTAGTTGTAGTAAATTATTTTATATTTTTCAATCATATGACTTTGTTACAGATCTATAAAAGAAAGGATCGGTTATAAATTAGAAGCTTCCGAAATGATTTATAGGAATCAAATGGGAGAAGGCGCATTAAGTCAAAGTTCCATGAAAGAGGCTGAAGTGTGAAGCCAACCATTAAAATTAGAAGTTTTCCGAAATAATTTATGGGAGTCAATGGGGACAGGACCATTAAGTCAAAGTTCCATGAAACCCGATGGAGACTGTAGCATGAAGCCAACCATTGACTAAATCGTCCACTAAACGCACAATTTCTCCACCACGCACTACGTTGTCTTATCCACGTGCATGCACTTAATATTCATGGGTAAGTCTACGGATTCAAAGCGTATTTTTTTTTAATTATTTTTTCTTTGTAAAGAGGAGATACTTTGTTACATGTTTCGATAATTAAATTATAAATTAGATAGTGATAAAGATATTTAGTTTCATTAAATTATCCTTATTTTTAAAAATATTTTTTGAAGTTGACGAGTTTCGAAATGATAAAACCATAAAAGCACATAAACTTATCGTTGAGGGTCATAAGCCCTTGACTCCCTTGAGAGAAAGCAATGACAAAAGTATTGACGTATCTTATCGATGCTATAAAAAAGATTTAAACTATTAGTGTTATTATAATATTTCTTGACTACCGCTGATTTAATATTCAACATGTAAGGTTGAATGAATTGTCACCTACACGTGGGTATGAGTTTAAAGATATAAATTATTTTATATATCATCTCATGTTCAATAAACTACGACTAGCAGAATCAACCATTTCATTGTGGAAAGACCCTGTTATTTTTGTTTTTGCACAGCACACAGTGATCTGAACTGTGGATGGCAGTGTAATGAAAATGAGATCACTGCACCTCGCTCAGCCATAGGCTCCTGCAAGAGGGGTCGATGTCATCTCCTGCAGGAGGGGCAAAGCCAGAGACCCTCAGTGCATCCCAACACGTCGACTCCGCGGGGTGGAGGCAGCGGCAGCGGAGGACGAAGACGACTCTTATGGGGCACCAATAATTGAAATCCTTTGCGGCTGTTAACGTCCAACGATCGCCCGTTCATGTGCGACTTCCTGCCTGCGGTCCCATATCCCTTTAGATCTATCTCATCATAAAATTTCTCCAATATAAAATACAAATTATTTGATCCTGAGATCATCTTAATTCTTTTATCAGTTGAATTGAACCGAATCAAAATCTCGATTCGATTGGATCGAAACAAATAAATCTTGAAACGATAAGATTTATGAAATTTGATGCACGTCATATGTGTTCAAATCATACTCGGCTACTCCTTCCTCACCGAGTACAAGTGGCCTGACAGAAAGACAAATGGGTGGGGCGATCCCTCCGCTGGATGCTTTCTGACATAAAGCAGACCACTCAAGTGACTTGACACCGACCTTTTGGGAGTCATCGCCGAAATCATACCCTTCTTGTTTCTGTGTGTGTAAAGTCTTGCCTTTTGCAGGAGTAGATTGGCATTGATTTAACTGCTGTTGGTAATTTACCAAAAGCTCACCATAAGATTAATTATTGTTGCCGGAATGACATGAAAACATCAATGCAATTTGCTGATAGCCATTTCAACATCGGTTATTTGAAGACTTCAAATGCTGATGCATCAAACTGCAATGCTTCAACAAGAATTTGCATCAGAGGGCCGTTAGATATCAAATGGATGGTCGGTGATTTGGCTTATCCAACGAGTCGGTCACACTGCTCCAAGACGCGCTTACGACTACTGCTCATTACCTGCCTTGCTATTGAAGCCAGTTTGGGACCCACTGATAGTACCAGTAAAGGAAAAGGTATTGGTGTAGCAGTAAAGCCGTCCCCACGCTTCTCAGAGCAGTGTCGCTTGTGGATCAAGGAAACCGTATATCAGATCATTCAATTCGGGATCTAACGGCTGTTGGCCGTAGCAAAGGGCTGTTCTTGAAGGTAAACTTATCGGCCATGCTATGTCTATCAAAACATCCACTTGATTAATAAAGCTCATGACTATACTACTAGTAATGTCCAAGGTTCCAATCCACCTTCCACGGATCTTACATCATCAATACCGCACGAATTAAATGTTACATCACTACAAAAGATCGGGATGCATTCTACTCAATCTTATGAATCCTCCAAACTGATTTCCTGACCTCGGTATTATAGGGTTTTTGTTGAGCATGCACTCGATATAATTTTGTAAAACATCGATGCTTGCAACAAGTGTTGATATTGGACCTAAGTTAGTTTTGAATTCTCGACACATCGGACAATCAAAATATACTTTTAACATCTCTATATAAAAATATAGACATATTTCACCTACAAGGTTATCTGATCAATGTTTTTGATGAAATGACATGGGTTAAAATTTTTAAGAAAATTTGCATGGAAAGTAGTGAAAATATGATGATAATAAGCTTTGCCTAATAAGAACAGATAATGAATCATGGATCATGCATCTAGTGTTCTATTTGCATTTCAAGCTTGAGATATTACCAGATAGGAGCAAGTTACATAAGGCTTGATCCAGACTCGTCGTGCCACACACAACTGGTGCTCAGATCGCGAACATGTCCTACACAAGAAATAGTAGTTTATATTCATTCCAGATTAAAACTAGGTAGTTTTCTAAGAACAGTAGCAACAAAATAAACTGAAGTGACTAAAACACGAACAGCTTTATGTGAAAAACTAGGGGGAAAAAAGGCACCACAGAAAAATGAGACAGGAATCATGCAGCCAAGCACAAAATAATATGCAACGTTACTGTCGGGTCGTATTCATTCGCTATTTTCTTCAGCAGAATTCCAGTTGAAATCATCAACGGTAGTCCTGCATTTTGATCAAAATTAGGTCAAAGGAACTTATGACAATGCAACTTATGTATCTAGCATAAATCATTTACATGCATACACAGTTATCATAATTGGTGATATAGGATATTTGTATTGGGACGCTCGGCAACATCAAAGATATACTTCCAGTTTGTTTCTGGAACATCATCAGATGACACATATTGTTAGATGAGAAATTGGACTGTGATGCGTGTACAAATCTAAGCAGAACTAGGTATTCACTTCAACTGACTGAAATTGACATGAACTGATGCAAACCAAAGCCAACAAAGCCTGAGCCAATGTGCAGAGTTAAAACAATGAGAACCAAATTAAGTTGGGACCATTCAATGAAAATATAAAAAAAAATCATCAATTTTGAATTGTCATTGCATGTTTGGTGTTTTTTACAAATCATTGCAGCCCTTTTCCTGCATGTTCCCTGGGCAAGTTATTTATAAGGTTCTTCATGGCATAAACCTACTACTTCATTTTCGACAAGCCTAAACCAATCCAACCTATTGTAAAAATCAAATTTCCTCTTCATGTACCTGCTTTTTTGTGGATCTCATATAAAGCTACTCAAGCAAGGAGTTGGAAACAATAGAATTTATGTCAAATTAATCATGAGTCATGTGGACAAAAAAAAAGGCAAACTAAGTTTGCTTCCTAATTAGACCAAAATGCCATCCACCATCTTCTTCTGACTAGATTGTGTTTGAGGCAGCACACAGGTTTTAATTAAGAAAATTACACATTGACATTGACGCAAGTGCGAATTTCCATCGAGAGGATATAAATCTGCTCCATAAAGATAGATCTGATCCATTTTGGAGGCAACCATGCCAAGTATAGGAGGTGCATACCTTGTGAATTTTTGCCTCCAAGGATGGGTGCCATGAAATATGATGTAGAATCAATGATTAGTAAACGTGTCCTGTTGCCACCATTTTTCACCTGAACCATTGATAGAATTGCTCGATGCATTTGAAGACAAGCTAACATAACACCATTCACAGTATTCATGGGACAAAAAAGAACCTGATGTTTCAGTTTGCATTCAAGTTGAGGTAGAACAACTCAAAGAAGTCAAATACTCAAAATCCTTTTGATCCCACCATCTTCACCCTACAAATGGAAAATTAGCAATCAAGAGTAATCAATAAAAACATGTAATTTGCAATTTGCACAACAATATGTATGTGCTTATTCATCATTTACATTATCAATGCTCATTTTGAGGCAGCAGATTTCAGCAACAAATAATAGCAAAAAAAAAGAATTTCACCTCTGCAATCAAAGTTTCAGACTGCTGATTAACTATGTGCGCAATACCGTGTGGAGGAAAAGGAGTTACAAGTATCCAAGAACAGAACGACACCCAAATATAAATCTGCAGCACGCAATGCAAAGCGCAGACAAACCTGCACAACATAATTGGTGTATCGGATGACTTAAAACCTATGATTTGCATCATTCAATCAAAATCATTCAAATAAGTAGCATCATTCAATCAATTTTTTTGCATGAACATACCAATGGACCGCCGGAAGAAAAATTCCTTCAGATGACTACTACTGCCACAGACAGGGTAAAGCGATTTAGCCGGAGAATCGGAGAGCTAGGGTTTCGGGATGGGCGCATCGAGACTCAGAAGGTTTAGTCCCACATCGGCAGACGAGAGCTGTGCGAGCGACAACGTGTCGTTTGAGGGGAAGCACGGGGTAGCATTAGAACTCCACCAGTACTGTCCAAAATCCCCATATCTTGATTTGGGTCCAAAGCTCGACCGATTAGTCCCACATCGACAGATGAGCCATGTGCAACGAGCGTCTCAGGTCATTAAAAGGAGACGCGCAGGTACAATATAGACTCGCCTTAAACTAATGAGTAAGGAAAACAAAGCGGGCGGTGAGAGCTGCCCGCCGCGCTGTTACACTTTGTGTGCGCACGAATATTTGGAAGGGTGATAGGCTGGCCGAACGTTGACGCTGCTTACTTTGCAGAACTCGGTCGTGCGGGCCTCCCAAACCCGACAATGCAGGTTGTGAAACTTCAAAATAACAAATACCCTAAGGTCTAATGTATATATATCATACAAACGACAAATCCATGGCAACACCATAAAACGCATACTTACCAGCCTTTTACGGCTCTCGATTGATGAGTGAAGAGTACGGTACAAAAGTTGCGTATGAAGGCTGGGGCTGTCACACAAATCAAATTTAAAGAGACTGACGGATAGTAAATATCTCTTTTGGTAAAAAGAATAATTCAATTACTTGATCAAGAAATCATAAATCTTTAACTCTTTGGCTTTTTGAAAACCATCCCATACTGCCGAGCATTCAAGCTTGTAAGGGGGGGGTTAGAAGTTTGATTAGTGTTGAAGCAGCAACCTGTGCCTGTAAGAGGAAAATGGTTAGAAAAGGAATCATCACCAAAAAGAGATGCTATTGGCTCAAGAAAAGGATAAGAAGAGTCTTCAACATTCGAGTATTTTTGCCGAGTTGATCACGAGTCGAGACGAGAGATTCAACTAATTTGCTAAGCTAAGCATTTTCATAAAAGCATAACCTTCCAACCCTCAACAAAAATGGTAATGTTATTCTTCCATTGATAAAGAATTTCGATCTTTGGGAAGTATCATGATCATCCAATAAGAAGGGTTTTAATTTATTTAAATGAATAATTTGAATACCTCTTCATTCTAACAACTGATTGTGGAGTTGATCATTCGGACATTTCAATTCATAGATATGGATCTCGAACCTATGAATAGAGATATTCCCAATACTCTTAAAAAAAAGAGAAATTGACTTAGACAAAAAGGAAAGATACCTTTCTTAGTAGTTCTATTTTCCCTCTAAGTGTCAATGGACACTTTTAGAAGTAGTCAACTCCATAGGGTGAAGCTTCAAACTCATTTATCATCATTGGGTTCAAGTGAAAGGTAAATATAATTTAATTATGTTAATTAGGCTTGAATGAAATAAGCTATTTAGCACAAGATTTTTCCATGCTTCGTCTAAGATAAAGATCAAAAAAAAAAAAAGACAATTTTGCGTCGCCCGTCCGTACTCGAACCAGATACGTTTCAGCATGTTGGACCGACGTGATACCCAACTACGCCACGACACACCTACACCCAACTACTCTTAGGAAGGACGCGCGCTTCCACATCGACGCCAATGGCGTACCGAACGTGTCACCGGGCAGAGGAACACGATCACCGTCCCCACCGACAAGCGGTGGCGGAGCAGGAAACAGAAAGCGAGGAGGCCGCGGTAACATCAACATTCCAGAGAGAGAAGTCATGCATTCCTCGTTACTCTTCGGCCAAAATAATAACTTAGGTTTTGACCGGTGGAACTGCAACATAATTACAGAAAAAGAAGTCAAATCTAACTCCGACTCGCGACACTGAATCCAAGACTCATCAACCATAGCCATCCGTCACCTTCCTACCGAGTCCCATCCACAACAGTTCAGGTCGGTAAGCAAGCGGCGAGGCTTACTCTGATGCGCTTCGATTTGACAGATTTCACTGGTTCAGGTTGACAAAAGTGCATTAGCGCCGACTTCACCGGTGATGAGGACGAAGAATGCACACACGGACTTCATGTTCTTCTGGTCCCATTCGGTGTTTCGGAACCATGATCTCGAGCAAAGCACCACTCTCGTCGTAGTATGCTTCCAGATTCGCGTCTTCCGGGATTCGCATCGGTAGTGTTATTTCCCTTACAAACTCCCCCGGAGGGCAATGCTCCGGAGAAGGATCGGTCAGCTTGAAGGTCCTGTCATGCCGCTTTATGTATGGCGTCCGAGCAGTGCTGATACAAATTATCTTCAGTATCCCATGCATCACACTGTTCCTCCAAGAAACTTTCACCCTCTGTTGATCGGCAAATGGCAAGCTGATCATTATCAAGTACCCGTCGTCGTCTTCGTAGATCGTCTTTGCTGCGGTCACGGGTCCATATGCATGCCTCATCACGCCAGTAAATTCATTCAGCCATGAGGGCTCAACTTGATGCCGATCCTCATCCATGGCAGGGAGGAAGAAATCCTTCCTGCGTTTGCTGCAGACAGAGGAGCGGTCCATTCCATCACCATTACAATGATTTGACTGTGAAGAAGACAAGTTTTCTGGATGGGTATGTGAAGTGCTCTTTGGAGGAAGAGGACGAGGCCGCCTCTCGAGCTCAATTTCAGTGCTGGGTTGATTCCTCCATGACTCGAAATCACTTGCTTCATGTGGGATCGAGAAATTAAGATCCCTGCCTGTGAGCTCCACCCACTTCTGGCGATCCACCTCACGAACAACCTTCAGATTGGGTGATCTGACAACCTCGATTCCATGGACGCACTGCGGGTTCGACAGTCCCCGATACTGCTTCCGCTGCATCTTGTGAGATCGAACGAACCCCCCGTCGACACTGAATGGGAACTGAGGTTCGCCGGGACGGCAGTGGCCGTTCATATAGCTCCGCAGTTGCATCTTTCCGAGCGCGTTCTCCGGTCGTTCTCTGAAGACCCACATGTACATGTTCTCCATGTCATGCTGCACCATGAACACATCGTGTCGGATGACCTTTCCTTTGGATTTCTCCGACAGCATAGGCTTGAAGTAGAAGTTAAAGAAGAACCACGCTCCCCATATGCTATCCCCTCGCTTGGAGCACTTGCGAGCAGCGGTGGCCTTTGGGATGTGGCGGGTTGTCTCTGCATCATAGATCTGTGGACCAAGACCAACATCCAAGATGTCACCAGTGTCCGAATTCCATGATTGCTGGGAAGGGGAACGCGTAACAGAGAGAGGGAGGTTGATGTCTGGCGCAACGGAAAGAACAACCTGCCGATGCTGGATGAAGAGTTCGCGGTCCGAATCCTCATGTGACGAAGAGGACACCGTGCCACCTGAAGGATCCATCGTGAGGAGGGTCGAGGGATGGTGGTTCTCAATGGATAAGGTGGTGAGAAGATCTTCTCCCATCCCTCTTTTCTCTTTATTTTCCGCTCTGTAATCACCTCCTCTTCCTCCTCGTCCTCCTGCAGCTACTAGCTGATTGGTGGATTTCGAATTCCGCCGGAATCAATGAATGCATCCCACAGAAGAAGACACTCACAGATCCATTCCATGTATTCCACCACCCAAGTCTATGATTCCAAGATAATGAAAAGGACCCAAACAAAGCACACCTGAAGAATCAAAGAAGGAAAAAAGGTTTCATTTCACATGGAATCAAACACTAACAAGCTCGGATACCAAGAACAACCACCGTGTATGTATATGAAAAAGAAGAGATTTTTCTGATCGTTTTGGATCTACAGGTCCCGATTCCTCCCAATCCAACCAAACATCGCCAGCAGAAGTAGGAAAAGGTCCTCCTCAAACCAAACTGCCGGAAACTCGAACGGAAGAAGAGGTGCATGCCAACAAGATGAGATTTTTCTCGATCCACAGCGATGGAATCCATAAAACCCGGAGAACGAGAGGGGGAAACCGCACACAAGTCATCAAGAAAAGCATCGAGATTCTACTTCGACACAGCAGAAAGGAACCACGCCTGAGAAACCCGGAGCGAATGGATTGGGATATCGCTTCAAGACTACCTTTTGGATCCCAGAGGACGTCGCTAGGGTTCTAATTCGAAGAAGATGAAGCCCCTTGTGAGCCTCAAATCCACCATCGCTCCCGATTCTGCGCCTCCGTTCGAGTCGTCGCCTCAAATCCACCATCGCACCGGTGCCGCGCTCCGTTTAAAGAGCCGCGCTCAAGAAACGCCCTCCACTGGACCTGACCTGCCTCCACCGTTACCTAACGATGACGGCGTTGGTTGTCAGCCTCGCTTTGCGATATTTCTACCCAAACATTCAACGTTTATAAAATAAGCCCTTCATATTTGCCTTCTACGAGTCACACACAGATGAGAAGAATCCCACCGTATATCAGCTTCAGCACGGATTATAAAGCTATAATCATGCCTCCACGTGCATCACCGGATCTGATGGATGCTGATGACACCTTGTAATGGAAGTGTGGCAAGATAGAGTATCAAATTATTTTCCTCTAATATTTTTTTTTTATGATAATTCATATTCTTATTTTTTTATATTATTAAATATATCTTATTTGTTGGTAGAAAAGCCCCATAAAATTCCTACAAAAATCACAAATGAGAAAACCACCAATTAGATGTGACTAATGGAGAACATAAAAAAAGATGAGTTCTATTTTTGGTTGCTTAAAGGGCTGAGGCTCCATTTTAGCAAATTAATTTAATTTTTTACTAAAAACAAAATAATAATAATTTCAATCATTAATAATTATATAATAACTCTGATAAAATATAAAATAAAAGAATTGGTTAGTGTAATTATATGAATATTACTATTGAATGATACAAAACAATTAATATGGATAGTACAAGAAGATACAGATGCAAACCGAAGATCTCAACAGTGGTTTGAACATAGCTATAAGAATAGATTTATGTAATTAATACCAAATAATTAGGATATTTTTATTATTATTTTAATAAAACAGATCCAACAAATATATTTTTGACTTGTGTCGAAAGCCCATCTCTCTCTCTCTCTCTCTCTCTCTCTCTCTTAGAAGGGATTGTGATAAGGGTTAGGGTTAGATAGGTAAAAGAGAGGCAAAGAATGCTCCTCCTTGATCATGAGAGCAGCCTATCAAGTGTGAGATTGGTGGTGGTGGTGGGCCTTCAACAGGGAACAAAACCTGCACCAGTAAGCTTCTCTCCACCCTCACCTGGATTTGCTCACCAAGTGAAGGGAAAACCTGCACCAGTGAGCTTCAACAATGTTGATTCAATTCAGCATGGAGTAGAGTCGAGTCTTCCGTGCTGTCTGCTGGTGTAGTTATCATCATATCAATAAGTTTAGTCTCATCCTTATCATCTCCTGGGAATCTGCTCCCAATCCAGATCTCCTGGTCGAGGTCATGGAGAAAAGTCAAAGGAAGGAACTGGTCAAACTTCTCACAAAGAACCCAAAAGGTCACTCTGCATTTCTTCCTCACATGTCTGCAGATCAGTGAGAGTAGTGTTGTTAGCACTTAGTAACTCAAAGTAACTTATAGCTAAGCAAATCTTATGCATATCGTCAACCATAACATATAAACAATTTATATGTTGTGGTTGAATTTTTATTTAGGATAATATAATATTTACAAAAATTGATATAAATTAATTATCGTAAAAATATTTGATATGAAAAAATGACACCTATCGACATCTCAATAATATTTTACCAACACTTTTATTATACCAACATTTAAGATCTCAAAATTTGATGGTGATGTTATCGACATTTCGGCAACATATGATCAGCATTTAAGGTTTTACTAAAATTTGATGCATAATTAAATACATAATATTATTCGGATAATTCGGATTGATGCAATCTTTCGATTCTAATAAACACTCTCTAATTCTTATGGTCATCTATTTTATTGTATAAATTCTTAGGTAACATTCTGGAATCAAATAATCTATCTATCTAATTAAACAAAAAATTTTGAACTTTAAGGGTTTTGTCAACATATCCCCGATATAGTCTTATAGGGTCTCGACACGAGGATTTGGTTTGATTCGAATCACCTTTAACGTAATGATTCATTGCCCATAATCAACCAAAAGCTCATGATTAGAACTAAATTACCTTTGAGATAGGACAATCAGATTCTTATCTTAACCATCTTATTTCTTTCTTTCCGTATATCATAAAACAATTATAGATAAGTTAACAATGCATGGCAGGAGTAGTGGAACCGTCATATCATCACATTAGCCACTGCAGTTGGCAGAGATGTTAATGGCTCGAGTTTTCATCTATAAAATAAGGCTATGATTGCATATATTTTATGCTTGTAGGGACTGCCTATCCCTCAAAGTCTTGAAGGTAGAAAGTGCATTATTACATGGACAATGAATAATGGCTTAAATTATTCGGTTGAGGAGGAAGAGCAGCAAAGTGCTTCGTTTGCCAAACCTTCTCCTCGTTTTCTCGAGTACAGGATGAAGGCAATACTGTCGCATATAATGTGCGTCCGGATATGACCCGAGATGAGTGTGCCATCGATATGAGGAATGTTTTACATCAATTGTAAAATGACACATGCATCGCAAATCATTCATACCTATAACATCATCATCAAATTCGTCTCGAAAGAGATCATTTAGCCCACGAACATTTAGCTCTGAGTTTATGTCGATTCCAATTTCGTAGACGACCCGATTTGCATATTTTTTTTATCATATAAAAATATATTACAAAAATTTATTCGATAAATTTCGTATATATATTCATAGAGAAAATTAAAATTTTTATCATGTAAAATCAATTATAAGACCATCGAGTTATCCTCACTCAAGTATAATTCCGTTATACACTCTCTCACATAAATATCTTTAAAATTTTACATATTTTCTTTCACATATCTAAAAACTCTCACACATGAAGTATTCCTTACATTGTGATCGATTTCCATCAAAATATGAAATATTTATAAATATTTATCCTCACTTTAGTACAATCGACTTATACATTCTCTCACATAAACTCTCAAAAAAATTACACTTTTTTTTAATCATCTATAGAAACCCTAGTATTAATCTATAAACATCTTAAATGGAAACAAAAAGCACTTGATTGATTACCACTGAGATTTGAAGATACATAAGATATTTATAGAATAATCAAACTCTTATTGTCAAGATTTTTTTCTTCCTTATCCTCTTATGATACTGACTCTAAAAATTCTAAAATATTTAATCATTTTTATTTTCTTATTCTTTACAATTCAAACTCTACCATTATCTTAATCGTAGTGTGATATATTAAAAGATTTTTAATTTTTTTAATGTTATTTCACTCATTTATAGTATTTTTGTTTTGATGGTCAAAATATTATAACAAGCCAAAATAGTATACGGACGAAAAAAAATTAAGGAATAATTTAAATAAATTTTAAATTAGAGGTATTATTTGAAAAATAAAAAAAAAAGAAATATCGAATCCAAAAAATATGAATACTTCTGTAGAAAAATCACCCTTAAAATTATCATCCGCTCAACTATAAAGATTGAGGCTCACACCAACATCGAAGAAATACATAAGTGGAAAACCATACGAGTTCACGTCGACACCAACTTTTGGTCGGATAAGCAACGTGTGCGTAGAACAACACCACATTGACTTGTTGTCGTCCCAATCAATCCCAGGAGACTTCTCAGTGCTCGCACAAATATATGCTAATTGTTTCGAAGAAGGTGATGTTGGATTCACGAAAAATATCGCTCCCCAAGTCCACAGAACCATTAATCTGTCCCCACCTTACAAAGAATAAGCATAAAGTTAGAGCAGAACGATAAGAATACTACTGCAAATGAACACTCCAAGCATCTCCCTAACGGTACGCTACCCGCGTGATTTCGGAGGACGACGCGGTTTGCCGGCTGCTTGCGTGTGATCAGGGGAAAAATGAGTGTATACAATATCTTCACACACAAAAGAACCGTCATTGGCTAATATTTTTTGCACGACTTCCGTGGATGCCAAGACATCGAGGTTTCGTTGACCATCGCCTTCGACTCGAAGCATAGGAGCATTAGTATATGTTTGCTGATGTGAAGTCTTTGCAAGTTTCGTGGACGTTTGACTATCTAATCATTGTCTTCGTCGTGAAGCATATGAGTCTTTCGTGTTTTAGAAGTTTGCTGTTCCATAGCGCTTGTCTCTGGTTATATATATAGCGGCAAAGGAAGCGAGAAAGAGCCCATAGACAAGTATAGCAAGTGAAGCTCCAAAGGTACGCTGCTCAATCTTCATCTATCTACTTCTACTATGGCTTGTTATTCCCAACTTCATTTGCATGGTGTTCTTATGTACGTGTCCTGTTGTCTCTGCTTTGATAGGTGAAGAATCGCAAGAAGCAATCAGCCCGTCAGTAAAGAGAAGAGATATTTTGTTCATTCAATCATGGGTTGCCACAACTACCACAAGCACGAGCTGAAGCCAGACAACATGAGACGTCCTTACCGCTGCGATGGATGTGAAGAGATGGGGTTCGGTCCTCGATATGCTTGCGCCGAGCATTGTGGCTACCTTCTGCACGAGCACTGCGCAAACACTAGGGACACCCTCGCCCATCCCTTCTTCCCAGGTTGCGTCTTCCATTTCCTCCGCTCGGGCGATCCCAATCGCCGCTGTGACGCGTGCGGCGGAGACATCAATGGTTTTGTCTACCATTGCTTCGACAAAGGGTGGGACTTGCACCCGTGCTGTGCGAACCTGGAGACGATCATACATGTGCAAGCGGAGGAAGAGAACATGACACTGTTTCTACACGAGAAAGAGACTTCCAAGTGTTGCAGGTGCGGCAAGAAGCAGCTGAACAAAGGTGCAAGAAGCTGGATGTACGTTTCAGGGTGCGAGGAGTACCACTTCCATGTGTCCTGTGTCAAGAAGGACATGGTCGAACATCTGGAGGAGTCCTTCCTTGGTGGCAAAGGAGCTGCAGCAAATGGCGAGGTCAACGAAAGCCGAGATCTGGAGATCAAGAGACTGCCCAGGCTTCAGCTTGCTCGCAGAAGAGAGAGCGGAAAGAGGGGAAGGTTTGCCAAGTTCAAGAAGATCGTGCAGATCGCTATCAGCTTCATCATGGCGGCGTTCGTCGGGGATCCGTCTGCATTTGTTGCAAGTCTCATCGTAAACCTTATTACTAATTTATAGGCTGAAGTATTGTTTGCTTCCTCAAACTCCTTTTTTACGTCAAAGGATTTTTCTGTAAAGAAAATTAGCCAAAGCAAAAGATCTGTTAGGTCATTTCCATTGTATTTGTTTCGATTTTGTTTCTATGTTGTAGATATTTTTACATGAAACGTTTATCATCTCTCGTGATGAATGAATTGGGGCTCGGAATCATGATTCGGATCCATCGGTTAATCCGATTCGATCTGGATCAAACCTGTTTGAAGTGAACTGTCGGGTTCATGAGTCAGGTGGTACTCGAGTCGAGTCGAAATTGAGCAATGAACCAAACCGAGCCGAAGGCAATCAGAAGAGAGCCTCCGGTTCAAGATTGAGCTCTGAACCGAACCGGAGACAAACACATAAAAGAAGTCGCATCATAAGCAACGCTACATACTTCTACTACTACTACTACTACAATGTAAGACCAATTCGGACACGTGAGCAACTGCGGGCCACAAGACTCACTTCGGGTCTGCAGCCACTTCAGCGCCATTGCCTTCAAACCAAAGAAGACTACCAAAACACGCAGTCAAAGTCTCTGACGCACACACAGACAGCCACCTCCCATGTCACTAAAAGGAAGGAGAGTGGAGATGCATTCGAGTTGCAGTGCTAGACGCGGAAGTTCTTGCCCTCGAAGGTCTGGCCGAACTGCCAAGTGGAAGGGACGATGTTCCAGGAAGTGGAGGTGCGGCGGTCGCTGCCGGTGACGCGGAAGGAGAGGGATTGGCCGACGAGGACGGCGTTGGACTGCCAGTTCTGGCCCCAGTTGCGGGACATGGGCATCCAACCGGTGTGCGACCCCTTCACGCTGGCGCGGACGATGTCGCCGGCGCCCGCCACGTTGGTGATCAGCACCAGGTTGAAGTACTTGAAGCCGTGGATGGTGAACCGGATCCCCCCGGATTTCCTGCACGGCACCCTGCCATGGGTTGCACGGATCCCGAGGATCAATCGACGATGATCCGAGCGTGATGAGCTCTACCCATGGAACAAAGCAGAGGAGGGTGAGGAGGAATACCTTCGGAAGGAGACGGGGACGATCCCGGCCCGGTACTCGGCGATCTTGAGGAACGCAGGCATGGCGAGGTCGAAGTGGGGGCGGGGCGGGTTGCACCATCCGCCGTCGTCGGAGGGGAGTGCATAGTTGGGCGGGCAGAAGTTGGTGGCGGTGATGAAGATGGAGGGGCTCCCGCGGTGGCACCACTGCGGGTCCTCCGCGCACTTGATCTCGAAGCACGCCCCGCAGCTCTGCCCCTCGTTGAACAGCGCCGTGCTCAACGCTGCCGTCTCGACCCCGTACCCCTGGCTGTAGAGGTTCCCGTACCCACACGCCCCTCCTGTGTACCCATCAACCACACACAAATCCCGTCAGCTCTGGCTTCGTTCGTGGCGACCACGAGAGGAATGTGGCTTACCCATGGTGCCGGACGCGTCGCTGCCGCCGTAGAAGGTGGCGTGGGCGCTCTGCCACTGGCCGCCGGTGTAGACGCCGGGAATGCGCCCCGCCGCAGGCGCCAAGAGGGCAAGGACGGAGACGACAGGAACGAAGGAGGCCATCGCCATTGTTCGCTCGCTTCGCGCTTTAGGGTTTGGGGAGGGAGGGAAGCGGGGGGTATTTATGGATTCGAGAGTGAGACCAAATAATGGCAGCGGCTGAGGAAGGCGAATGATAAGTAGTGATTGAGGGGGGAACGGGACCAGCACTGCACCTACTTGGTATCGTACATCTGTCTGCGATGTAGCCCGTCCGATGTTTAATCAACGGCTGTCATTAAGCCTTGGGTAGCGGAAAACTGGGAGACGGAAGGGGTTTTGTGTCATTTGCTGCAAAAGAAAGGGGAAGATCGATCTACGACAGCCGTCGCTCCTGGCTTTGCTTGCATCGCCAGTCGTGCCGCCACCGACGGCTCTGATTCGACGGCCTTTTCTCCACGCCTTGGCTCCTTCCCCAACCATTCCTTGCCTCTTTCTTCTACCGCCATGGTTTCCATGGACCGGCTACTTTAATGGCCTGCAAACAAAAGTATCATAGCCAAGTGTTCGGTCTTAGACAAAATATTGTGCACTTTCTAAGATATTATATATATATATGTATATATATTAGGTGGACAAACATCAGTTTGTCATGTACTAAGGTTGGTCTATAACAGAGCTCTCATATCTGAAGCTTTAGCATCTTTTGATATCCACAGAAATAAGCTTTAGACGCATGGAATGATTGTATGCAGCAAGATTACATGCAGTCCCTCATGTTGAAGAAGTTTCATCCCCAAAATTTTGTCAGACAGTAGGCCTTGGGAAGCAAAGCCTAAGTTTGGTAGCCTGTGCTGAAGTCAACAAAGCAAGTGTCTGAGTCCAGGGATGAACCGAGCATGGACCAAGAAGCCGGAACAGTGCAAGCTGGTACGTAGCGTTGGGCACTAGCAAAAGGCAGGAGGTGCCGTTCTTGGATTCCTCCTACATCTTTCACACTCTGGTGTCTGATGCTTGTGACTGATGTGAAGAACTTGACATGCTTTCTCAACCTTGACTAGCTCAACTCCCTGGAGACAAATGAGGCTTGATATCACCTGCTTGCCGTAATATATTACTGCAATTTAAGAATTGATAATTATTCCTTTTTTTTTATTAAGTCAGTGTGTATGTATATCACAATGTATTTGCCAAAATGGATAGGGAAACATTACTCTGAACTGTCAAAAGCTTTCATTGGAGAGAAGACAAGGGAATAGACAGTTAAGTAGCTTTGATTGGGTTTTCATCTATGCTTTTGCCATAAACATAACTAAATTATGTCATCATGTCTCCTTGAAGACTTGCAATTCTGTAGTTATTTGAACTCTTGCAAGGAAGGTGATTTCCTTTTTCCTTGATTTAACGTAAGAGTTCAAATACAGTATGTATTCGATCAGTGTAAACTAGCTAGACAAAGTGATCATCCAAAGAGGGGACTCCAAAACAGTTTGTGTCCATGTTGCTATCATCAGAGTCGGAAAAGGTGCAGGGATGTGGTGAATGTGTTGGGCTGATTTGTCTATGCAACACGAGACAACATCAAAGTTCGGCTTCCTGGTTGGTACTGGCTTTGGGGAACATAAAATGATCGATGAAGCTGATTTCTATGACAATGAAGACTTTATACAGAACAGATGCACTTCCTTCTTTCTGAGGAACATCTGGTCTTGAGTTGCTACTTGCTACCGAATGCTGATATCTTTGGTCATGGTCGAGAATTCTGCTTTCTGAATTAGTAGGATTCTTATTTATGATTCGAGTGCAATAAGGACCTAAACAATCTAAGAACCAACGCCTATTACTTATATCATATACGATGATATATATATATATAATTATTTAATGGCTTCATTTTCCAACAACTGGTCGTTGTAGTATAGTGGTGAGTATTCCCGCCTGTCACGCGGGTGACCCGGGTTCGATCCCCGGCAACGGCGTTCATTAAGTTTTTGTTATTTTCTAAGAAAAAACATAATTTTATGATCGTAATTGTTTTACTGTTTTTATTTTTCTAATTCAAACAAGCTAATATTAGCTACGGTGGAAATGATTAACATAAGATTTCTTAATGAATATTAGTACAAGTATATACGTAGATGATCTTAACAATTAGCTATGCAGAAACGTCTTTATTTTTCTTGCTCACTTAATCAAACTGCACAATGCTTTCCCCGGAGATAACTCTTGAACCGTTGGATTACCCCTTGTCGAGAGGAATCGATCCGCACAAAGATTTCCGATCCATGTCTGCGTCTCTCAGCCAATCAGGTGCGTCCAGCTCATACTTCCTCTCTCCTCCGCTCGGGTGCGTCGCACGTGTTCGCCCGCCGTGGTCCGCGTTTACGACGGGCGTCAAACAGCTCGTGAGCCAGCCATTACTGACCGGGGGCGAAGGAATCCAATGCCGGCCCCCATCATGACCACCCCCATCTCCACCCACACGTGGCCACCGACCGGGCGTGACTGCCGTACGTGGCGGGCGACCCCCACCACGGGATTCGACAGCGACGCCTTTATCTCTTCTCCGCCGTACAAGTGGCTCCGCTCCCCACCACAAACTCCTCGCCCGCACCGAATCATAAAGTTCGGAAGAGCCACTCTCGGTTCGACACGTGTACGGTAAAGAGATTTGATCTCATTTTCGGTTTGTTTAGGGATTTCTTCGTATTTTCATTTTTTTAAATGGGGACCTATTTCGGATGGAAGATAGGAGCGGGACCCAGCGCCCCGCTATGCATCGACGAGGGTACGCAGATGGGTACGCCAATAGAAAGATTAGGAAACTCTGTTTTTGTTTGCTTATTTCCCGCTTTGAGGGCGACCCCATTCCCGCCCGTTTTGACGACCATTTGAACCGGGGGAAACGCGGTTCCGGATAAGGAAGCAAGAGCCGGCCCCACTGCCTTACCTGGCTTCCACTGCGGGCAACCCTTCCTCGTAGCTTCCGGAGAACGCCACACACAACGCGTCATCCACCGCCTCCGCGTCTTCCTCTACTCCCTCTTTCTATAAGTTCTCCCGACCCTACCCCTAGTCGCTCGTTCGATCTCGGTCGTAGCACGAGAATGGGAGAGGGAACGTTGGAGATAAAGAAGTTGAGGCCGGAGTGGCGTTGCGAGGAGGAGGAGGAGGACGGGAAGGTGGGGGGCACGGACGGGTGGGAGACGCCAAAGAGAGCGGAATGCCGGATCCCGGCCCCGGTCCGCTGCCCCGCGCCGCCCAAGAAGAAGTCCCCCGCCGTGGCGTTCGGCAAGCGGAGGGATCCGCCCAAGAACGGCTACTTCAACCCGCCCGACCTCGAGGCCCTCTTCGCCCTGGCGCCGAGGAGAGAGGCCTGCGCGTGAACTGCACCCATACGGAGGCCTCTTGTAGATAACAGATGCTACACCTCACTGTTGTAATCTACTGTCGATTCACTTAGGATTAGGATTCCTTTTCCTCTGTATCTATCTACTCCTTCAAACTTCTTTTCCCGTAATAATATTAGTAGTTATTTTTACTTGTTTCTCTATGTCTGGACGTACGTATGATGTTGATATTGATGTTCTCTTATCTTTTGCTTGGATTTGCATTATAGTGTTGCCGTGATGGATGACAACATGTTTGTTTGGTATTTGTTTACCCAATGCTATGATGTCATTGATGTCAGTCAATGCTGTGGTCCTCCCCCATGTTGACATTGGTAAGATACTTAGTCAAAAGGATTTGAAGTAGTCTGTCCTGGAAGGGAAGAAGAAACACTCGAAATCTGGTTTTGCCAAGTTGCAGGTTTCATTGGGAGGCACAAAATCCAGTTGCCTTTTTTGGGTTTATCTGTGGTTCATTTCATGATTACGGTGCTTTAATGATTGTGTGATTGGGTCAAACACCTTCTTAAAGGAAACATTCACACACAAAAAATCTCTCATAGGCATTTGTTATTGTTGCTTTTGTTATTGTTATGCTAAAAAAATATTTATATTTTTTTCAAAAGATATTTTCTATTTTTATTTTTAAATGATGTTTTTATTTCAAATAAAAGTCTAAAATAACTTCCATGAGATCTAATAATATTTTTTCATCAATTACATTTTTTTTGGGTCAATTAGAGTTTTTTAATAATATTTTTTAAAATAAAATTAATTTATTAATTCAAGGGGCCAAATATAATCAATGGCTTATAGCATTAGCACTAAAAAAAAAAAGAGAATAAATAAGACTGATGATTCATCGTTGAATAAGTATATTCTGTAGTCCGTATGAAAAATATAAAAAATTAAAAAAAATAAATAGATCACAAATATATCGAGTTATGTTAATAAATTTTCATGAAGGCTTCTTGGATTTCTCAAGAATATCAATCATAATTTTATCGTCCATCTCATCTCGATATGAACCTAACTTTTCAGAACATAAAATTTACTGTTAAAGTTAACTTATTGGTTTTTGCCATGCTTTTAGGACATGATGAATATTTCTGATGAATATTTCTGATGATAAAAAGATGAATATTTAAAAAGATGAATATTTCTGATGATAAAAACCATCTGTGTTCAACTTAACTTATTGGTTTTTGCCATGCTTTTAGGACATGATGAGAATTTTCTTGCAAACCCTCAGCTATAATCTTAAAAAAAATATATAGAATAAAGATAGCATCATTTCTGACAATTCCAAACCATCCAAAAAGCATACATGACAATAGCTCCTTGCTTATCCAGATTTTGACCTTCAAGGAGTCATTTATCATCGACCCAAGTACTTTGAAATCGGAAAAGAAATATCAAGATTGTTCCTCAACAAAGAGAAAATGCACCAAGTAATAGAATATGTGTTGGAGGCTGTCTCTGTAAGTTGGCCCCAAAGAAGGCTATGATTTAGCTTCACTAGTGCAGAAGCTAGCAATGTAATGAGAGGTAGGAAGATGTTAATAATGTCACAGGGGGTATGGAAATGGACTTGCACAGTGCTGGCAAATAAATCTCAGATAAAGCAGAGGATGAGTGCAATTGGGTAAGAAACATATAAGCACTCCTGATGGCTGGTTGCCTTTTATGATCAAACTTCCAAATTCATTCTGAAAACCATTCCAAATAAAACTAGAAATGGTATTGGTCTCAACAAAAAACACTTCAATGTTTATATAAGTAGCTTTTAAACTCATATGTATATTAAAAATAATAGAACCATCTCCAATAAACTTAGAAAAACCACTTTGCAATGGATTCAATACTGCTAATGTTGGAGAAGACCATATTTGCCCAAATAAGTCAATACTGCTAATGTTAGACAAATAAGTCATAATTCTTTTAGCTGACAAGGCTAACCATATTAGTATGGTTAATGTTAGGACTACTTAGGAGCGCGATAATCTAGTCCTAACTAATAAGGTGTAAACATTTAACATTAGCGACCTTATAAGAGGGAGAGAAAATTAGAAAACGTCGATATAGAAGAGATTTCAATATTCAAGTCACTGAGAAATTATGAACATGAGAGGTCAAAATAATTGATTTAATTAAGGTAATTCTATCAACCTGAGATAAATGGGTGGATTATCATCCACAATTATGCTAGAGGATAGAAATACGAGAATCAAAGAAACATGAGAAAAAAACGTAATACCTAAATATTTCAAAGAAAATTTATATTCAGATAAACTAAAAAAATTGGCTTCGAAAGATGCGGAGCTAAGGGAAGAAAATATTAGACTTCACTAAGTTAATTTTTTTATTAGTAAGGCACTCGTAATGAAAAAAAAATTTCCGGCAATAGAGTCACAAGTCTCTTTGATCACTTTGAAACAAAAAATATATATATCACCAGTATATATATAAAATAAGTCCATTTGAATTTATGCTTAAAAAAATAAAGAGAGTTTGCCAATAATATTATAGCCAAGAGTTGAGCAATTTGAATATATAGGTAAGTGGGGGTCAGATTGATCACACAAGCAGACTCCAAAGATGAGATGCATGAATAAATCTAATCAATATAATGACTAGTAAACTTGAAAACCTGGAAAGCATAGATATAGCATCCCAAAAGAGATGATGATCAGCCGTCTAGATCAATTTTTATGAGAACATATAAGGATATTTGTCTTTATAATTGAATAAAGATTTTCCTGGTTGACAATGATATTATCTTGTAGATACTATGATACTTCAAAAAGATAAATTATTCATTAAAGATCAAACATGAAAGCAAATGTTTTACGTTACATAGTGAGATAAGTTTTGATAGAATATGATAATTTAGTTGATAAGCCTAAAATCAAAAATAGTGATAGGGTTGTGACATTTCAGAATAAAAACAATAAAGGTTTTAGTGCTTGTGCAAGATACAAGAATTATGAAACTAATTAAACGACAACCAAAAAATATTAGGAATCATAATAAAATTCGATTATAAAAAGTCTGTCAAACCCAATAAATGAGTTAATGTAATATGATCAAATAGAAACTTGAACATCATCAACCTATTGATCAAGATGACCAAACTACTGTTGGTTCCGACTAGAAAAGGAACCACACAATCTAATTTCGACAACAATCGTGAAAATAGAAGGAAAAAAAATATTTTTTTTAGGATTAGATCGATTCTAATTTCAGTATCGAAGAGTGAGTGTTTATTAGGTCAACTCCTCGATAAACACTCGAATCATCTTTTCGGTCATCTTTAAATTTCTATACATATAATATAAAATCGAGTCGATTCAATGACCTTAGTTTATATCCTTCGATGATAGTATCGACTTACGTGCTATCAACGAATATCCTACTGAATCCTGCCCTACGGGTCCAGACACTACTGGAGGAATGATATAGTCGATCGTTCCCTTGTTGCCGTAGCTGACTCAATCTATGCCTATCGTTCCCTTCTTAATCATTCTTTGAACTCTTACGCAGACAGTCCATAACCAAATCGAACTGACATAATAGACACAACCACACCATCAGTAGCGCTCGGGCGGTACTCTTCGACGAGCACTCGCGGCCGAAGCCCGACAATGGCACGACCGATGCCCGCGTGGTCCCTTCCGCTTCTGCTCCCTCGGCTGCATGGTGGTCTCCACTTGCCATCCACCTCCGGTCGATTCCATCTCTTCTACATCACAATCGTTCATCTCATTTAGACTGCCGGCACTTCTACTTCTACCTACAACAACAACAACAGGAACAAGATGTTGAAGTGGGACTCAGAAGAGTCTTAATGGTTGTTGACGATGATGGCTTATCATCCATGATATAAGGGTGTGGCATTCCACAGCCAACCATTCCGAGGTCTCCTTTATTTTAGGAGCCTACTGTTTGCTGATATCATGTTGTATCAGTTTTATCCCTATGTGGAAGAGGTCTGTGATTATAACATCAGGTAAATAATTCTATATAGATGATACTTGGATTAGTCCAAGTTGATTCAAATATATATGTATGTGTAAAAGATGTTTAGGTTTCGCTAAGAAAGTCTCGGATATCTAACATAGTATCGATCTACACGATCGTGATTGAAATGATTTTCCAAGGGATGAAGATTTAAAGTAAACGGTAACTAACCATGATTACTATGATTTAATAGATCTTTTATGATTAATCTAGTTAAAAAAAATTCAAAATATTTTTATATTGAATTGATGTGCATATGATTGGTCCTAGCAATCATTGTCAAGTGTTGATTGGGTGAATATTTTCTTGTTGGACCCACATGACAATTACAGTAATAAAGAAATCAGTGACCTAATCTATCCATTCTGCATCAGTCCACTCTGCTAATTAGTTGGTGAGATCATTGCTGACTCAATCATGAGCTCAAACTTCATAAATTTGATGTACTACATCCTTCTTGGATCACCAAATTAATGTTCAGTTGCTTGTGGTAATAACTTTTAATATTGGTAGCAATTAGTTTAACCAGCAGTACAACAGGAAAATCATCAAAATGGAACATAATACATACATCAATGAAACTTGGAATATTCCTATGCAAACATTATCAAGTTTAAGAAGAGTCAACAGAGCTTTTGGCAAATCATTAACTCAGTTGGTGGTTTGCTCCCATGAGTGTTACTTTGCAAAATTCATTGATCTTAATTTGCCCCATTATAATGCCTATCTGACCCAATGAGTAAATGTTGTAACAATTACATCATTACATGTTGTAGACAAATTAATGATACTGTCACACACAATTGGTTGCATGTGAAAAATTGGATGCAGGTTGACTGCTTGAGCTTCTAAACAGCAGTGATTACCTTGTTTGCTGTAATTTAGAACAAGGCAAAGAGTCCTTTCTCAGATGATCCCAAGTCCAAGCTGAAGTGACTTTTGGTGGAAGAACTCATTGATGGTGCCTAAACATACTGCAATGACCAAACAAGCAGTCATTTCATGTCCCTGCAATTGCAAGCCAGTAACTCCATCTTACCTCTTGTTCTTCTTCCTTTGTCTCACAATCATCATAGGTGAGGTGATGCTTAAGAAGTCAATAATCTGAACTGGATTTGTTATCTTTCATTGGTGACTAATGCCAAAATATCACTGTCTAAGCCAAAGGAGTGCTCCTGTTTGATTTGGCCTTTTACCTACTAAATTGAAAGCAAGCCTGAGGATATAATTTAAGACCATGGAATGGTGCTGTCAAAAAGGCAACAATCATGCTAAAGATAGAAGAATACAAAAGACCTGTAATTATTGTCTCTTTATTCATGATAACACAAAGGATCAAACATGAAGATAATGTATTCAAACAACAAACAGAAATGATCAGCTATGTACATGGCTCATGAACAGCAATTTGGGATTCATGCTTTTACAGGAACCATGCCTGTCATCTCCTTCTTCCTTTGAGGTCGGAATAGTGAACACAGCCTGAACCAGCAGCCCTTTCGCCCGGCCGCCCCAGCCCGCTGGACACTCCTCGTCCTCGCTGAAACCAAGTCGGCCATGTACTGAACAACAGCCTGCGGCACAAAACAGATTTGTCGAGGCAAGTGGTATCAGTATCAAAGAATCATTTGAACAATGTACAAAAGTTTGAGTCCATGATTTAGGCGTACCTGAGCTCCCAACTTTAGCACATGCCTTGGTGGCACTTCCAGAGGAGTTTCGTCTGCATTGAACACCCTAAGCTTTGTCAAGAGCTGGAAAGAATCTGGCAGTACTCTTATCTGGTTGCTGCTGATGTCCAGCTCTTCTAGCATCTCTAGATTCCCAATTGATCTTGGTAATGCCGTCAAATCCGCAAAGTTCCTTCCCAAATCTAACTTCACTAGACTAGTGGCAAAGCAAAGGCTCTCGGGGATCACCTCAAGCTCGTTGAAGCTAACATCGAGTTCTTTCAGTTTAGAAAGCGAAGCCATAGTAGTAGGCAATGATTTCACTCTGTTGTAGTGCAATGTAATGACTTCCAAGCATTCAAGCTTTCCGACTGCCTCAGGCAGTGCCTTCAGCTGATTGAAGTCCAACCTGAGCTCAACAAGCGCAGTACACGATCCAATAGTATAAGGAAGTTCCTCGAGATCATTCGTCTCAACATTCAATCTTCTCAAGTTTGTCAGATTCCCTAATGTGTCTGGAAGCGCGGACAGCTGGTTCGAACTCAAATCAAGGTTAACTAGACTCGTAAGGTTCCCGAAAGATGGGGGCAGAGACTTGAGTCGGTTCGCATGCAAATCGAGATCAACTAAATTGCAGAGTTCTCCAAATGAGTCAGGTAGGTTAATAAGCTGATTTGAGTGGACATCAAGCTTTGTCAAGGACCTCAGGCCCCCGACAGAGGGTGGAAGTGCCATGATTCGATTCTCCGATAAATTCAGCTCAGTGATGTCTTGCAGTTTTCCAAGTGATACTGGAAGCCACTCAATCTGGTCCATCAACTTCCCCTGGAGGTCAAGAACTCCAAAATCATTCTTTGCTGAAGTCTCGATTAGGCTTGCCACTTGGATGAGGCTTAACTTTTCTGTGTCACCACCAACAACAGATGAAACATAGGATAGGGAAAAGAATAAGACTATGAGGATTCTACCAGCTCAAGAATGACAAGGTGAGAGTGCAACAAAAGACAACATATACTAATAACACTTTCTTAGCTATGGATCTCCCCAGACTCCACCTCCCCATACGGAGTCGTTATCGATCTTATGTATGACATTGCAAAATAGTAGAAGTTTTCCATGTGAGGAAAAGTATCTTTGAAAGATACTTTAGAAAGTAGTAAGAGTCAAGGCCTGCCCAAAAAATATGCCCAAGAACATTTGAAAATGTTTCTGAGAGATGCACATCATTATAAGAAAACAAACTCTACAAGTATTTGTTTTCTTTAACTAGATTACAATAAAATCTAATGTTCTGAGGGAAATAAGAACTCAGGCAAGTAGTTGACATGTTCTTATCAAACTGTTTAGGATGTTCAACCATGACAGTCAAATAGATGTGATCTACCAATATGAATAATTGACAACAAAACAAATTAGTATGCAAAGAAGAACAGAAGACTTGGTAATTCATGGTCCATTAGCCTTGTGCAAAATCTCAGCCGAACCTTCAAATTCTCTAAGCCTAATTCAAATTGGGGCTCTAAGAGAACTCACAAAGAGCTCCTCAGCAATTATCAAGTGATTAACAAACATATGAGAGCATAAAGGGAACAAAGGATTCAAGAAACAAGGCTCTGTAGAACAGCAAGAAAGAAAGAAAGAAAGAAAGAAAGAAAGAAAGAAAGAAAGACTAATCTGACCTGAAGGGACCTCAGACTTCAAGGAGGAAAACACTTGCCCATTGGAAACATCCATCTCCCCCTTCTTCTCATCCTTCTCCTCCATGACCAAACTCAAACTTCTACCAGTTCTACGCACCATCACATCATACCTAGCCTTGAATTCCTCCTCCTCCTCACCACCCCCTTCACCTTCCTCCGAGGACACCAGCTTGGAGGCCCTCTGCACCAGCTCATCGAAAACCTGGAACCTCTTGTCCAATTCCACCACATACATGGCCTCCCTCCTCTGCTCCTGGGCCTGCAACAGGACCAGGTTCTTCCTCACCTCCTGCAACACATAGAAGAGCTCATCTGGCACGTCTGGAGGCTTCTGCATCTTGCCAATCTCCTCGATCCTCATCTCCTCCTCGTTGTCTGCTGACCTGATGACAGCCATGGCTGCCTCCACTTCTTCTATGGAAGGCCTAGGTGGCAGAGACCTGTAGACCCTCATGATCTCCTCCACAGCCTCCAACACACCTGGGGGTTTTGGCTTGGATGGTTTCCCCATGGCCTCTCAATTCTGATCTCTCTCAGCCTTCAGGGAGAGAAGAGAGAAGAGAGAGAGAGAGAGAGAGAGAGAGAGAGAGAGAGTCCTCCTTTGCTTTGGCCCAATGATGAAGTGATCAAGTTTTACATGTGGGTTTGATTTCCTGTTCTTTGTGTGTGCCAGTCAACTTTACAATGTTTTATAATGTTGGTCGTGTATCTAATATGTCCAATCACTAGTCATCTTCTTGTGGATTACACTGCTTATCCTCTCTCCTCCGATATTGGTGAATCATATGCACAGTGCCGTGTGAACCTCTCCAGTAAACCCTTCCCTCTCTGGAAAAAAAAGTAATAGCCTCCAAAGAAGTAGAAAAATCTTCACCTCTACTGATGTAAAATTTCCCCATTACTTTGAAGAAATGCTCCCTCAAACATCAGAACTCTTACGATTTGTATCTTTTATCTGTTTGTTCCAATAGAACATGGTTGGTTCAATGGTATCAAATTAAACTATCTTGTTCAAAACACAAAATTGAGCAGCAAAAATGAGTGAAAGAAAGAACAAAGAAAGGATTGACACAGTTTGACTTTCTTTGATACAAGTATCAAAAATTTCCTCCTTGCTGTAATTGTAGACTTTTGTTTTTGGAACTGAGATGATGTGGGATTAAGACCTTACTGGGCATCTCATTCCTGTAGCCATGAGGGAGTAGAACAGAGTTGGATAGGGACAAAGACCTGGCACAAATCCTAGAAACAATTAATGGAGATACTTGTGCTGGTTTTGGTATGCCAATTGGTCTCGTAGCCACAAGAAAAGCTCAAGCATGGCACAAAAAGGTCTGCAATCATCAACTGGTGTGAGACATGAAACCAATGGCAGTGCAGTGGGTCCTGGATTTGCCACCGGCACCAGCCTTCCAAGAACTCCTCTTTCCTAAAACCCATCATCACTAGAATCAGTGACAAGAGAGAGGGTCTCTCTCATCCCAGCCAGAGAATACCAGTCTCAGTTTTGCTTCTCTTCCTTTGAAGACAAAGAAAAGTAAAGACTAATAATGTCCGTAAAAAGTCACAAGGTGGTGGGTGTCTTGACCTGCATCAACCAACCATACTGAATTTGTACAGTCAAAATCATGTTTATGATACATCTTAGTTCAAGAAAAGAGTGAGTTTGACATGGGAGAGATTTTGCTTTGGCAGGCATCAAGAGGGAAGATTGAATGGAGACATGGCTTGCTCGTTGACTTATATTATCTTCTACACAATCCCTCGTATGGAGCCTATTTTCTGATGTACACAGCATAGGCATGACTGGGCACAAATAACACAATTCTGCCAAAAAGGGAATTTATAACATAGTAAAAAATACAAAGAGCAATTCCAAAGTATTGCATTGTGTCTGAACCCTGAGAATAGCTAATTCCAATGGGAACCATCTTCCTGAAGAAGAGAAAAAAGTTATGGAGGAAACTTCATTGCCAAGTATACTCCCCATCTTCCCTAAGCCAAAAATGTCAACCAATTGATCATCATCATCATCATCATCATCATCTTTTAGAGAGACTGTAATTTTCCTATGATCTATGCTTTCTCTAACATGTAATTTCTTTTCCAGTTATTCCTTCCATCAACCACTTATAATCTTTGACTGTTAGAATACCTCTTAGGAGTGATAGCACATCCATCAAATCAAGAATTAAGTTTTCTAATTATTTTCTTTCCTTTTTTCCCTATTTATAATGGTACACGGCACCTCTTTAGGTGGGCCCGTCACCAATCACATGACGCAACAGTCGTGACGGGTAAGATTCGGGTGGGGTTGGAAAATATCGCCACCCAAAACACGCACCTTAAAACCATCTCGAAATCACATATTTTAACAAAAAAGCTGTGATTAAATTTAGTTTAAAATAATATATTTGTCATATATAAAATATATATATATATATATATATATATATGTATATATACTTTTCTCAATTTTAGGATCCTCCACATATACACCTCCCCTACCTATTCAGTTACCAATTTGAATATAATAATATATAATTTACTACAAGTCGGATTATTTTACCGTGGGTCCCACACCCGGACGCCGGCAAAATCCCTAAAACGCTCGCGCTGTAATGAAGGGGATTTGTCTGCTCGTCTCCGCTCCTCCATTTCTTACTGTGTTTCTTTTGGACTTGAAAGCCAAGAAGAGATCCACAAACCCCGAACTGCCTCCTTTCTTTTCCCCCTTCCCTTTCCTTCGCGTCGCTTCTCTCTCCTCTCCTCTCCTCTCTTCAATCTCGATACGTAAAGCGAAGCTTGCGAGCTTTCCCCTCGTTAATTGCTGGGTTGAGAGAGAGAGAGAGAGAGAGAGAGAGAGAGAGAGAGAGAGAGAGAGAGAGAGAGAGAAAAGGGTAGTGGGGGGCGGCAGAGGAGGAGGAGGAGGAGGAGGAGGAGGCGAGGATGGCGGGGGGGGGCGAGGAGCGATGCTGCGAGGCGATGTTCTGGGTGTACCTCATCATCAGCATCGGCCTGGTCTTGTTCGCCGGCCTCATGTCCGGCCTCACCCTCGGCCTCATGTCCCTCAGCCTCGTCGATCTGGAGGTCCTCGTCAAGGCCGGCAAGCCCAAGGACCAGCTTCACGCCGGTCTGCTACCCCCGTCTCCTCTCTCTTCCCCGTCTTCCCTTTTTCTCCTCCATCACACTCACCGCCCTGTTGTGCTTCTTCTTCTTCTTCTCTGTCCGCAGCCAAGATTCTGCCCGTGGTCAAGAATCAGCACCTCCTGCTCTGCACCCTGCTCATCGGCAACTCGCTTGCCATGGAGGTCTCAGCTGTCTTTCCTCCCCCCGTCTCACTTTCTCTCTCTGTGCGCTAAATTTGGTTTCTTGGTCTTGCTGATTGCTTCTCATGCCATCTACGTTTAGGCGCTTCCCATATTTCTTGATTCGCTCGTTCCGGCGTGGGGGGCCATCCTAATATCCGTAACCCTAATCCTGACCTTCGGCGAGGTAATTTCCTGTGATTTCCAGTAAAGTCGAGTTCCTTTTTCCCTTTCAGTTATAAATTTAACTACAAGATTACTGGCGAGACACAAGTTAAATCTTGGTGTGTGCGTGTTTGGTTTCTCTAAGATAATTCCTCAAGCTGTATGTTCGCGGTATGGGCTGAGCGTGGGAGCTAAAACTGCTGGAGTGGTTCGTCTGCTTCTTTTGATCTTCTTTCCAGTGGCTTATCCCATTAGCAAGGTAATCACTACTTGCTTCTTCACTTGTTTATACCCATTAGATTTTTTTTTTTCAACTTCTTCCAACGAAAATAAAAAGCAGAAGCTGTCTTCTCTCTCTTATCTTTACCATAATGCCATATACATAGAGCTACTTTAGTTTATATTTCGTTCAAAAATATGCTTTGCATAGTTGCTGGACTGGCTACTGGGCAAGGGGCATGTTGCACTTATGAGAAGAGCCGAACTGAAGACACTGGTGGATATGCACGGAAATGAGGTTTGCTTTATGTCGCTTATTAATCAGTATTTACAAAGTTCTTTGATTAAAGTGCTTTGATACTAGTATACCGACTGTCTAAAGCTACAATATCTTTGGGCATTTGAACTGACAGAATTTCTAACGTATAGATGCATTAATTATGCTATGGGCCTTCATTTTTTTAATAGTCTGTGACTAGCATGAATCACTTTGTTTTTAATGTGCTAAAATAATTTGTGAACCCAAAACCAAGGTTATTTGCTCTCCTTCATATAGTGAAAATATGATATTTATGAAATACAAAAAATATGAAAGAAAATTCAATGCATTATCAAGAGTTTTTTTTGCAGGTCACATAATTTGTGCTTATTAGTTTATTAAAGGATCTGATCTCCAATGTGCTATCAACTATGCGACTTTTTAAACATGTACTTGCATGTTGTTATACTCCTTTTGGTCCATATCCACATATAGGTGATTCAGTGAAAATATATGGATGGCATGCTATTTTGTTACATTTAGACCATATCATTTGCCATTGCTTTGTGATGTGTGAGGTTTGGCTGAAAAGGATAGGACATAGTTACATTCTAAAATTATACTTTGCTTTTGTGTGATATGACATCTTGTTTAGGATCAGTAACCTTACTTGGTGAAACACTTGATGCAGGTTTCTGTAAAATTTGTATGATGCTCAGAACCACTATTTAAAGTGTAGCCATAACATGGTGATGGTGATCTTGAAAAGACAAAACATTGCAATAGAAAATAATTAGAGAAAAAAATTTCTTGAAGAATCTCTTTTTCTTATTTTGTTATACATAGTGCTAGTTCCACTGACATCTTCCTACAAGCATGAAAAGATTTGATCAATTCATCAGATTTGAGTTTCATATTTGATGCTGTAAGAATATGATCTCACTGTGACATATTGAGCCTCCTCTAGATCAGAGTTTCTGGATAGTTATCAGGTAGTGGTGTCATAATAGATTGGTCTAGTTGCTGAACTACGATTCTGTTAAGCAACTTTTTTGTGCAAACATGTAATTGTCTCTTTGGTTCTTAGGCAGGAAAGGGTGGGGAATTGACTCATGATGAGACTACTATTATTGCTGGAGCTTTGGAGTTGACTCAAAAGACTGCAAAAGATTCAATGACAACAATATCAGAGACCTTTTCGCTTGATATTAACTCTAAACTTGACATGTATGTGGTTTTATTAATTAACAAGGTATCGACAGTTCATGATGCTAATTCGGTTTCTTGTCAGGTACACTCTGGGTTTAATCATGAGTAAAGGACATAGCCGTGTACCAATCTACTCTGGCAGCCCAACAAACATTATAGGCCTTATTTTGGTTAGTAAGTCAGATAATTTCTAATGTCATTTAGTGCCCAGAATTTAAAAAGTTCATAATCACTCTCAAACTTTAATGTGAAAGGATTTCATGTGCAGCAGTCATTCAGCAAAAGATTTGTACTAAACACTACCTCTACTTGTGTTCCGGTGAAAAGTGTAAATTTAACATAGGGTAATAATAATGTTAGTCATTTCTTTTTAGTTATATTTCAAGATATATGATTAAGAAAATTGTCCATACAGAATAATAAGACTTATTATCATCATAGTGCTTTTGAATCAAAGTAGGTCTACTGGGGAGCAAAACTTTCGAATAAAGACCATTGCCATAAAAAGACATTCCTATTCCTCTAAAAGAAACTAACCATTGAAGACTGAAGTCCGTCATTCATCCCAAATTAGTAATGGGCGACAGTGTACAGTAAATAACTGCAACATCTTGGTCCCTTGCTTATTGTTTGAGTATCCTGTTTGCATATTATACATTATTTTAATTCTTCCTAGTTCCTATACATATATGTCAGAGGTCAGAGGTCGGAAGGGCAGCTAACTTTTGCATTCAGGAAGGAGATAAATGAGATGATAAGTTGAAAGTAATGAAAAATAATCTGAAATTTTCTTGTTTACTGTAATGTATATATTGTCAAAATCTGTAATATCTATCTTTTATTGTTTATAACATGCTCAGGACTCTCATATTTACAAAATCTTGATTAATTCTCAGGTTAAGAATTTGATCACTTGCCGCCCTGAAGATGAAGTCCCTATAAGAAATGTTACCATAAGAAGGATACCAAGGTATGACCTGACTTATGTCTTGAAGAAGTATAGCATAGATGTATTCTGATGTGACATGTGGCTTAATGAAATCGGATGCCACCTAACTGGCTTTCATTGCTCATGTTCTACATATAAACAAGTAAGCAGCAATGTGAAGCTAACCTAACAATACTGTTGAACATATCATAATCATTGTTAACAATTGAAAGGTAACCTTTTGATGTTTATATTCTAAATGTGTCAGTAAAAAAAAAAGAACTGTGGCATCATTGTGAAGTAATAATAAGCTGAGGAAATAGTAAATTTTTGTTGTGAGCAATTATATGCTTATCCTTTTTTGTAAGGAGGTGTTGCAATATACCATTTGTTACTGGTATAAAGAGCATCCTATAACGTCATATTCCATTTCTGTTTAAAATTACTTGTGGTTCTTTATTTTGCATGTGACAGTTATAAAGGATTAATTATTCATCATTTTGTTAAAATCTGAATAGGTATAAATTTGGAACATATTAAGAATCTCATGCTTAGAAAAAGGTATGATATTTGGTATTTCAGATATGATATATCGATAGTTGTAGTTCTGATTTTCATGAGATGTACAACCCTATAATACATGGTTGTTTCCTCAATAAACAACTCTAGACATCCTCGCTCTTCTGCAGAAGGGGCTAGCAGAATCTAAGAGATGATGTAAAGTTTCAAAAAGCTACAATTAGAGAATAAGCATGTATGCTAAGCCATGCTAATGCCAATAAAATTAGAAAAAAAGGGGACTATCGAAGTATGTAGTGCATGAGGTTGCCGCCAATTTGGCATGTTGGGAGGGTCATTTTATTCATCTTTATCCCTATAATCAGAGTGACTGTTTCCATGACTTGAACATTTCGATCACCTGGATATTAAAGGAACAACTTCCACCTGGATATTGAGACACTATGCCATCATCACTTGTAACAATAAACAATATTTTGCTTATACAGTACAGTAAACAAATTTGTCATGATTATGCACATCATTTTGATTTTTTGGAGGATTCTTTATAGAAGATGTAGGATCAAGATAACAATTGCTTTTATGATACAACAAAATAACTGTTAGTTGCATGTTGCAAGGTGGTAACACCTGGACCTCTTTTAAAAAAAAAAGAGGAAAGCAAAAACACACATGGACCTCTTTTACTAGGTCATTGTGCAAAAGGTTCCATAACAGAGTCCATTTTGGTATTAATGGATTTAACCCAATGGCATACCAAAGTAGGTTGCGAAATATGGCGTCAGTTTCACTCAAGGACCCATCGAAGTAGTTTTTAAAATACAGCAAGGCTGGCACCAGTTGATGTTGTCTCATCTTGATGGCCTCTGACATTATGCTGGAATTAACTGATGAAAAACATTCTTTCTATAAATGGGGAAACCAAGGACTGACGCTATGTTACTGGAGTTAGACTTATAGGTGGCCTTTTACTTATTTTACCACCTCTGTTGTATAGTAGAGAAAGCCCACAATCACATCCAACTTTTAATTAAATAAAACATTTAGACTTAACAACTTCTAAAATAAATAAATAATTTGGACTTGAATATATTCAATGGAAAACAATTACTCGTCAGAGAAGTTGCAAAGTAGAAATTTGTGTATATAAGATAGATTAAATATTTTTTCATGAATTCACTGTAGTGCCTAAACGTTTTAATGAATATTAATACCATTCTAATTTTATTAGCTCTTACTTTTAAATGGATTACAAAATAAATTTTCTTTTTGATACATTTAATGTTGTTATTTCATATTCACACATGGACATAGTTTTAACTTGGTGTGTATATATACATATAGTTCTCTTCGTGCTCCTGGATTCTTTATTCCAGTCATGCTTTTAAAGGATTTTAACACTTCGGTTTTACCAGGGTCTACGATGACCTTCCTCTGTATGACATCCTGAATGAATTCCAGAAAGGCCACAGTCACATGGCTGTGGTTGTTAAACGCATAAAAGACAGTGACTTAACAACAGAAAAGAGCAAAACCAGTCCCTCAGATAACAGAATGGACCAGAGTAGGAACCACAATGAAGCCCATGGTATTGCTTGATGCTTGTATATATATGTCATCATCTTATTCTAATTGTTTGTTCAATAATCAATCTCCATCTGAAGTATTAAACAATCGCTAGCTTAATATGTGAAAGCACTTGTATATTGTGGCAAAAACTTGCGATTTGCATATGGAGTGATTCTTGATTTTCCAGGAGATGGATCTCTGTCAGTTATGGCTGCGCATTTGAATAATATTACCAACGCGTCCCCTGTGAGTAATAGTATTCAGGGATTTCACAGTCCTGTGAAGAGAAGCAACATAGATAAACATGGAGATTCACGCTCACAGGTCAAAAAATTTGAACGAGGGCGACATGACAATATCCTTGATGTTAATTCCGATTCGCTTCCAAGTTATTCATTAGATGAAGAAGTAGTTGGAATTATAACAATGGAAGATGTTATGGAGGAATTGCTACAGGTGGAGATCGTCTAGCTGATATACTTTTGAACAGTTTTTTAGACTAACCCTCATTAATATTATGCTTTACTTGATTGCCCATATGTTGATATGCATAGCTGTCATACATAATATTTTTACTTGACTACCTGAAAAGCTGAGTGCATATATCCCTACTCTATTTATTATTGAATTATGCTTTCTTTGTTGTACTTATTAGTACGTAAATAGATTTTATAAGGATGATCCATCTTTCTCCATGCTTTCTGCAATATTTGCGGTATATATTGATCATGTAATGTAAGCCTTAATAAAATAAGTCTATTTTACCTTGTTTATGGAAATAGTGTAGAAATGTTTTCTGATGCATGATAATTATTCTTGTCTTATTCTGTGTTTACATTTTTGAGAAACAACAGATGATACTTCCTCTTCCAGTTATATCTCACCTTATATCATGAAATTGTAATTTCTAAATTACACATAGCTACATGTCATGGACCTAAGCTGTCAATTCAAACTCAAAGACAGTTATTATAATTTAACATAACCTAACAATCATGTTATAAACAACTTATGGTTATTTACATGGTTTGTGATGGGTAGTTTGCAACTTCACCTTGTGAATGTTGGATCATACAACTTATTCTTTTACCATTGATGATTCAACTTTTTTCCATGCTTTGAGCAAAACTAGTATTTTTCTCCATAGTTGGCATAATGGAAGATAATAAAAGGTTTGCATCATTAATCTTACCATGAAAAGGCAACATATGGAATAGAGTTAACAGCTTTAAGCTAAATTTTATGGTATCCAATAGTTGCCATAATGGGAGAAGGGGATTAGAATGGCAATAAGTATTGGGGCTTATCTTGTTTTCCTGTAAGATCATGGGGGAAGAGAGAGAGAGAGAGAGAGAGAGAGTTCTATCTGGTTCATTGGCACATTTGTTTGACCACCACTTGGTAGGAGCTCAGTTTCACCCTCATAATTTTACAACTAAATTTTCTGTATATTTGTGCAAGTACATATTGATAATGGATTATGAAAGTGAATCAATGCCGTATTAATGAAGTAATGGACTGCCTTAATGGCTTTTTAGTCCACCTTCGACCTTTATACAGGCTTTTTCATCCTTTGAAGTGTGTAAGATTGTTTTTAAGAATTATTGATATTTATGAGAACTTTTCTGTGGTTTTATTTTGCAACATGTTCTTAGAAAAAAGAGAAGTTCTTGGATGAACATACTATTTGTATAAAATTTGTTTTATTTTAAAATAAGCATGATGTACTTATTGAATCTTAAAGTTCAATTCTCTATCAATTGGAAGTGGCAAGAAGTTTGTGATCATGTTATGAAGCCAGAAGATAAATTTCTTTTTAATATTTCCTTTCGACTAGCGTAGACATCAATTTTGGTAATATATCTGCATGTCACTACAGCCAGGGAGAATTTCTTGTATGATTGTGCAACTTCATGTTGTTTATATTTGGACACTTTCCATCCTTTGCAGTGGTCTCTATATTTAATAACCTTTTCTGAGTTGGCATATGACATTCCACGTGCTTACTTTATGATTTGTTTACATGTCTCAATTTTCACGTCGAAGCTGACAATTGCCTCTGAATTGTTCTTGTAGGAAGAGATATTGGACGAGACAGATGAGTATGTTGATGTCCACAACAAGTATGTGAAAGTTTGTAATTCTCTATTCTTCCTTTTCTTTTATAGTTTGCCTTCTTGGATTCATTGGGTTACTTCTTCTGTAGGATCAAGATAAACATGTTACCTACAAGAAGGTCATCACCAAGATCCTCTGGAAATGTATCTATCTCTCAGTTTCCACGTCGAACTCCAACGGCATCTCCACTGTCTCTCCTTCAAGATGCTTCTGTATTACGTTTACCTGTTTCTCAGTATGATCAAGTTCCTGGTCCAACACCAACCATTCCAAAACCTGGACAGTCTTTAGCAAGTTCACCTGCACATCACACAGGCCTTGGGCAGAACCTGTCAGCTTCATAACGAGTAAGTGAAATATTCTATTTCTTTGATTTTCTTTTCAGAAGGATGAGAGCACTGATTGTTTATGCTTTGAAACTAATCTCTTCTTGCTTCTTGTTCACATGAGAAGTATAGGAAAGAGGGTCCTGTATCATGGTGTATGTTCTTAGTTCTCACAAAGCATTCTTTGCAACGATCATCATTTCAGTGTTCAATAGCTGTTTTTTCAATGATTATACACTCACAAAGGTAACAAAGGTTTCTCCTTTGAGAAATCATACCAAGATATTAATAGTTTCTTTTGTGTGTTGTAGTCTTTTTTTGGAGAAGTTTTTTCTGCTATAATTAGTCTGGAGCTATTTGGCACCTTATTTCTTTCAGTTTATTTGACTCTATTTTCAGTGACTTACACATTTTGGATCATTAATTTGTGTGGCACCAGATATAGTTTTACTCTGTATGTGACTGCAGAAGCATATTTAGAACCAATACGTGTAAATAATTCAATATAAACTCTCTCTCTCTCTCTCTCTCTCTCTCTCTCTCTCTCTCTCTGTATCATTCCATATACTTAATTAGAGATGAGAATTGACTGTAGTCGATTAAGTGAACTTAATTTTGTTTTCTGGGAGAAATATGCAGGTGATCATACTGATTATATCAGACTGCATTGTATAGTTTTGTACAACTGAATGTTAAAGAATTTGATCTTTTTATTTTCTAACCTTATTGGTGTGTGTGCGTATGCAAAATCATATACTACCTCTAGTTGATTGCGATAGACATCTAGAAATATCAGCAAGTTAGAATCTTTGTCTTTGGACAAATCATGATACACAGTAATTTTTTAACAGGTTTCTACCAACATAATGAGAAGCTCGGAGAAAACGACTGAGCGTAGCTGCCTGTGCAGGTGAGCAGAAAAACTAAATTTTTTTGAAATTTCTATATCGTGATCAAATTGTAGTTTTTGTTTGTTGATGTGACCGTAACATGTATTTTACATGGAATGTGTAATATGTATTATTTGGATCAGTACTCATATTTTTCATAGTAGTTGAAACAATTGTTACGTGTGGGGACAGCCGTTCTCATCTTAGTGCTTTCATCATATATCTATTATGTTTGGAGCAACAAAGGCAAAGAAAGATTGGACGTGTTTGGAATATCCTCACCAGTTTGTATCATAAAATGTTACTGCTGTATGATGAACAAGATTATCTATTTCTGCTACATCTTTATTAAGGTTGCAACTGTAGATCTCATCATGCAATTGGTTCGATGGCTTCAGCTTTACTCAAGAATAAAAAATCTGTCTTTGGATCATATCTTTGGTTGGGGCAGCAAAGCAAATTGGAGATGTTCTTGACCACCACGAGGTTATATCCAAACTAAGCATAAAGTCCCAATTGGCAAACTTGTGCAAGAGATTGGATCCTTTCTGTAGGGAACTGATACCCTCAACGCAATGCTTTCTTCTGATCTTAAAGGAGCTCATATTGACTGACTGACTTGGTCATGGAATAATACCAATGCGACAGAGACTCGAGATATAACCTTAACATGCTGAGAATCAAATTGCACATCAGCTTCATCAAAGTATGTTAGACCCATCCATTCCTCTCTCTCTCTCTCTCTCTCTCTCTCTCTCACCAGTAATCAAAGCAGGAACACTTGCCTTCCTTCAAATGGTGAAACCTACTCCCATCCCTCACCACAATCTCCCTCCCAAACACCTTCGTCACCATCTTGCTGAACTCATGACAGTCCCCACAAACCCTCAAGTTCTTCACAATGCGAATGGGACGACCTCTCTCCACCACCATCAACCCAAAAGCAATGGCCAATCTTTCACTGTGCTCCTTGATCACATGAACCTTCTCCTCATCACCGATATCATGCAGCACAGCAGACACATCCGGTGAATAACCAGCTTCTGTCAATCTCATAATGACCATCTCCAGTGTCTTGTGGATCTCTACAGAGTCTTTATGCTCCTTATCTCCTGCCACGAACTTATGCACTGTTCCATGGACCTCCATCAAGCTCCAACCTGCAACCTTATTGGTTCCTCGGTGAGCCATCAATCCCCTGACCCGTGCAACATCCTCCCATCTATTTGCCTTGGCATACACACCAGCAAGAAGAACATAATGCCCATCGTGTTCTGGTTCTAACTCAATCAATTTGTTCCCTATGCTCACACCCAAATCCACCAATCCGTGCACTTTGCACGCCCCCAACAAAATTCCCCACAGTACAGGATCAGGTGCCATGCTCATTCCTTGGATCAATTCATAAGCTTCATGCGCAAGACCTGCACGACCCAAAAGATCCACAATGCAACCGTAGTGTTCCATCTCTGGCTCAATACCATACTCTTCTATCATGAGCTTGAAAAACCGACGGCCTTCTGCAACTAAACCGGCACGGCTGCATGCATTTAGAACCCCGACGAAGGTCACACCTGTGGGGCGTAGTCCTTCACCAAGAAATCGTTGAAACAGCTCGAGTGTTTCCTTCCCTAATCCATGCGTGGCCAATCCACAAATCATAGCATTCCAAGCAAACACATCCCTCTGCTCCATCTCATCAAATGTGTGCCTTGACAGCTCAATGCACCCACATTTTGCATACATGTCCACCAACGCTGTGCCAAGAGCGCGAGTGAACGGGAAATCCATGGATCTAATGGTGGAGTGGATGAATTGGCCTACCTCGAGCAGTCCCAGTTGTGCCGATGCCGAGAGGACGGTCACCAAAGTAGCCTCATTTACCGTCAGTCCCTTTCCGACCAGCTCCCTGAACAACTCCAATCCCTTCTCCAAGGCTCCGCTTTGAACGTAGCCCATGATCATGGTGCTCCAAGAAATTGGGTCCCTCTCAGGCATTCTATCAAACAGCTCCTGTGCAACATCCGTCCTCCCCGCTCGAGCATACCCGGTTAGCATTGCATTCCAAGAAACCAAATCCCGCTGCCCTGGAAACTCATCAAAAACTCTTCTTGCATGGTTCAGTTCACCGCACGAGCTGTAGAAGCTTATGAACGCGTTCCTTACGTACAAATCTTCCTCAAACCCACACTTCACCGCGTGGCTATGAACCTGGGTGCCTTCACCGAACACTGGGTCGCGGCTACACGCCTGGAGGAGGAAGGGGAACGTGTAGTTGTTTGTCGGGATGCCGGCGCGGCGCATGTGGGCGTAGAAGGGGAGGGCATCGCGAGCGGCGTCGCAGTCGGAGCGGGCGAAACAGCGGAGGAGGTTGTTGCTGGCGAAGACGTTGGGGCGGGCGATGGCGGCGTACAGGAGGCGGAAGTAGCGCGGGGGTGCCGCGGGGGAGAGGGCGGCGCAGAGGGCGAGGAGGTGGGCGAGGGAGGTGCGGTGCGCGGCGAGGCCGAGGACGAGGAGCCGGGCGTGGGCTTGGAGGAGGTGGGGAAGGGAAGGGGAGGTCGGGAGGCGGGAGAGGACGGGGTGGTGGCGATGGCATAGACCGGCGTCGGAGGTGAGGGAGACACGGGGTTTGAAGGCGGCGGCCGAGCGCGTAGCCGGCCCAAACCGCATCGAGAAACCCGAAACATAAATGCTTTTGTTTCGGGAGAAAATGAAATGTTTTCTACTCGTCATAATTAGGAGTCATAGGGAAGTGTGCTTTTACAAACGTATCCTTGCCCAGGGCGACATATCTATCCTTATACTGATATATATATATACATATATACATATAATATATAAATAAATATATATATATATATATATATATATGTATGTATATATATATATATGTATATGTATATATATGTATATATATGTGTATATCTATGTGTATATATACTAAAACTAAATTTAAAGGAATATATTGATTTGTATCAAATTAAAAAATGTCATTTAACTGTTTTTTCTCTAATTATGACTAAACTGTTAAATCTATTGATGTTGCCCAATAAATTTTCTGTTTGATTTTGATTACAAAATATGATTGTCAAGTGTTCATAATTTCTACCAATAGGAAAGGTATCCTTTTATAGTCTAACTTTAAAGATCAATAATCTTCTCACAACATCATATTTGGAGCATCGAACATTTAGAGAGATTAATCATTTTAATAAGAAAAAACAAACAAGGGATAGTAGTAGCTTTAGAACTTAATTCCATTTCGAACATTAGGTACACGGAGTAATAACAAGTATGTCACTTTTTATGAAATGTTAAGATCAAAGGTTAAAGATCTATTTTAATCCTAGATCTCTTAAACTCTTATATTTTAAAAAATATAACAAGTATGTCATTTTTTATGTCACTTTTTATGAAATGTTAAGATCAAAGGTTAAAGATTTATTTTAATCCTAGATCTCTTAAACTCTTATGGTTACTCGTGTCTAAAATAATTTTTATATTTTAAAAAATATAATATATAATTCTCTTCAATCAAATTTGAGTTAATGAATATTAGAGTCTATTTATGGGACATACTAAATAATAATGAATCATTAATATAATGACACGTATAATTTAAGATTAAGATTTATTTTAGCCTCTATGATTTTAGTCATGGATTTCTTAAGCCCTTATAGTTTACTTATATATAAAATAATTACTATATTTAAAAAAAACGTAACATATAAACCCCTCTCATCAAGTCTGAATTAATAGATATTAGAGTATGCTTACATGACATACTGACTCATAATAAATAATTAATATAATAATATATATAATTTAAGTTTAAAAAATGAGACATACATTAATGACGGAAGGAGATATTTATCGTAGAAGCGATCACCAGCTCAACTTCTCCTTCCGATGGATGTCACACGCTAGCTCAAAGGCGCATGTCACCATGTCGCCCACCACAACGTTACTCGCCATCGCGAATGGCACTCGCTTCGATCTTGACGAGTACCTCAATACCTTCTAAGCCACCCCCCTCTATGAAACATAATATTACAAAGATGGAGAACAAGCAAAAGGAGCGATTGATCTAGTCCATGTAGCCCTCTTGCACTTGCTCGCTCTCCCCAACTAGTTTGTTGAGGAAGAGGAAGCGACGGAGGCCGTAGTGATGAACGAAGGTAAAGAGACATAAATAGGAGAGGTCGGAGGCAGAGGTGAAGGAAAACTGAATCATCACATTATATGCGTGGGGGTGGAGGCGCAGGAGAGGACGAAGTAAGAGGCATAGGCACGAAGAGAGACTAGGAGACCACTATATGCCTAGTATCGAATTGCTTGACACATATCTACATGAGGTACGACCAGAAGCTCTAGAGCTCATCGTAAGCATGGGAGAGGCTATGTGTGTATAATGCCCTACCAGGCAGTAGCAACTTGGTGCTGCTATTGATGGTCACTTCCACCACGACGTCTTCTCTCGTCGATGATGGACTTAATTTTTTTTAAATTTAAATTACATGTATCATTATATTAATAATTTATTTTGGATCAACATACCAAATAAATAGATTCTACCATCTATTAACTTAGACTTAACAAAAAAGACTTATATACTACATATTTAAAAATATAAAAATTATTTTAGACACGAATAAACGATAAGAACTTAAGAGATCCATGACCAATACTATATGAACTAAAATAAATCTTAATTTTAAATTACACATATCATTATATTAATGATTTATTATGAGTCAACATATCACGTAGGCAAACTTTAACGTCTGTTAACTCAAATTTGACGAAAAAATATATATTATATTTTTAAAATTATATAAATTATTTTAGACATGAGTAAATCATAAAAGATTAAAAGGCCTATACCAAATACTACATAGACTAAAATGAACCTTTAACCCTATGATCAAACATGAAAATTCAAATTTCTATACACATTCTAGTTAAACTTTCAAAACTAATATAAGGAAAAGCCTCTTGTAAGTTTGATAACCAACTTACAAGCCATTAACATTTCAACGTCAGACAAATCTGCCTGTAAAATATAAACGATAAACACACATTTGTATAAATCCTGATCACCATGAACAAAATTTGCAGATGTTCTAAAAACACGTCATCATGCTGAAAACCCACCTGCCATAAGTAACAGTTAAAAACTATGTTGAAACATAGTACATTACCAGGACATGAAATGATCCTTGCAAGGTGCAATTACCTTCATGACTTCATAAATCGAAGCTGACAGCCACCCAACTATCATCACTACAAGGTAATGGAATTGCACCTTCAGGCAAAACCAGATCAGATTTGTTTGGATAAATCTGCGCTCTATTACACAACAATAAATTGTTTCTGCCTATAGGAGGTTCAGTACCAGTTTTGGCATGGATATTGGAGGCATTAGAATTTGAGATCCCAGCATCAGACACAGCACTTTTCGGGGTTTTCCTGTTCTTCATAACATCCACAGCTTCTGGTTTATGAATCAGAGAGACAGTATCCTTTTTGTTGATGGTATGCTCATCTGTATAGGAAGCTGAATGACGAAAGGAACCATCAGTATTCATGACTTCTTTGGCTGAATTAATTATCTGATCACAAGGAGGAGTTACAGTTGACCCAGAAGCGTCTCCATGACCATCTGCAAAGTAAAACTAATTATAGTCAGAGTTGATGAAATTTCTATTAAGTGCACAAAACATGTTGGTGAAATTTCTCATCAAGATGCACCAAATATGGGGTTTGATATGTCAATCTATATGGATGAAGCATGTCTCCGTAGAATGCAAAAAACCATTCTGCCATTTTAAACGAGAAAGAGAAATTATGTTCCCTCCTGGACAAACTCTGAATAGCGACACACATGCTAGTGTGATTTTATATGCAAAGAAGGCATTCAAAGTAACAAGTATCAAATTTAGATATTTTCATGCATCTGACTAACAATAACCAGAATATCACCTGAAATAATGTCATCCATCTTATGGGCATCAACACTTGGCTTCAAATACTTCAAGTTTGTTATTGTGTCTGATCTTGAAATGACAGGTTCAGATACAACTTGCACTTGCCATTTTGCCAAAAGATCAGATGAAAATCTGCTTGATCTTCCTGCAGGTAGTGAATCAATTAAACTTCTTCAATCCAAGTTAGTAGCTAAATATTGCTGTAACAATACATCTAGCCAACATCTAAAATCCTCAACTGTTTTTAACAGACTACCATAATAAATCTTAGACCTCACTGAATTAGTTCAAAGAAATCCTGCATGTAGTAGTATAATCAGAGTTGTAGAAGATAAATAACCTTGGAGCACGATCTGATTTTCAAAAAGCTAAAAGAACAGCATTTTCATGATACAATCTAAAGAACCACAATAGAATTAACTAGACATTAGGGGCAGAAAACATGGGAGTTAATGCAAAATCCAAGATTAGTTTAAATGAAAGCTACCATCAATTAGATGTCATTAACATGGTGAACTGTATTTGTCTAGAATCCTTATTGTGGGAATTTTCTAAGGTTATAGAACAGTTGGTTCTTGGCAGACTCTAATTAAAACTTCATCACTGATGGTGGGATGAAGAACCCTACTCGTCATCCCTTGGAAGTATGCCAATTGCCCTCAATACTTCTCATGGTTAGTTTTCAAGAAAAGCCTAGATGCTAGTTACCTAATTTCTTAAAAACAAAAAAAGTATTAACTTTTGTGTAATACAACGACCTGGTTTGTTCCACATTGGTTATGGCTTTGGTTTTAATTAGTATATGAGTTGTCATTTACAAAAAAAGAATAACAACAACAACAACAACAAAGTCATAAATCTCAACTATTTGGAGTCGACTGCATGGATCTTTTGCTACCGTTAAGATCCATAAAAAATCATATGTTTAGTCAAGCTCAAAGTATTTAAATCTTTATTTATATTTTTTTATTAAAGTCTTTTAATATCTTCCTCTGCCTCTCTTCGTACCACTAACAGTATTTATTTCATCTCTTCTGACTATTGTATCTAGATATCTCCTTAGCACATCCTCACAAAAAAGAATAAACATATAATAATTACACATTGATGGTGGGAATAAGAACTCTGCTTGTCAACTACATCCAACACACCTTGAGAAAATATTTAGGCTTTTGTCTAAAGATCACAAAATAATAGCTCAATTGTAAAATACCCACTAACTTACCTTCCTTAAGGTGAGACCAAGCGACCTTTGCAGCATTCATCTCTGCCTGTTTCTTGGTTTTTGCAACATCTCCTTTAAAAAATTCACCTTTAATTTCCACTGTAGATGAAAAGGAAGGAATATGACTTTCGTCATAGCTGGTTGTGGTATATTTTGGCAAGGGAAACCCATGTTTCTGTGTCAATTCTTGCACAAGGTTCTTGTAAACAGCATCATCCTACAAAATACAACAAAACAATTGAGGACACAGATTAAGATAGAAGGATGAACTAGAAAAAGGCCATTACTTGCCTGTTCATTTCCTTTCGGAAACAAAGACATCAAAGCGACCATTGCAGCAGATTGTTCGGCTTCCTTAATTGTATGAAAATACCCTGTACTCTCGAAACTTTGTCCATCGATTTTAACAATAGCCTTAAAATGACGGATCGGAGAACCATCATGAACAGAGAAATAAGATGGTAAGCCTTTATTTTTCTTTTGCAGATAAATTTGAAGTTGATTCTTGTATGAAACTTGACTATCTGCAAGAAATACAGAAGAAGGCCTTCTTATGCAAAATGAACCAAGTCATACTGGAGGGCAACATAATAGAGTGACAAGCAGTCTGATACCTAACAATGCTAATTTACCAAATAATAGACAATATAAAGCTTAATACATTAGGAAACATTTATGTTGCTTTTTTTGCTGTTTATTCCAAAATGATCTTTTAACATTGTAACGACACTTATCAAGCATATACTTAGTGAACCTAAAGAATTTAATTACTGCTCTATTTAGCACTTCCAAAGAGCAAAAATCAATTTAACAATACAATATTTATATCCACATGGTGCTAAATACAAGCAAAAATACATGACTGCAAACATATTTTAGATATCTAACAGAGTATAGTAATGTATTCTGTCACATTTGGCCAGATAGACAACAATAACATCAAGAATATTTCCTAGTATAACCGACCATACCAATCTATTATAGTAAAATACCTAAAATATTTGTCTCTAATACCAGTTATCATTAGAAGACAAAAGGACATGCTCAAGATTGGAAATAATGTAGGCAAAGGGTACTTGGCCATCCGCCATGTTACTAATTAAGCTTAAAATTTAACAGGCAAAGATTTATCACTGACATTTTAAGGAATGTAAGGCATGAACATCTTCAAGCTCTGTACATCAAAATGTAACTAAGAAAAATGTTTTGCATTATCATTGTACCGACATATTGAAAATTGTTGGGATTGATAAGTATTTGAGATTCTTGGAGCCAATGTCCTGGGAGGACAAGGAATCCTAGAATGAGGAGCCCTCGTGAAAGAAGAAAACAATGAAAATTAGGATTTGATTATTCTATAAATATCCTCTGCTCCTGAGTTTCTCCCTAGGATTTCTGAAGAGAGTGAGAGAAATGTGTAAATTCTTCGGGGTTTATGTCAGAGGATATATAGGGAGAGTTGTGCCTAAGTAAGGATAACTCAAGGGTGTTGTAATTGATCTCACGTGATGAAGAATTTGATTTTCTCCTTAAAAAAGACGAAAAGTGCTAAACCATTTTAATCTTACATCAAATTTTTGGTATGTTATTTATTTGTTGATCTCTGGATTTTTCTTTTGATTTGAGTTCTCTCCCTCCCTAACAAAAAGTTTTGCATGCAAATCATCTAACTCAATATCTTAATTCTTCAGAGACCAAGGATTAAAAATGGGGTCTATGTCACTTGGAATGGATGAATAGTTCTATTTTAATGAGGTAACAACAACTAAAACGCTAGTATCACAACAATCCCTTAGTGCAAATAATGTTTGTCTTTGCCTCCATTCTTAGACAATGTTGTCAAGATAAGGATGTTATCATAAATGGTGGAGGGCCTCTAGTTGGATGAGATTGCAAAAAAAAATATGGACATGATGAAGTATCATATCTAACAATTAAAAACAAAAAGCAAGTTTCATTAACTGAAACTAACCACATGCACCTCACTGAGCCCACTCAAAAATATTTTGGAAACCAATGTCATATTTTTAACCAAGTTCTTTTTTATTTAAAATGAGCTGTTACTAATATCCTATTACCTCAAAACTTTAAAAATTTCTCATATATAGAATGTAGCTTCAGTTTTAATTTTCTCTAGTCTAAGTGTTAAAAAACAAATTCAAGTTTTCTTTTATATCTTACAGAATTGTTACCACAGAATATTCTAAAGCATAAGAAAGAGTTTAGAAAATTATAAAACACAACCGACTAACATTAAAAAAAAAGACATTGAAGTTGGATCTCATCATTAAATGAATTGCTTGACCCACAATATGAACCTACGGTCAAGATCCTATCACATCTCAAAACAAGAGAGGATAGGGATTGTTTAGGTACACTTTGATCTAGATCACATGACATCACTGGATTGTGTGAACAAAGTTTTGAGTACCATGACCTGACAACAACGTTATTAGATGTATCTGATTTTTCTCACAATCTTTTATGAAAGACAGCAAATCATATAGAAAAAGAAAAAGAGTAATGGTTGGCCGGTATCTTATTGTTGCCGCATCTTATTTAGAACCTCTTTCTAAGCATATAGGTGATATTATATAGCATGTACTTGATACTCCACTTTGACCACCTAGAGATTCTGCCTAAATTTTCTAGGCAAATCACCTGCCTCCAATCCACAATTACCCTTCAAAGAAACCACTAATGCTTCCATCTTATCCGACGCAATTATCCATTGATTCTTCTATAACCATGTATGCAAACAAAACCATGCATGAAAACATCAATCAGCACCCAATGTTCAGACAAAAACGTCCAAACATTAAAAAATAACTAACATATAGATAGAACATTAAAAAAACATACAATTATTTTAAAAACCAATAAACAACTAGAAAAGGCTTGACTATGCCTTCTCTTCATCACACACCTTTTCATCTCAAATAATAACTTAACTCACTGTTAAAATACATGTTCGAGTAGGATATAACAAATAAAAATAAAAATACTGATCATACAAGTAATTCAAGGCACCAACACAAGAAAAAGGCCTGCAAATACCAAACAGAAATCATACAAAGTAAGAAAGAAAGAAGAAACACTCTTCCAAATGCACATAATCCACGGAAAGACCCACTCTAATGTGTAATAAATCCATTCCTAAAGCGATTTCTGTCGTATATTTAAAGCCGGCAACACAAACCGCTCCAAAATGCCACCGTTACGCGATCCGTAAGACGAAGAACCGCAGACGGAGCGATTTCCGCTACGACGAACCTGAAAACCCAAGATCCCAAAGAAGCGGTTGAACTCACCGAGGGCGACAGGAAGGGGCCACGAAGGGGCGGTCGGCGGGTCCTCGGCAGAGAGCTGCTCAAAGGCGACCTGGGCAGCCCTGTCCTGGGCTTGCTTGGAGGAGCATGAATCGTCGGGGGAGTGGAAGGCGGCGCCGTTGACGGTGACGGTGGCTCGGAAGAGGGGGCTGTGGTCGGGGCCGTCCCGGGAGGCGGTGTACTGCGGCAGCGCCCAGTGCCGCCGTTGGCAGAACTCCTGCAGCCGGCTCTTGTACATGGATGGAACAAGTCCGACCACTTCCAGCACGAGACATTACCCTCATATTCATTACTTCAATAATTTGATCATAGATGTTATTAAAAAAATCTTAATTTTGATAATTAATTATCATAAAATTCTTTTTTTTAAAAAAAATACTAATTATTTTATAATCATGTAATGATAATTTTAAGATGATTAACAAATTTTTTTTTCTTTATTTAAATATTTTATAATAACTAATTATCAATTTTTTAAATAACATATATGTTATTTTTAAATAATAATTTTAAGATGACTAATACGGGTTTTTTTTTTGTCTAAATAGAAAAAAAATCGCCCAAATAAAAATGAGAATATAGGGGTGCCATCAATGGTGAGGGCTTCTTGGGGATAAAATGGCCTACATAGCTCCTCAATTATAATGAACTTCTAAATGATATTAAAATCCTTTTAAAATGGTACACATATTTATATGATTTAATAAAGTTATAATTACTGTTTCAATTAAAGTTATATATATATTGGGTGTTGGGATCAAAATCCCTTAATAATATGTATATTTGTATATACAAATAATAGTTGGATGCAGGAACCAAAAAAAAGGTCAAACCATTTCTTATTTAGGTGTTACTGTAAATCATGGATTCCATCATGTCAAGATTGGAGAATTGTTTAGTTACCATATCTTAATTTTTACACTGAACTAATAAGGTCAGATTTTTTTTTTAATTATTTCACTTTTACCTTCACATTAGCACCATAATTTTAACATTACCTAATAGATGAATTTTTTTGCTAATCTTATACATAAAATTTAATTAAAAGATAGTATAGAAGAAAGCATCCAAGCCTGTAACTGTTACTGAATAATTTTGTTTTCACATTCCAATATAATATTTTATGAAAGAGGTACTCAAACACACTGCATAATCCAGCACTGCCATGTAGCATGTGATGTACAAGTTTATAAGACCAGATTAATAGGCAAAAAAGAAAAAAAATATAATCCATTTAAATTCATATGATTCCAGATGTAATGAGTTCACTTTAAAGATCTGATACTTTGTTTGCAGCAGTGACATGAAAAGAACCAATTAACTGGAATCTTGATTTTATCATTAAAAACAAGAACCACAAAGACATATTTGGTTGTGAATCTTTTTCTTTTTTTGGCTCTTAAATGCAGGCAAGTCCACAAGGAACCATCCTCAAAAACCTCAGAAATAGACACAGATAAACTTCTACTGAGACAAACCTAATTTGCCAACAACATGACATAGACCAAACATTATTCAGAAAATTTGGAAAATTTCTTTGACTAGAAGGCATAGAACACAGGAAGGTAGGATGGTTGTTGAGCTTCACTTGGTGCTGGCAAGCTGCGTCCGGAGGACCTTTGCCGCAGAGACCATGTTGGTAAGGGCAGGATTAACTTCAGCATATTTACGGGTCTTCAGCCCACAGTCAGGGTTAACCCAGAGAATGTTAGTCTCAAGAACAGCGAGCATTTTGTTGATGCGGTCGGCAATCTCCTCAGTCGATGGTATCCTTGGAGAGTGAATGTCGTACACACCTGGGCCAATACCAGCACCATATTTCACTCCCTCACGGAACACAGAAAGTAGCTTCTCATCAGAACGGGAGTTCTCGATTGTAATCACATCGGCATCCATGTTGATGATGGAGTGGATGATGTCATTGAAGTTAGAGTAGCACATATGGGTGTGAATCTGTACGAGACGACTCATCAGACAAGATTATCTAATAATAGAAAACAAGACTTTTAAAAGTTCAAATTAGATATGTAGGTTATGGATGCATTGAGAGAAGAGAAAGAGAACCTGAGTAGTGTCCTGGACACCACAGTTCGTGATCCTGAAGGAATGAACAGCCCAATCCAAATAGAAAGCTTGCTCTGACTTGCGAAGAGGAAGGCCTTCTCGCAGAGCTGCTTCATCTATTTGGATAACCTGCAGATTACACATAAATGAACCTCAATTAGATGGTACATCAAAATGGAATAGTTCCTTTATAAGTAGTTTTGCCAAATGACAATAGTTACAAGGTTCAAGAACTGGCAAATTTTCCTCAACTTTGGTTGTCTTTTAGGAAGTTATTGTTTTTCTATTTCAATTAAAAAATAATAAGGAAACAAAATCTGAAGGAATTATATGTGGATTCAGAAGACGACTCACCTGAATACCAGCAGCTTCTAAATCCTCGACTTCTTTCTTGATAGAAAGAGCAATCTGATAGCAAGTCTCAAACCTGATGGCAAACATGCAAAATGTTATTCAGACTAATGAGTGGTACATATAATTTTCTACAGATTTGAAGAATTTCTTGAGGGCATAGGAAATTTGGTTCACCTTGGTTGGTCATTCCTAACAAATGACCAATTGAGAATTGTAACTGGGCCTGTCAACATTCCCTTCATCGGGCGAGCAGTCATGCTCTGAGCCATTTTAGACCAGAAAACAGTCATGGCCTTTGGACGGCTAACATCACCATAAATAATGGGAGGCTTAACACAACGTGACCCATAAGATTGCACCCAACCATTGACTGTGAATGCAAAGCCTGATAACTGTTCCCCAAAGTATTCAACCATGTCGTTTCTCTGTTTGAAAAAAAAAAATAAGAATTCGTTTAGCACTGGATTGCAACTAAATCTTAGATACTACAAAATTTACGCATGCCATGGAAACAATTGTTATTTGAAGTTTATGCTGGAAATGGTGCAGTAAATTCTCAGTCAACAAAATACTAGCCTGCTATATTTTCCCAGGTATTCATAAATTCGAACTAGATAATATATCCACCATGCTCACCTCAGGCTCTCCATGAACCAGGACATCAATATCAAGTTCTTCTTGGAGCTTAACAACTTTGTTAATTTCCTCCTTAATGGCCTTCACATATTCCTCCTCAGATATTCTGAAAATATATGTGGTGATATTATAGTAGTTACAGAGTCAAATAATGAAAAGCAACAGACAATTTGTCAGAGAGCACCCACTTATTTGCCTTGTATTCACGTCGGACTCTTCGAAGATCCATTGTTTGAGGGAATGAACCAATTGTGGTCGTAGGAAGAATTGGAAGGTTCAGCTTCTTCTGTTGTGCATCAAGTCTGGCACTAACATTTGTTGCTCGACGATGGTCAGAGCCCTTCAAAGCAGCAGCCTGTGATGCAATGCATCATTAAATTTTTAAGCCATTCTGACAAACCAGAAATGACCAGCAATTCTTAGATACTTACAGCCTTTTGAACTTCTTCATTGGTCACTCTGGGGGATGACTTTCTTGAAGACTGAGCAGCAGCATTAGCTGAGAAGAAAGCCTGTGCATATAAACAAACAGATTTATTTAGACCTAAATGACGCTGGCAAGTGGGCAGGGAATGAGATAACTGGATATTGGAGTGTGCAACCGGTCAGGTGACCAGCACTTCCATGCTTTGGAACCCTTAAGGCCCCTATTTCTTGAATATAAATGGCTCCAACATGCACAAAGTTCTCAACTAGTAGCTAATTAACTTCCAAAATTATTTAAAATAAGAAACTAAATAAAAAGGTGGTCATAATGTGTAGGGCAAGAACTGCCATGCTGGTCTGCATATGTTGGCATGGATCAAAATCTATCATGCTAAAGAAAGGTATCAACACATGTTATGCCGCTGGCATAAACAATTTTTACCTTGTGCCACAAGCAGAGGAACATGCTGGCTGGCATAGCATGGAATGCTAACATTCAAGAAAGATAATGGCACAGCCCCATGCCACAGTACAAGATCACTGGGGTAATTGTTACGGTACCATAGCCATATCAATTTCCTATGCCTTGGAAAGAGGACTAGAAACGGATATCATTAGTAGAGATGCATACCTCATCCTTCTGACCAGCCAGCGCTTTAGCCAATGCATTCACTTCAACCACTTTTTGTGCAGCAAAAGCAAGCCACGACTTAATCTCATTATCTAGCTTTGTCTCATTGACAAGGTCAACAGCAGTGTGCATGAGCGAGCATGAAGTTGAGACAACGAGTTTATCTGTGGACAAACAGCAAATACATTCAGCTGTGTATTCACAGAAATCTAGACTGAAAGAGAGGGGGAGAAAGTGGTAAAGCATGAATACCTTTGCCAACAATGGCCTCGAGAGCCTGCAGTGTACTGAAAGAGGATGCAATGTGAGCAGCAGCATTAGCTGAGAAGAAAGCCTGTGCATATAAACAAACAGATTTATTTAGACCTAAATGACGCTGGCAAGTGGGCAGGGAATGAGATAACTGGATATTGGAGTGTGCAACCGGTCAGGTGACCAGCACTTCCATGCTTTGGAACCCTTAAGGCCCCTATTTCTTGAATATAAATGGCTCCAACATGCACAAAGTTCTCAACTAGTAGCTAATTAACTTCCAAAATTATTTAAAATAAGAAACTAAATAAAAAGGTGGTCATAATGTGTAGGGCAAGAACTGCCATGCTGGTCTGCATATGTTGGCATGGATCAAAATCTATCATGCTAAAGAAAGGTATCAACACATGTTATGCCGCTGGCATAAACAATTTTTACCTTGTGCCACAAGCAGAGGAACATGCTGGCTGGCATAGCATGGAATGCTAACATTCAAGAAAGATAATGGCACAGCCCCATGCCACAGTACAAGATCACTGGGGTAATTGTTACGGTACCATAGCCATATCAATTTCCTATGCCTTGGAAAGAGGACTAGAAACGGATATCATTAGTAGAGATGCATACCTCATCCTTCTGACCAGCCAGCGCTTTAGCCAATGCATTCACTTCAACCACTTTTTGTGCAGCAAAAGCAAGCCACGACTTAATCTCATTATCTAGCTTTGTCTCATTGACAAGGTCAACAGCAGTGTGCATGAGCGAGCATGAAGTTGAGACAACGAGTTTATCTGTGGACAAACAGCAAATACATTCAGCTGTGTATTCAACAGAAATCTAGACTGAAAGAGAGGGGGAGAAAGTGGTAAAGCATGAATACCTTTGCCAACAATGGCCTCGAGAGCCTGCAGTGTACTGAAAGAGGATGCAAGATCATTCGCCCAAATGTTTCTTCCATCAACAACTCCAGCAAAAAGATACTTACCAGCAGGGAAGCCTGCACTCTTAACCAAGTCAAGTGTCTTGGCTCCTCGAATAAAATCAAACCCAAAACCTGAGACACCCTTCAAAGCAGTGATGATCCTGGACAAATTAACAAAATGATGAACTCTTCCAAGAAGTTAGATGCAATATGGTACATCAATCAAAATAAGAACAAATTACTTGTATGCTTCTGCAGGGACATCAGCAAAGTAAGTCTCTATAAGCACATTCAAGCCAGACAACGATGATTCTAGTTCTGTGTAGGCCTTTGTGAATGCTTCCAATTGGTGGGACTCAAGATCCAGGACAAGGGTTGGCTCATCAAACTGGATCCATGAAGCACCAGCGGCCTTGAGCTCAGCAATAACCTCCCTGTATGGTAATATCATAAGTGTAGAACTAAAGTATACAAGAGGAAAAGGAAATCTGAATAAATGGCAAGAAACTTGTTAAGGATACTTACTTGTAAATGGGAAGAATACTTTCAAGAAGGGAAAGAGGAGCAAACGATTTTTCAACACCTTTAGCTGGTTTTGAGAGCATCAGGTATGTCACAGGTCCAATGAGCACCGGAATCGTCTCAATTCCAAGCTGATTAATTGCACAAAAAATATACAGAGTGAAAGCATGAAAAGAAGAATCATAAGCTACAAATATAGATCTGCATTAACGACTAGTATATTGTCAAGAGTTACTGGATTGATGTGTAAACATTTCCACATCAATAATCGAACCAGTTTGTAAAACATAGATGAAAACAATAAGAACTTGTATGCAATCAAACTATTTTATTTTGAGCATCAGTTTTAACCACAAAAGGGTATGGTTAATTAGAGTTGTCATTGGTGATGCATGTGATGATGGTTGACTCAACAAGAAAGGCTATTGATAGGCAACTTAACAAGCACCATTGTTTTTTCACATCTTCTCATGTTTCTTTGTGAAATGAAAAACAATATGATGACTAAAGCAATACAGAAATGCTGGAAATCTCAAATCCTCACAGAACTACTAGCTCAAACTTTGTAGACCTTGGATCCGATAAGAGAGGGAAAATCAAGTTAAGTTTCACATGATAAACAAGTTAGGAAATATCTATGACAAAAATATGGCAACGAGAAGAATCTAAGAGATAGTAAGGATTTATAAAAAGGTTACAAACACAAGCAAGAAAATTTACAGTATAAGTAAAAAGAAATGGATCAACGCATTACCGCCTTTGCCTCCTTGTACTCAGACACAGCCTTGTGAGAAGAGTAGGAGAACTTTGTGTTGGGACCCAACTCAGGGACAATGAAATGACTGTATTAAGATAGCATGTTAACATGTCAGCAAAGGTAGAAAACATAAGAATATCAAGTTTAGATGGTAAGAGGTTAATACGGCACGGCTTACTAGTTTGTGTCAAACCACTTGGTCATCTCCATAGCAGGCACAGAGGCATTTCCCCTAGCCATAGAGAAATAGATATCAAAACCAATCTCTCCACCAGTATAGTTGTACCTCTCAGGAACCGCACCAAGCATTGCAGTGGCATCAAGCACTTGATCATAGTAAGAAAAAGTATTGCTAGGAATGTATTTGATCCCAACATCAGTCATTTGCTTCCATATGGAACATCGGAGATCAGTTGCAACCTTCTGCAAATCATCGGCACTGCTCTTCCCATCCCAAAAAGATTCCAATGCAAATTTGAGCTCTCTCTTTGGTCCCATGCGAGGATATCCAACAATGTGTGATGCCATCTTTCTGGAGATGATGAGAAGATAATTAATTACATCTTGAGAATCAAACATTATCCTTAATACAGATACATACAACAGAACAGTAAAACACGAAAAGGAGTCGCATTTCTAATTCAAATAAACTATATTTTTGAGAACTCTTAATTACATCTAACCACATCTTATTTATCATGTATTGCAGATAGTACACCAAAATGTTCTAGATGTAGACACTTGTAATCAAACTAAATATTTTCAACATCTTAGATAAGAGAAATTTGCTGTGTTTTTTCATGTGCAGATTGTGTAACACGATGCATAGCAAATAATTGAGATCTGCAAATAAACAAAAAATGTTTTCAGGAAGAAGGGTATACAGGAGCACTTCCTCTGATGCTAAGGATGCTGTGCCAGTGTGTACGGACAAGACAAAATTGTCCATCAGTGAGTCATATAGGAAAGTCACAACCCTAAGAATGGATGCGTCATCTTTCCCCCATGCGAAATACAATAAAGGTATCACAATAGTTCATAGCCTTATAGAAAATAAGCACGCAGGGTTGTTTTCAATCACAAAGGAAAAAAGTATATATTGTAAATACAACGAGTGTAGCACTTTCAGAAGATTTAAAGCAATGAATCAGAGGCGCTAAAATCAAAAGAGACCAAATTGTGATCCTCACACAAACAAACAAACAACATGACAGCAAAAGAGTACTGGTAAGCCATTTGCTTTCCAAAATTGAAGTTCCTATAAAATGTAACTAGAACAAACCAAAAAAAGAATCATGAGAAAAAACAATATTTTGTGAATGGAAAAGAAGAGCTTTTTTTCAGTCATAAGTCTTAGAAAGAGCTAACCGATCAAATGATGAAAACGATAGATAATGCATACAGACTTACATGACAAGAAGTATAAGAAAGTAACTAAACAACCAAATTTTACTGGGAATCACCATGTCATACAATAATAACACATGAATCAGATTACAAAGATTCAATATTTCACGCCAAAAAACACCAGATCTAATTTGTCTCGATCATCATAAACCCAGAAAAATAAGCGGATCTGATATCTCACATACAGAGGGTTTAAGAGCGAAAATTCTTTCAATCAGTCCGGTAACAGATCTACGAGCAACCACGCATGTAATGCCCGAACCAAATGCAATGACAGCCTAATGATCCAGATCCAAGACCAAATAAAACAGATTCAAAGCACGCTAGTTATCCAGAACGGAGTTCAACAAAAGAGGATAAGAAATGGCAAAGATCTGAATAATGGCGCAAGAAATCAAAGTTGGAGCACTAGAGAAGCACGCCGACCTGCAAGAACTCGAGCAAACGAAACCAAAATATTCCCAGATCGGATCTACCACATAAAGGAGCACCCTTTGAGCTAAAAAGGACAAAAGAAGCGCGAGATGGCGGTACACAAGGCTAAACAGTTGGAGAATCGGAACAGAGCAAGTGGAGAAGAGGGAAACGCGGGAGAGGAGAGCTCACCTTCGAGGGCGGAGGAGGAAGCGGTCCCCGAGAAGAGCACGGCAGAGATGGGAGGACGAGAGCCGCGAGCGTAAAAGGAGATTTATACCAGTACTTATAGATGGAGAGACAACAGCAGCAGCAGATCTGATGCCTTGCATCACTGTTTCCAATGAGGAAAAGCCATAAAAGTACACCAGTTATGGCTAGTTTATTGCTATTTGGAAGGTGACATCGAAATCATTTTTGAAATTTTCAGCTAATTTAGCTAGTAAGAATCTAACATTTCACAACAAGATCGTATCACAAAATCTAATTTTTCACATTAAATTACATAATATTATAGGAAAATTATCATCAAATCAATCTATAACAAACATACTGTATAGCAATGCTCACGAGCTGCATGTTTGTGTGATTCAAGATAAGATTTTGTCGGTGATCAGGTAAAAAAGATCCTTTTTTTGTTTGGGGGCAAGGATTGGTGGCTGTTGGGTGGAGGGGGTTGGTGGAGATAGTGCCACCCCAATGCCTAATGGGTGGTGAGATAGTGATGGTGGTGGGCTTCCATGTCAAAGCCAGTCTTCCTCTTTTCCTCTCCCTTCATGTGAATGATGTCCATTACCTTTCTCGAGTCTCTGAGATTAGATGTGAAAGTTAACATAAAATGATGGTCAAACAAGCAGCAGGTCAAATTGAAACAAGTGATGAAAAATATGAAGAGGACTCATGGAATGAGATTATTTATTTAATCCATAAAAGAATATAGTAATTCCATGTATCAATTACCTTCCATCAAAGAACACTAAATTGAAATTAAAATTTGACACCACCCAATGATTTGGATCTGTAAACTGATTCAAGAAATTCTTGGAATATTCTGAACATTACTCCAAAAGCTGATGATATGTAGTTCTGTTCTTCCATGCCTTGCAGTCTTCTGTGCCAAAATAGCATTATCCTCACCTGGTGACTCTGCAGTAAAATGACACAGAAGGGGAAGCAGGATCCAACTTGTGGAGATGAAGACACAATGAACTCAGCAGCACATCTTATCTCTGCCCCATTTTACGGTTCAAGAAAGAAGAAAATGGACCCATTATCACTGGCAAAGCATCTTCATGGCATGCAAGTTCCATCTGCCATCATAACACAAGAAGATTATGTGGGCAAACATTGTGGTCATGTTCCAATCAATTCAGAGTCATTCACTTTGTTAGAGTATTGAATCAAACTTTGTATTTAGCTAAGTAATTGGTTTCAAGAGTTTCAGTAAATTTAAGAATCTTATCAAATCAGGTTAGCATACACAACTTGTATAAGTCAGGTTTTCCACTGTCAATGCAGTAGGTAAGAGAGCCAAAGACATGCCATTGCATTTAGATTGTAAATTTGAATTATCTCATGTACACCGATAACAATGATTGCTGCATTTATTTACTTCCTGCAACTCTATCACATAATAAAAAAGAATTAATGCTAGTATGACTCCCACATCAAACTCATATGGATCAAGCATCTTCCTCCTTGGCTTTCCTTGTATGCATCAGTTAAAGAACCTGAGGTAAAGTGTTTCTTTCGACTCACCATTGGCATTGCTCCAACCTCTCAGATACATCACAATCAAGTTAGATGATACCTGCATTTTTCAGAAGAAAAAGTTGGATGGTTCTTACCACTCTGAGCACTCATTGGTCCACCTTTTCTTCATGATTTCAATTTAGATTACCAACTTGAGACATGGAAGGTGAGGAGGATAAGTAAACTTTTGCTCATGTACCAACTCTCATGGCTTAGGTGCACCTAAGATAGGATCATCTGCAAGTCACTGTTCCATTTTATTATCATCATTAAATTGAACAAGTGATGTAAGCTACTCCACAAAATTCATCTGATTCATTCATCTGTGCCAAACTAATTATGCTCTATAATTAAAATTTTCTTTCGAATTAAACATCATTATTTGCCAACCTATATTATCTAGATTGTTAATCTGGGTGATCTCAACCAGCAAAAATGATTCAGAGATAATTTACCTTAGAAAACTCAACCCTCTAAACTTCCATCAAGTCAAGGAGGATTAATTGGGTTAAAGGAAATCAGTATACTTAGTTTGTTAAGCTCCTAAATAGAATCGAAAACTTTGCTTTTACCTTCAAGCAAAGTCTGCAGACTCTGCTGAAAGATCCAAAACTGCACATTAATAAACTCCACCACACAAAGATCTCTGAGCCACAATCTAAACAACTATCAAAAACAATTTGAAGAATCCACTTGCTGTCAGATCCCAAACCACAAGATGTCAGATGGCTTTATCTGTCACATGGTTCCTCTGTTTGAAGTATCTCCTCATATATTTATGAAGGTTTCTTGTTTTGGTGTCCTCATATGAATGAATTAGGTGTCAACAGAGATGTCAAGTTGGTCCTGTAAGGAAGACATGCACTCCAACATTCTCACATGTTCATCCAAGATTTGAGACATGTCCCAATCATATACTTGGATCTTATCTTGTCCTCAAGATTCTTCTACCTTGAAATATATCAGAGAGTGGCATTACAATATCTGTTATCATCCATTATGATGGATGTTAAATAACTTCTATCCAATTGTATACAACTATAGGGTACATTTACAAAAAGTGCTTCTGAATGTTAATTAGGTATATCACAAATATTATTTAAGAAAAGAAAAAGCAATTTAGGGATACATTTAGAAATATTAGTTGGGAAAAAGCAGCTTAAGTTGTGAAGTAATTAGGAAACTGAAATTTTGAATATTAACAAGGGATTCTGAACATTGATTATAAATAAAAATAATAATTTAAGATATTAATTGGAAATATTAATTATGGAATTGGATTAATTTGGACATGATTCCTACACTTTTAAATTATTCTTAAAATTGAAATTGTATTTCAAAGAACCAGCCTGCTCAGGCCTGTGATTAGTCTATAGCTTTAGAGGATTAAATAGGAGTTTTTTTATTGCTCAACAATTATCTTCATTAATGCTAAAGTATTGGCTAGTATTTTGTTCACTTGAGAGCATTAAATATTGATTCTTATATCATTATTAATATTTTAAAGTATTAAATTAATATTAAAACAATTAATTATGTCAGTAACTATTCAAGATTTTAATTATTAAATTGAACAAGTGATGTAAGCTACTCCACAAAATTCATCTGATTCATTCATCTGTGCCAAACTAATTATGCTCTATAATTAAAATTTTCTTTCGAATTAAACATCATTATTTGCCAACCTATATTATCTAGATTGTTAATCTGGGTGATCTCAACCAGCAAAAATGATTCAGAGATAATTTACCTTAGAAAACTCAACCCTCTAAACTTCCATCAAGTCAAGGAGGATAATTGGGTTAAAGGAAATCAGTATACTTAGTTTGTTAAGCTCCTAAATAGAATCGAAAACTTTGCTTTTACCTTCAAGCAAAGTCTGCAGACTCTGCTGAAAGATCCAAAACTGCACATTAATAAACTCCACCACACAAAGATCTCTGAGCCACAATCTAAACAACTATCAAAAACAATTTGAAGAATCCACTTGCTGTCAGATCCCAAACCACAAGATGTCAGATGGCTTTATCTGTCACATGGTTCCTCTGTTTGAAGTATCTCCTCAATTGAAATTGTATTTCAAAGAACCAGCCTGCTCAGGCCTGTGATTAGTCTATAGCTTTAGAGGATTAAATAGGAGTTTTTTTATTGCTCAACAATTATCTTCATTAATGCTAAAGTATTGGCTAGTATTTTGTTCACTTGAGAGCATTAAATATTGATTCTTATATCATTATTAATATTTTAAAGTATTAAATTAATATTAAAACAATTAATTATGTCAGTAACTATTCAAGATTTTAATTATTTTTTATTAATATTAGCAAATGTATTGATTAAATTCTTTTTTAATATTCCATACATTATATTCATTCGAAAGTCACTCTCTTATATATCTCGCATTTTTTTTGTCCTACAAATCAGATATTAATTGATTTTTTATGTTACATAGTATCTAAATCTATTGATTAAATTCTTTATAATATTCTATACATTACACTCATTCAAAAGTCACTCTCTGATATATCTTGCTTTTTTTTTTGGTCTTACACATCAGAGACTTTTTCTCCTATCATCTTCAAACTTTGCAACAGTGACTTTAAACTAAGTTTTGCAGATATGAAACTCACACTCTCATGTTGCAATTACTGTGAGTTTTAAGTTATAGCAGATAATCAACTTAAGAAAAATAGTCCTCATAGTTTAAAGGCTCAAGAAATCAGAAAACACATTGGTCAGGGACAAATAGTGAGTCATTGAGGCTAATGTTCTGCCTTGATATTTATATATTTATCATTGCTAATAGCTGGTTTGGGATTTTATCAATAGCATAAACTGGAATATCTGACTTTGAATAATAAAATCTGAACATGATGAAAGAGGCAAGGATGGAGATGGAACATAACTCAAGCAATCTATTATAGTTTTAAGGACAGAGAGCACAACTATTGTCTCTTGAATGATTCTTGAGGCAATTGTTTGTCTCCTTCTGATAAAACAACCTTCTTGAAGACAAGAACCAAATAGACTACAATGTGTTTGAGTACAGCCCCTGTTTGTAGTTCAATGAAGTGATGCCATGGTGCTAACTTTACTACTATTAATCCCACAAATTGCATGGTTAAAGAAAGCTTAAATTTGGAGAAGAAAATGAAACTTAGTCAGGAAGGATCTTTTACAGGTTTCTTGATGATTAGTTCATCAATTGTTTCTTCAATTTCTAAGAAAACATAGAAAAAAGAATTCAGTAACAGAAAACAACACACTTTACACCTCATCATCTGATACTCCCATTTTAATACAGAATTACACTCACTCCAAAGACTTCAACTTTATGTGCTCTCAGTTCCAATCATACAAAGATGCATTTAGTTATGTAAAAGCACTCTTTCTAGAGAGAATAAAAACAATCTTCACAATGTCTTCCCCTGTAAATAAACTCACAGGTGGGTGCCAAAGTTCCAATATCTCCTTGTTTTCTCTGTTAAAAGATCCCTTTTTGTATCAGTGTCATTAACAGAAGATATTTATTATTTGTGTGACAATCACCTCTTCAGCATTCATTTGTCTTCTGAAATTTTTTTCACTCAATATATTCATATACTTCAAAGAGAAAGAAAACTGGGTTTCAGATGATATCAATGGGCCTTTTCTCTTTCAAATCTCTCTGCTTCATTCTGAGCTTGTAGTACTTCAATTTACTTCTTATTCTTTTAGCTTCACTTAATACATTTATATTGATTCTTCTTTGTAATTTGGGCATAAGGATTAGAAATTTATATATCGTGGACAGAATTCTGTTCAGCATGCAATATATATCCGAATGGATGAAACTCCATAGCAAATTGATCCTAACCACAGAAAGGAATCAACACTCCTGTTCATCAAAAGCAATTCAAAAGCAGCACTCAAAAGTTATTTATTTCATGATTATTACATTTATTATTACTACAATAAAGATCAAGCACAAAAGCAAGGTAGCACAAGTCTCCATTCCTAAATCCACTTTCATCTTAGCCTGCAAAAGAAACCAAAAGAAGAAAAGATGATGAGAAGATGTATCATCAAAAGCAATTCAAAAGCAGCACTCAAAAGTTATTTATTTCATGATTATTACATTTATTATTACTACAATAAAGATCAAGCACAAAAGCAAGGTAGCACAAGTCTCCATTCCTAAATCCACTTTCATCTTAGCCTGCAAAAGAAACCAAAAGAAGAAAAGATGATGAGAAGATGTATAGAACACACTTAACAAAGATCTGTTTGGAAAAGGAAAATGAAATAAAAGGTCTCAGAAAGGTTCATCAGTAGCTACCTTTCTCCATGTAAGACCACGTCAAGATTTGACTCAGTCGCTGTCGCTGCTGCTGCTGCTGCTGTGGCCATCATGCTCCGCACCATGCTTCCTCTCCTTCTTCTTCTTCTCCTTCTTCTCCCCATGCTCCTCTCCGCCATGGATCTTCTCCTTGATCTTATCCATCATTCCTCCCGACCCTTCCTTGTGGTGCTTCTCCTCCTTGCGGTGCTCATTATGAGGATGCTTGTCCTCCTTCTTGTGTCCCTCCTCCTTGTGGTCTCCTCCAATGTGGAGCTTCTCCTCGATCTTATGGATAATCCCTGACATTCCTTTCTCCTCTTCTTTTCTCCTTCTTTGATCTGTAGCTCTTTATTGGACATGGCGATCGATCACAGCTTCTACTTATAGGCAAAGAACAGCTATCTTTGGAAGACCATCTCCTCAATCTACGCTCAATGGACATGGACGAGCGTTTGCACGTCGAGATCGCGTTTCCTGCCCGCGGCGTTGACGCGCATATGGTGGCACGGTTTCGCGTACAACTAGCCGACAATAACGTGCCACGTATTATTATATTTACTTATAATTTCTTTTTAGCAGTACATGAATTTTTAATGTTATTTTTAATTTTACTAATGCATTTTTTTTATTTATTAGATGGTTTAAACCAAGGAGACTTCAAGAATTTAATGATTCCAACACTTTTGCCCGTAGACTTGTGGATGGATTAAAAGAAAAAAGATAAGACGTGATGTAGAAAATAAAAATGTAACGGGACACTTTATATGTTCATCAGCTACATCTGCAGTGTCAGTCATGAGAGACTTATCTAAAGAAATTGGATCACTAACGCGTAATAAATCGACCTGAGTCTGAATCCAGAGCTAACCAGGATTCGGTCTTGGCTCAACCACGAACCCGTGACTGCGATTGGCCCGACGCTGGGTCCGGCTGTGGGTCCCACATTTCTCGTGTTGTTGGACGCACCCAGTTCATCACCCGGACCCGGTTATATGAGTCGGATTAAAACAAATAATAAAAGCAATCGCACTCCTGTCTTTCCACTCGACTCTTCGAGCACGAGGAACTTGCGAATGGGGCCCGCACCGTAATCAGACGGTACCGAGCAGGGGGAGGGTGGAAGTCTTGTGTGACCCGGTAACGTATCTGTCCACGAAGAAATTAAAATGACTCCGCCGACTCACCGTCATGAGTTATGCGCGTGGCTGTTGGTCACGTGGGCCTCTCGTGGAGACCACCATCGGGCCCCACTTCCCTTTTTTTGGTAATAAAATAGATAGGGTGTATTGTATCCGCACCTCCTCCAGACCAACACGCGCAACGACTTAGTTGGATGCACAATCTGTATTTGTATTGGGCACAACACCAGATCCCAGCTTCTTGGGCGCTCAGGATGTATGTTAGCCTTTCTCTCTTTCGACATCATCTCCCGAGATCTCCGCCAATGGAAGCCGGCGTCATTGGAGGCGGCGGAGCAACCCTCTCTGAGATCTACCAGAGTACGCGGCGGTTGCTTCTCCGGACGAGAGATGGGCTGGAGCGGCTCGAGCGTCTTGAGTCCTCCTCCTCCTCCTCGTACGCTTCGTCATCGTCACCTTCGGTCGCGGATCCGGCGGAGCTCTCCCTCGCGGTCAAGAGAGACATCACCCAGATCCGCTCCCTATGTGCCGAGATGGATCGCCTCTGGCGGTCGATTCCCGTCAGAGGCCAGCGCGATCTCTGGAAGAGGTAACCGATTCGATAACCCGTCGATTAATCCCCTTCTTTTTCTTCGGCGTCGATCTTGCGATCTGATGCATGAATGCTCCTCTTCGTGATCTATATGGATGATTAGGGTTTACATATAATGGTTTTATCGATTAGGGTTAAGTGAACAATTACAGGGTCTAATCTCCGAGTATATTTCCCATATATGTGTATGATTTCTGAATTGAATCTTATTTGATTGATTGATTTCGTACTCATTCCTTTTGGTCTAAATTGGAGAAGTTGGTAATAATTTTTGTTCTTTCATGTGATGTCTTATGTGAAGAACTTGGGATTTTCTATTTTATTTGAGAAGCCTCTGATTAGATGCAGATTTCCGTAGAATTCGGCTTATATCTGTGTATTTTGTTTCACCTTTAATATGTTTGCTCATGAAATCGAGGGTCATTCTGATCAATCCATATTCTGAAACCATTATCAAGATAGTGCTGATCGCTCTTCATGTAACTAGGATATTGCCCAGCATAGTTCTCAATGATTGTCATTGTTGCCCAGTCTAGAAATTCTCTATCAGAACCTTAAAGAGTAGATACTCTTTCATGGTGTTTTTGGGTTCCTTAATTGGATCATAGCTTCGTTTTGGATGGTTTAGTGTTTCTGTTTATGAAGAGACTATGCCCTTGTTAATGTGTAACGTCTACCCACGGCAATATTTGTAGGAGTCAATGTCTTTCTTCTGGTAAGGAAATAGATTTATGTTTTAGGATAAGATGTAGGCAAATCAGAAAAATGATGTGTGTTTCGTGGGAAATTTGTACTTTTGTAAGATCATGATATGGATTTTTTAGTGAGTTGTCATATATAAAAATAAAGTGGTATCACAGAGTCAATGAACTGAACCGTGTGTACTGGGTGGGAGTCACATTTACTGGGTCACCCTTCAATACAAATGAATGAAATAGGACAACTGTGCAACATGTATTGGATACTAGATTATGACCCAGAATTCATGATAGAATACAGTGGTCATCATAAGATCTGATATCAAGTTTGATGGTAAAAGGTATGTGACAGAGTTGTAATAATGGATACTGATTCACATTTGGATATTTTCCTGGACAAAAGAGAAGTTGACTGATAAGTTTGCTGTTGTAAGAAAACAACAAACGTCAAAGATCTGTGGAAGAAATCAAAATTTAAATTGTTGCAGATAAGAGAAGGCAGTAAAAAGAAAGCAATGCCAGTTAAGTGATTGATAGGAAAAAGGGGGTGGAGAAAGAGATCCACACATCCAACTGTATAATATATAAATTATTTCCAACCCAATTGCCCTCAATTTTGTGGATTTCTTGTATAAAATTTTTCAATCGTTGTAGGCATTTATTGAGACAAACTTGAGAGGTTGTATGAAAGGTTAACAAACTTATTGACCCTCTAATGAGACATCTAGAATTTTCAAGAACTATAATTGTTCAATGTTTTCCCATGCTAATTCATATCAAAACAATACTACATTAGTTATATAAGGATCAATACAACTTAAAGGATGAACCTGAAACACTTTCTAAAATGACTAATAAAAATTATAAAAAAAATCATCTGCAAATACCAAAATGAAAAACTAGAAAATAAAAGCCAGCAGAATGTTCGTTCAGAGTCAAAAATCCAGTTACATCATCAAGCATGTATCCTCTTGTACTATTTTCCATTGTCCATTTGAGCTTCCTTGGTGAGATTGAGATGCAATAGAATGTTATTCATTTCAGCAATTCGTAGAGCTTGAATATTAGTCCGATGATATGTAATTTTTATGACTGCAAATATTGTGATGGATGGCTTAGTTGGAAACATAAGTCGTCTGAAGATCATCTCACCTCTTCTTGGATGTCATCTTGTGTGCTTTCTAGTTGCCGAAAAGTTAGTTTCCTGATCTGATTTTGGGAATCACCATAATATGCATATGTGTGTGTGTGTATAGATACACATAATTTATAGTTGTTTGCATAGGGCATGTTATTAATTTGTGTTCAATTTCATTGGTAATATGCTCAAGTCATTCAATTATTTTCACTAGATGCTCTAATAGCCGAATCTTGATTAGTTAACTAAGGTGTCACATTCAGAAAGTTTAAAATCAATTAGTCCATCTTATATAGAGCTTTTGTTTGTGTTTCCACCAATTTATGTAGTTTGGATGGGTTTTGAGCACTTTTGAGGTTAATCTTCTTTCTGTTAACTAGCCTTATGCAAAATGCTTCTCTGATGTACAAATGTGACTAACAAGCTCCAAAAACTATTTTGTAATTTGTGTGTGGTGTATAGACAGAACAAACTATTAGGCTTGTTGATGCTATTGCCCAGTATTGGTTAAGAAATTTCTAATGTCTTTCGTTGTTTTGTGCTGGTGAAGAAAAGTGGAACAGGTGGCAGAAGAGGTGGATTCACTGAAAGAAAGTCTTGACAAGCATTCCTTCCGTCAACAAAAGAGGATGCAGGAAGCTAAAGAACGTGCAGAATTACTGGAAAGAGCTGTAAGAAGCATCACACCTTTGTATGACAAGTATTTGAAAACAAATTTGATGTTAAGGCATGGTATAGCATTCAACCAAATATATTGATGTTAACTGCAGAATGGGGAGTCTGCGCATGTTCTGAGAATATTTGATGAGGAAGCACAAGCGATGCAATCCGCACGAAACTCTTCAATGATGCTGGAAGAAGCATATGCCACTGGAGTGGCTGTTCTGTCCAAGTACGCTGAGCAGAGGGATCGCTTGAAGGTAAGTCATGGGATCATCAACCGGTTATCATTCTCGTCAACAAAACATGATCCATATGTTGTTTGACATATTTATATTGTCATCAATACAGTTTTAGGTTTGCTTTTTATCTTATATTCCCTTCAAGAAAAGGTAAAAGATCGCAAGTTATCCCACCATTTTTGGCTGTTTTCTTGGCAGAGAGCCCAAAGGAAGGCCCTGGACATCCTTAATACAGTAGGGTTATCTAACACTGTGTTGAAGCTAATTGAGCGGCGACACCGCGTGGACAAGTGGATTGCTTATACAGGTATGGTTATTACAATCCTGGTGGTGTGCGCGTTTGTGTGGTGGATGCACTGATGATGTTCCACAAAATTTTGCACACACAACTGATGTGGAGTTCTCACAGGATGAGACTATTAGTAATCTGTTCTCATTTCTTTGACATCGTCAAACTGGGATTAAATTCTGGTTGAAATAAGAGTTGTGTACATGTGAATGCGTGTCCAAATAGGAGGCGGCATGTTGCATCCCTGCTGTTTTCCTCAGCGCCAAATTGGCTCACCATTTTTTTAGGTATATCAGTCATCAGGTAGTAGCAGTATTAGATACCCACAATGTATGATTGACTGCAAATGCAGCTCATGCATTCTGAGTTGTGCATTGAGGATGACATCTTGTGCTACGGGAGATCGAGTCCAAATTCTGAGCCAATCATGGATTCAAAATTACAAAAAAAAAAAAAGAAAGATCATATTTATTAGAATTGGATTGGTCATTCATCATCATTGGTTTAATTGCTAGACTAAATGATCATATTATTATGTTAGAGGTATAATATATATCGATAATTTCATAAAAAATTAATGAAGATCATCATAGAAACAAAATAGACACATTTGAGAAAGAGTAATAACTGGTGGTATTGAGATAAACTCAAATGCCTTTATAATAATAATAAATTAAAGGTATGTGGAATTTTTAGGATTCAAATGGTTTAATCATTGAACTGAACCAGTTCTGATTCTGATTCCCGATCAATTGGTGTGGTTGAGTTGTGCATGTGATATGTATGTGTGACAGTACATTTCCTACTAAAAATCCCGATCAATTGGTGTGGTCTGAGTTGTGCATGTGATATGTATGTGTGACAGTACATTTCCTACTAAAAATACCATTGGCTTGAAAAGAAACTGAAACAAAATATTCAACAGAAAATATGGGATGCTGAATTCTATTGCTTCTTTTAACTGATGCATCACCAATGCATACCTATTACAAAGTCACATATCTTAACTATTGAAACAAACGCAAACCACATGACATATGGTTTTGTTGAATGTAGTGGGTTCAACACATTTCACAGAATCAGTGTTTACCTTTTTCAGTATCCCTCTTGTGACATATTTCAGTGCTTTAATATGTTGGCTACATATCGGTAGCAGAAGCTCTTTCAAGAAAATTCCTATAATAACTAGTTTGCAAATAAATGGCTTCATACAATAATCAATCTTTTGCGTGTCCAAAACACAGCTTTATATATCAGTACAGGAACATGGGCATGACTTTTTCGATAAGTTGAATCTCTAAGCGTAAAAAACCCTCCCCAATAGCCATGTCACAGGGATCGTCAACTAAAGATCCACATATGTGCCTTGTGCTTCCTTGACCACCTGACTGTCAACCTGCTTCGAAGAGAACAAGAAGAAAAACTAATATTACTAGCGTGGTATAGATTTGATAAGCGGCTTCAGATCACAAAGCAAGATCTACCAACATTCCTTTTTCCATCGTTACAACACCTATAAAAGAAAAAAGTTTAGCTCCTGAGATGATTTCAATTTACCATGCAAGCATATGTTTCCTTGACACCGACTCGCAGTGGACCGTGTCAACTCAAAAGCAAAGGAAAAGAACTCCATTATTTGCTGTCATACAAAGGAAAAGATCAATCATTTTTTCTTTTTTGGAATCTCTGTGGATTGTGATTCTTGAAAAATCAAACTCGTGGAAGGATGAGAACTTGCAGATTAATATGTCAATTATTTCTTCCAGAATTCCTTTACCTACTTCTGTCTGTCTTGCTTCCCCAATGTGAACTTCATGTCCCCTCCAAATTGCATCATTCTTCACCCTTGGAATGATGAAGGAGCACATGAAGTTTGGTTCATGCTAATGTGCCCACACCAATGCTGACTAATACTGACTTTATCCCTTACTCAATGCCTGGAGTTGTCACCATAAACAGTTGATAAGGTTTCATCACTGTGGCTTTCTAGGGTGTCGTCCACGGCTGTGTACGAGTGAATGAATGCGAGATTAAGATTTATCTGATCCTCCTAAAATCATTTACCTCAAAACACAGAGAAAGTTAAAGAAATTTTCTGTACTTCTGATAATACCAAAGTCAAATCTATACGATGCAGAGTTGTGACGTGAAATATTGGTCCTGTTGCATGACGAGCTACATTGACAACAGATTATGTAGTCCTCTGTGATATGGTCTTTACCTGCTCTCGGAGACCATTTTGTGGAATCCATCATGAGACCTCTCGAACTGTGACACAGTGTAATGATGGGAAAAGTGTAGGCTTTTCAGAGGTTTGGTGACCTGCCGTGCCGATGCATTCCATGTGAATCACGTTGTTGCAGAAGACAAAAGGCACATCATTGAAGTTGGTGAAGTGGAAATGTTCATACACTTCAGATCTGAGCAACAGTTCTTTTCTCATGACAGGAGGACATGATAAAAGCAGTCCCATCTAATTAGCAAAACAAAAAACACTAAGTATAACACTACTGAAGTTGGTCAAGTGGCATCGTTTGTGATGTTGAAAGCGTTCATGCACTTCGTCAGACCTCAACGAAGCACAACAACATGAATTGTAGCTACGTTCACCAGCCTTCTCATGTTCATTGTTTGGAGCATTTTGTCTTGGTGTTATCTTAATTATTTCACGAGCTATTCTGCTGGTTAACTTGTAAGTTATCATGATAAGATTAAAGCAATGCTCTCTCTCCTTATAAATTATTAGTAATACTCTTATGTGACACAAATTTAATATCAAAATTAAAATCAAATAATAATATATCAAAATTAGAATACATAGCTTTCCATATTATCTAGAATATTTTTATTTGATTCATAAAATAAACTCCATAGTTTCATCCATAGAATACAGTAATCTAATTTAGAAAGAATTTTTGACTTATCTTATTTTTCTATCCTTTATACGATATAATAGAGACTAAAGAGGGACAAAAATAAATCATGAATCTTATTATATAATCCCTAGTATATACTGTATATTTATACACGAGAATTATATTTATTGGTTAGGAAAGTCCCTCCTATTAATGTCATCTTATAAAGAATTCTATTATAAGTAAATTTTTTTTATTAACCAATAGCATAAGTATAATTCAATTAGACCTATAATATATCTTATCTAATTAAATAAGATCACATAATTCAATATTCTATCTCTTTATCTATTAATTATATTAAAAAAATTAAAATAAATATAATAAAAATAATTATATTTAATTAGATTATGAAAATTTTAAAATATTTTATATATGATCATAAATTTTAAAATAAGTTGATAAGAGCAATAAGTACAATAATATTTCATTAAGTTGGATAATCAACCTGTTGTATGTGTCAACCATCCCATACCGTGATACTATTAGTCTTTTCTAATATCATTTATTGACTCATATAATTAGTCTTGTTAACATAATTCTATTATCACATTTAACTATAATATATTATAAATATAAATATAAATAAGATAAAATAATAAAATAATTTTAATTAAGTAAAAAATATTTTGTCACATCCCAGGTTTATAAAAAGAATAATAAATCAGTATTTTATTATTTATAATTTACATAATAAACTTCCTCCTTTTCTTTCATTTGTCTTTGAATTCAAATCTTTATCTTTATAGTAATAAATATTCTATTAACTAGAAAATGACAACATCTTTTTCGTAGGGACACAAGTCTCTTCCACCAAGCTTTAGATCTATTACACAGTAGTAGATTACTCTAAAAATAAATATAAAATAAAAACATATCAGCAATCACACATGCTGGTAGGAACCTCAGAAAAACCATAAAAATAATATTCAATATTCATGAAATATAAACAAATATCAATAATTCAATAAGAAAATATATTTATTCATCATAAAACTTATGCATCAGAAAAATGATGATAATTTTTTACATAATAAATAAAATCATGCATCAGCCACATACAACACATACATAATAACAAAGGCGTACATCACTTGATGGTGCACTTTCCCAACAGCGGATGAAGAGGCATATTCTATGAGATGGATTCCTCCCAATAGCGGATGGAGATAATCTATATTGGATGGAGGAACCGTCTAACCATCACGTCTGACGGTCCACTAATCCTCGAAGGGAATCGTCATACATGCCCTCGGTAGAGATACATAAACATCCATGATCATTCATTACACTCATCCATTCACTCACACATACATCAAGAAATCAATATGATTAAATATTATGAGTGACCATACTTGATGTAAATCTGCTAGACTGTGTTCATTGGTGGCTTCGCACTGTGATGGGCCCCTAGCTCCTTTCACAAGTTGCACTCTCAATGTGAACTACTAGTCTAGGCACATCTAATATATGATACTCATCATATCAATATCATAAACATAAGAAAATAAAAAACTAATAATCATTTTCAAATGACATCATAAGATAAAACCTTTAAATTCATCAAATTACAAAAGCACGAAACATCAATATCTCAATAGTCCTCAATCAACCAAAACCCTAATTAGAATAGCTCAATTGACTTAAACCAAATTTAATTTGATTACGATCTAATTGAACCAATATCAAATCCTTATAGAATCGGTCTGGAATCACCCTAGACTGGTTTAATTTAGATTTGAATGATCTCGATTTGGTCAAATAGGTTTGAACTAGTCAAGTTAGTTTAGAATCATCCTAAATCGGCTTTAACTGATCAAACCTGTTTGATTTAGTCAAACCAATAGAGAGGGAGCAAATTAGACTATGTCGTACAATGCTAACCCAAACTGAACCAACCCACCTGAGTCTTGGATGGGTCGCATACACTACATTTACCTATTTCATATATACTGCATATACATGTTCCAAGTATTAGGTTGAGTTGAGATACGATGGGCTATATAGAAGGAGCGATGATATGTCTAATGCCAATCATGTAACTGGGCAGACTTAACTTCATGAACTAGGCTAAGCCTCACTTATAAGTTGGGCTGAGCCTTGCCATTGAACTGAGCCTTGCTTGGCTCGTGAGTAGTCCTAGACACATGAGTTAGGATCGTATTTAATCACATGGATTGGTTCTAATTGAACCAATATCAAATCCTTATAGAATCGGTCTGGAATCACCCTAGACTGGTTTAATTTAGATTTGAATGATCTCGATTTGGTCAAATAGGTTTGAACTAGTCAAGTTAGTTTAGAATCATCCTAAATCGGCTTTAACTGATCAAACCTGTTTGATTTAGTCAAACCAATAGAGAGGGAGCAAATTAGACTATGTCGTACAATGCTAACCCAAACTGAACCAACCCACCTGAGTCTTGGATGGGTCGCATACACTACATTTACCTATTTCATATATACTGCATATACATGTTCCAAGTATTAGGTTGAGTTGAGATACGATGGGCTATATAGAAGGAGCGATGATATGTCTAATGCCAATCATGTAACTGGGCAGACTTAACTTCATGAACTAGGCTAAGCCTCACTTATAAGTTGGGCTGAGCCTTGCCATTGAACTGAGCCTTGCTTGGCTCGTGAGTTAGTCCTAGACACATGAGTTAGGATCGTATTTAATCACATGGATTGGGTCGTACCTAGCCGCATGAACTGGTCAATGCCTGGCCACATTGTTAGGTTGTATATTACCATATGAGTTGGGTCATACATGGCCGCATGTATTGGATCGTACCTAACCACATGAGCTAGCCCATGCCTCGCCACATGGTTGGGTCGTACCTTACCACATGGGCTGGATCATACATGGTCACATGGATTGGGTCATACCTAGCCGCATGAACTGGTCAATGCATGGCCACATGGTTGGGTTATACCTTACCATATGAGTTGGGTCATGCATGGCCACATGTATTGGATCGTACCTAGCCACATGAGCTGGCCCATGCCTAGCCACATGGTTGGGTCGTACCTTACCACATGAGCTGGATCATACATGGCTACATGGACTAAATCATACCTAGCCACATGGGTTAGGACATGCTTGACCACATGAGTTGAGTCGTACTTTGCCATATGGGCTGGCTCTTACCCGATCACATAGATTGGGTCATACCGAGTCATATGGGCTAGGTTGTACTTGGTCACATGTGCTAGGTCGTACATGATCACATGGGCTGAGTCGATTCGATCTGATCGATCAACTTGATTCAAGTCAGACTCCAATTAGGTTCATCTTATCAAATTAGATTTCAACACTTAAAATTATTAAAAGACTTAAATCCATCAATAAAAACTTTAAATTCATAATCTTAAATTTAAAACTAATTACATTGTAGAAATTCATACATAATTCTTGAAACATAGATATATCTAATTAAATAAATTAGAACTATTATGCTAATCCAAAAATAAGAATTTTAATAACTAAATCAATAGTAAAATTCACCTAATAGATCAAGATGAATCAAATAATCATTCTAACATCATAAAATAATTATCATTATTCATTAATCATAAAATTTTAAAATTAAAACATCATTATGCATCAAAAATTATAACAACCTCAATATCAAGATTTCAAAATATAGATCAAAACTAGTTAAAAAGAAAGGATCCTACCTCTCCTCGACTATCCTTTCATCAATATCAGCTCTTCGGAAAGTCCTCTCCTCAATCCTCCCATTGTTAAGCTCGATGAGGAATGAGGGAAGAGTAGTCCCCTTTATATAAGAAAAGATGAGATCTCCCCACAAGATAAGTAATAATTTAATTCTTATTTTTAATTTATTTTTATTTTTCTTTCACACAAAAAGAGAAATATAATATTCATTTCTTATAGTTCACACACGAAAATGGAATGTAAACTATTTACTTCATAAAAATCAAATCACTCATTAGAAAATAAATCAATTAATAATTTACTTAATTAGCAAAATTCTTAACTTATCCATGTGATTAAGGAAACTAAATTTAATTATTTTCTTAACTATAGTACATAAATATAGAAGTTAATAATAAAGTAGTACATTATTTATAGTAATTAATTTATGTTAAGAGAGAAATTATCGATGATTACAATATTAATAGTAGTATCCACCTGAATATGCATTATCATTTTTTTATGGCTTGATCATAATTTTCATTATAATAATATATATTTTTAAATACTTTAGGCTATAAAGTATTAGTAAATGGATTAGCAATTATCAAGATGGTGCTTGGGTTCTCAATCGACCCTTATTGTCTTGGATTCTTTCTTTAACCATCAAGTAATATATCTTAGATCTAATTCTTTTTTATATTGATTGAAATATCTTTATCTCTGTGATAATCCTAAATATGCATATGTCTCAAATTAAGTTTTATACTAATTTATAATTCAATTGAAGTTGATGAAATTGATTTACTAAGAACCATATTCAAGATATATATGACTGTCCTAAAAGTTTCATTTCATATCAACTTAGAATTAAAGGAATGAGCTTTTAATTATATACATAAGAATATAATTTCGTTTTTTAATAATGTTATTTGTTGTGACGCGCTTGGTAAAGTATACTTAGCATAAATACTCTATTTTTCTAAGAATCTAACAAAACTATCAAGATTCTAACCTAACTTATCATATTTATCATAAAATTTATCACCCTTTTGATAATTTTAATTTTTTTATCTAATTATCTCTTGATCTCATTTATGTATACAAGTGTTAACAACTTCAAAAATTTTTATGCATTAGATGCATATAGTCATACTTGACAAGTCATCTATAAATATAATAAAATATAAAGTGATCTATAAATATCAATATAAATAATTTCAATGAGTTTTTTATGGTATTTTTATATGCTTAATATAGTTTAAATTTTTTAAAATATTATCCTTCACTAAACTTTTATTTTATTTTATTTTATTCGTGACAATCGATCAAAGCTCAACATATGTTAAGAGTCTCGATCACCACATGGCAATCAATCATGACAATAATGCGGCACCACTTAAACGAGTTTAATCTCTATGATATTCAAAAGGAAATACTCCTCGTTGATAACCTAGTTTGATGCATATAAAAGGAGGTTCTCCTCTTGTATTCGCTTCCTTTTGAACTCCCCAAACTAGACACATTTCTATGAACTCAGCATCGGAAAGAGGTATGCTCCCAACGTAGCTTTGCAGATCTTTCAACCGGAGGAAATCAGTATCGATGAAGTGAGATAAGGAGTAAGATCTCAAGTGGCATCCAACTTTCAAAACACAATATCATCCAGAAAATAAACGAGATCGGATCAACTCCATCACGTGGAATTGAAGGTCATTTCTAACAGTAGCCCTACGAAAGATCTAATCTTAAAAGCGAATGAATCCTGTGGACAACAGGCAAAGCCTTGTTTGAGAAAACAATGCATTGTCGACTAATAATGGAGTGTTTCAATCACTCATAGACAAAACCACATCTTTAAGTTCTCATATATGTAGTCATTGGAAATGCTAGAATGACTGTGACGAAAAGAGTTACAATCTGAGTAAAACTTGCCAGTAATTCAAATTCAATTTTCCCACTAATCCAAAGAGTCCAAATTTTGGGTTATTCACCCTTTTTTCTTCTTCTTCTTCCTTTTGTGAAGCTACTCAAAAATCAGAATTCTGCACACACTTCCTGATGAAACTTTAGCTGGCCTTTCGAAGTTGGAAAGGATGGTACAGAGAGAGATGGCTCAAGCCATGGCCATCAAGCTTTGTCCTATCTTTCTGGAACAAGGACAATAACAAATTATTTTCTCTTGTTGGCTTCCAAGGAGGCTGGTCCTGTGACTGCACAGGAGTTCACTCTCCATCAATTCATTTCGGGTGGAGAACAATTTCGAGAGATTTGTGATGGGGGTTATTAACTCAGCCAGTGCTCAATGATTGCTTGCTCGATTTCAGTGGCTTTGTTGCTCAGTTTCATTGGTTCACCACCACCAGTGGCAGATCATGTTCAACATTGATCAGAAAAATCATCTCTTGTTATTTTGTTAATATTTTTATCATATAATGATACCCCTTTCATGAGGTCTAAAATATTCTTTCAATATTATTGGACTAATTGTATATTTATTGATAAAGCCATTTAGTCCCACATTGGTTGAGGAGTGAGGGAGCCAAGCGCTCATAAGACAGTCATGCCTCCCTTATCCTTAAAAGTGTTTTTTGGAGCTCACATGCTCTGAAAGGGCAAAACCATTTGGCGCTCGCCCAAAGCTACACGCTCCACCAATGCTGGCTTGGTGGTCCCTTATCATTTATATCATCGAAAAAAGTTTTTTCGATAAACCTTTTAAATCTTTTTTAGTCGTCGATATGAAAATAAATAAATCTATATTTTTTTTGATATTTTATAACTTTTATATTGTGTTTCTCAAATACTTTTCTCGGACCGAATCTTAGGACAAAAACTCGATTAAGATTCTTTATATTTTTAATATTTTCATTTTTTTCTCATAATTTTCGTGTTTTTATTTTTAAAATTTTAAAATAAATTACTTTGGCATCAAGCTAAAATTACACATAAATGCCCAAAAAAAGGGAGCATTTCTCAATATTGATCAGTGTAGCTGTCCATTATTTTCTAAAGATCAAGGAAGAGGAGATGCCAAAGAGTGTGGTCAGCTGCAGCAGACAATAAACATGCATCACACATCCATTTCATCAATTATTGAGATCACAGTCTCATCCTCTGTATTCAAAGCATACAAAAAGGATAGGATCATTCCTTAACTGCTGTTCCTTTTCTTTTCCTTCCTCTAATCCTAACCAGTTTTAAGCCAAAAAAAGTGTTTATGGAAGTCTTGTGTTCTCAGAGCATGCAGATGGAAAGGCATCACAGCCACTCAATGAGTGAACACATTAGAAGAAAAAGATCTGGACATGGTTGAGACAATAAAAAAAAAATCAGAAATATTTATGTAATTGAACACTAACACTATTCAGTTTGGCACACAACTAAAAAATTTAAGCTTTTGAACTCCAATTCCTTCTAAAAAAATCCACCAGTGATTAAGGGACAATTCTTGTTGTTGAAAGTTTAGATTCTCTGCAATAATCATGGTGAGATGAGTCCGAGAGATGGACCCTCACTGGGACAACCTGTGAAGCAGAAAGTGCTGATAAGATCTCAAGCTATTGTTTCCTGTCAAACCAAGTGCCAAATTGGTGCCAAGAACTGTTCATACGAAGCATGTTGACAATCTGGCAATTTGAACCTTCATATGCAGGACAACTTTTGATCAGAGATTCTGAATGAAGTGGGATCGCCGAAGTCTACACGCAAGGCGTGAGAAAGAAACAATTCCTAGTGTTTCTCATCCCCACTCAATCCAATTTACGAATGATTTGGTTTTGTTTGGACACAACCCAGCTTACATGCCACACCCATATATTTCTCCATTTGTAATATGACATCGTTGAATTAAAAGATCATCAGCCTTTCTGGGATACCGAAAACTTTCATGATGATAGATAGAATAGTGAATCCAAAGCCTTCAACTCAGAAATCATTTATTTCCATTGAATCATTGGAGAAGAAGGTTTGGTCCCAACTCCAGGAATCTGACTTTGTTTCCTACTGCCGATCACATCCGAAAGCTTTTACACCTTGTTTCTGAAAACATGAAATCAGCAACTGTTCGAGATCAGGTTTAGAAGTCTGTACTTCTTGTTTCTGGAAACATGGAGAACAGTGACCTACAGAAGCTTCAAGGTGATAAAACAGGAAAACAAGCGTGGGATGAAGAATCTAAAGCCCTGAACTCAGGAATCATTAGAGAAGAAGGTTTGATCCCTGCTTCAGGAATCTGACTTTGTTTCCTACCGGCGATCAGATCTGAAAGCTTTTACACCTTGTTTCCGTTTAAAGATCAGATTACGTAGGTCTGAGCTTGTTGTTTCTGAAAACATGGAGATGAGCGACCACGGAAACAAAGGAGAAGCTGCTAAGGTCTTCAAACTTGTGCCGAGAACCTGCATGCGCTGACCATTCCTTCCTTCCGAGACCAATAATGGAGCGGGTCTCAAAGGACGATCAAAACCGGCGGGCGCTGCCGCTTGCAAATAGCCATGATGTATGGATCGTCCCCTACTGGAAGACAGCCTGCATGACACAGCACAACGCGCCAAAAGCCACCCCCACCGCAATCTCTCTCTCTCCCTTTCCTCACATGCCGTGCATTGTGAATGCACGTATATAATATTAATTTTGTGCTGCGCTGTGGTAGTCATTATCACATCAGTGATAATAAGGTGCCATAAAAATACATTGTATTACTATTACATTATGTCAACATCGACTGATGAGAGTCATTTCCATTAAAAAGATCAAAATATAATATATTTTTCGGATGATAGACTAATATTTTTTTTCTCTTTTTTTTTTTTTGCTCATACAATATACCATCGAAAATTTGTGATGATGATTGTCTAATAAATATAATCAAACAATAATGATTATGATGATGTTGTTGATAATAATTCACGGTTTTGGTGATCTTTCATATTGTGACATCCTACCAAGAAATGAATGGATACTTGAAATAATATGTCAAAAAAAAATAAATTTGACTATTTTGAAAAGATCAAAAAAAAATAAATGAATGGAGACTTAGCACAAAAAATATTTTTTTATTTTTTGAGATTAAAAATAATTAAAAAAATTTCCTATGATATATAAATTTCATACAAACTCTAAAATCCCTAATATATTATAAAAAAAGTCCTCATTTTAATTGAACAAGGAACATAAACATCTAATCAAGTCAATGTGAAAACTTTCCAAGGCACATTAATTTTTTTTTTTTGAGTCTAATCTAAGTTTTCTAATTGTTTAAGAGACAAGAGGTGCAAAATGTTGGTCAATCATGGCTATATTTTATTTTCCTACAAATAAATCATTAACATGGAGGAGTTAGCTTTCAAATGCAACCCAAATTTGGATCATGAAATTGTAATGTGGATGTGGATAATAGAACAACCTTGCCCCATGTTGCATGGGACCGCCCATTGATGAGCCATGGAGAAAAAGGCAAGTGGGGCACCGAACGGTATGCTCACCGATACGGTGCGAACACTGATGTTTATAAAAACAAAAGGCAAAAACAAAAATAAGAATAGATTCATGAATCTTTAAGATCCGCTCCAGCCCATTTCTGGCAGGGCATAACAAACGTACCCTACCTACTCGTACGGTTCCTTACCCGCTCGGTGGGACCCAAAATTTCCCTGACTGGGTTGGGGAGACGGGGGAGTGAGTCTCGTTTGGTACATCTACTTTGTTTACCCGGTTTGGTTGGTTTCCATTCGTAGTAGCGGGATCCTCTCCAGCGATCGACACGGATCCGGCCACAATCGACGGCTCATGTTTCATCGTACTATGTACAGTATCTATCAGACGTCAGATTTGAGATTGTCCTGTTGCAGCCAGAAGAAGAATGGTAGAGGATCACGCCCGCTTTCATCTCGTTCCCGTTCGTTCTGTTTCTCCTGATGATCTCCGCCCTTTAAAAACGAGCCATCGGAGGAGGGGAAGAGGAGGATCGCGGGAGATTCCTTGGAAGGAAGAGGAGGAGGAATAAGAAAAAGAAGAGCAAGGGGCAGCGGGAAGGAAGAATAAACAAGGGAGACGAAGTCGTTTTCTTCTCCCTCTTCTCCTCTCTCCTTTTTTTATCTCCTCGCTCTCCTCTCGAAAGGAGGGATAAAATCCAATCTTTGTCGGGACTTGGTGGCGAGAAAATCCGACGAATTTGATCTCGATCAGGTTCAGCGTCTCCGTTCGTGAATAAATTCGGCATCTTTTGTGGGGTTCTTTGCGGGTTTTCTTGTGATGGGGTTCGAGGAGGGTGGGGGAGTCCGCTCGGGGTTCCGGTGCCTGACGAGGAGGAAGCAGGTGGATTCGGACCGCGTCAGGGCCGAGGAAGGGCATCACCAGCTCGCCAAGGCGTTGTCGGTTCCGCAGCTCGTCGCAATAGGTATCGCTTATCGTTGATTGCTTGGAGGTTCTTAGATGATTCTTATGGCTTCCGGATTTTTGGGTTGCCGTTGCGATCTAAGCCGTCATATAATTGATTTCATGAGAATGAAAAGAGAAAACAAAGAGGTGATTTTTAGTGCTGTTGGGAAGTTTGTAAACCGATGCCTTTCCCCCATGTCGTTTGTGGTTTTCATCCCCTTTTGTTCTCTTTTTATGGAAGCGAATTGTCTAGCTGTTCGGAAATTTGGCTTGATTCTGTCTGGGTACACAAACTAGTCTGGAGAATTTCGTTTTCGGTATTAATTTGTATTTTGGGTGTTATATTAGTGGGGAAGAAATCTTTCTTTCAGTATATCGATCTCGTCTACCACTCTGCTCATTTCGCTTGATTTCGATGTTGTGATGTTCATTCTTATCTTGTTCTTTCTCTGTTCATGATCGAAAACACACACATGATGGTATAAGAAGAACACTCTCCGGTCATCTTGAAATATTAACAGATGATACTGTCTTGATACAGAAGCTCATGCAAACAGCAGGAGGTTTTGATTGGTTGCAATCATTTCATGGTATAAAATGGTTATACTCGTAGCCTTTACTATCCTGAAGCCAGTAGCATTTAACTTGCTTTCCCTCGTTTCATGTTTCTTCTTTCCCAATCTGTTCTCTTAGCTTCATTGTTGGATTGAGTTGTTTTCCCCCGAGAGAGTTCTGATTCTTTGCAAGCCTTTTTGCCTTCTCCTAATGTTACTTTTCTTGTGTTACATCAGATTATTGACTGTTGTTAGTCAATGACTTCAAATATCTTACTTCCTTTATATTTAGGCGTTGGTGCAACAATAGGTGCCGGAGTCTATGTTCTTGTTGGAACAGTTGCCAGAGAACATGCAGGACCTGCTCTCACCATTTCTTTTCTGATAGCTGGGATAGCAGCTGCTCTTTCAGCTTTCTGCTATGCGGAGCTTGCAAGCCGTTGCCCTTCTGCTGGAAGTGCTTACCACTATTCTTACATATGTGTCGGAGAAGGGTAATTTCTTTGATTTACTCAAATAACTTAGCTTGTATATGCCTTATTACTATATCAAATATGGGTATTATTCTAAATTCACAAATACAGAGAATGTAAAATACAATAGTGAATGAATGAAGTGAATAGAATGATATTTAATTTACTGCTTCTAGATTTAGGCTTGTGGGTATTCTGAGTTTGTTGTTTCTATTGTCAGTGTTGCTTGGTTGATTGGTTGGGCTCTGATTCTGGAATATACAATTGGTGGGTCAGCTGTTGCACGTGGCATATCCCCAAATTTGGTAAGTGAATTTCATCATTTCCAGTGTCTTTCACCTAAGTTGATTTGACTCAACTACAGTGAGTGCTATAGTATTTTGTGTGGTAGACATCCATTAAAACCTTATGGCACAACGGTGAGTGCTATAGTGAGTCATGATGAGGACAATAAAGTCATGGTTAGATATCTTAAAGTTTGCAAATCATATGGAATTCTTTATCAACTTAGGATTAGTAATCATTATAAGATTTCGTTTAATATAAACAGTTACAGTTAATAAATGTAGGAATTATGGATAGTTTGATTATTGGAGTTGGATGGATCTCATCTGCGCTTTTAGCCTATTGCACTTGTTTTAGATTGAATATTGTTGGTCGGTGATACCATGTTTTTTCTCCAAGTTTTGCTGCATGCATTTATTCCTCAACTATGCATAACATGGTTGTAACAACTCCGATTCATGTTCTTGGAGCAGTGATTAAAGACAAAAATTTATGTTGACAGCTCTTTCTTTAAAAAATGATTTCAGGCCTTATTTTTTGGAGGACCAGATAGTCTGCCTTCATTTTTGGCACGTGTTTCCATCCCAGGTCTTGATATTGTTGTTGATCCATGTGCTGCAATTCTTGTTTTTGTTGTGACTGGATTACTATGCTTGGGAATAAAGGAGGTATGTAGCTAAGTGCAAGTTCACATTGCCAGACTCGTTAGCTGGTATCTTAGGATATTTTAACTAGAGATGGTTTTTCATGCAGAGCACATTTGTACAATCGATTGTCACAACTGCAAATGTCTGTGTCTTGTTATTTGTCATTATTGCTGGTGGATATATTGGCTTTCAGACTGGATGGGTCGGTTATACTGTTGCTGGAGGGTAATGACTAACGACGACTCAAAGTATCCTGTAGCAATTTAATTGATTCTTGTAAGTTGCTAATTCTTTTTTAAATTCTCAGATACTTTCCTTATGGAGTAAATGGGATGCTTGCTGGTTCAGCAACTGTGTTTTTTGCTTACATAGGTTTTGATTCTGTTGCTAGCACTGCTGAGGAGGTAAGCTTTTTCTTGTTTTTTTTTTTTGCTTCTACTGCTCTTGAAAATTGCACTGAGTGTTGCTTTATGAAAATTGTATTATGATGACCACATGATTGTTTGATTGCGAATAGATTGCGTTAGCTGATGTAAATGATAGAATAATCGTCATCTGGTTTCTTTCTTGATTAGTCCCTTTTCTTAGGCTAATATAGTCTCTTGTTGCAGGTTAAGAATCCTCAAAGAGACTTGCCATTGGGAATAGCAACATCACTGTCTGTATGTTGCTTACTCTATATGATGGTTTCTGTTGTTGTCGTTGGCCTGGTTCCATACTTTGCAATGGATCCTGACACCCCAATCTCATCTGCATTTGCGAGAAATGATGTGCAGTGGGCAGTGTATGCAGATGTTGCCTCTTTATATCAGTTATTATATATTTAGTCACTCTTTATAATCATTCTTGCTCCTTTCACAATAACAGATATATTATCACGTCTGGTGCTGTTCTTGCACTTTGCTCAGCTTTAATGGGCTCCCTTCTCCCACAGGTATATACAATAAATCAAGGAGTCCTGAAGGCTTTTTCTAATTTGTCTCGATTTTATTTTTGTAGACACTATTGGAAGTGGAATTTTTAGGAATCTACTTATCCTTGGACAATGCTATATATTTTTCTGCAATCTATCCAATCCTGTAGAGAGGATATTTGCTTAAGAAACTGATAGCCGATGCAAATACTATTTAAAACGGACATGAAAATGGATTTTGTGAAACAAGCATTATGGTATGCCATCTTAAAAGAGAATGTTGGGATGGGATAGGCTGTAAACCACTGCATAGGGTCCAAATGAAATGTGTGAAAAGGTGAAGGTTCCATACTGTTTTGGAGAGACACCGGTAGTAGTCTAAAAATAGACTTTAGCTTGTAGGGATACATACATATGCCAAAGTTAAATTCAGAGGCTAAATATGAAAATCACTGACTTTTGGGAACATATGAATTTTTCCTACAAAATATGAAGGTGTAGTCTGGATAAAATTTTTCTTTATTGGATTGATCTTCGCAGCTTGCAACATACCGACTGTGTTTGTTTGGAATTCAAGTAATGAGCCATTTCAGTTCTCCATCCACAATTTATTGGTTTTGGTTAACTTAGTTACAATATCCATGTCCCTGAGTTTGTTATTCTGCTAACCTCACCGATACACTGTTGATTGTGATTGCTTCATATATTTATAGCTTTCTCTAAAGCAAACGTTGAATAAGTGATGAGAAGTCAAGGATAAATGTTTTCATTTTTTTTGTCTTATCGCAGCCTAGAATACTGATGGCAATGGCTAGAGATGGATTGTTGCCATCTTTCTTCTCAGATGTTAATGTGCGCACACAAGTTCCAGTCAAGAGTACTATCTTGACTGGGATTTTCGCAGCAACCCTAGCATTCTTCATGGATGTTTCACAATTGGCAGGAATGGTGAGATTGCTTTAAGATATAAAAAGCTGAGGATGTACTACCGAAGTGTGAGGTCTCATTCCTAACCACTCTGTCGGCTGTATTTGTTCTGTGTAGGTCAGCGTTGGCACACTTCTTGCTTTCACTATTGTTGCAATCTCAATCTTGATACTGAGATATGTACCTCCAGATGAGATACCTCTGCCGTCATCTTTCCAGGAATCAATTGATTCAGTTTCAATTCGCTACAGTATTCAAAACAATGGGGAAAAGGCAGATTCTCTTGGAAATACAGGCAGTAGCGAAAACCAATATGATGGCCCATCTCAAGAAATTAATAAGGAATCAGTCAACTATCCGCTAATTGGGAAGGAAATCAATCCAGGTACTGATGGCTGAAAAACACTCCCCTTTCTGAGTTGAGTTCCTTGCCTAATTGATAATTGAAGAGTTCCTGTGCAACTGCTCTTTCATGCCTAATTTCAGTTATGTGTACTTGTATTTAATAACCAGAACATGAACTTGCATTTTCTTATAGTTGACTTGGCATCATTGTGTTCAAGTAATCAATTTTTAGTTGATCTTTGCAGAGCATTTCAATGAACAAACTCGGCGACAAAAGGCCACTTGGAGCATTGCATCTGTTTGTCTTGGAGTTCTAATCCTCACCACATCAGCTTCTTACACATTCTTGCCCAAGTAAGTCTTGCTGTCAACTGCATATATGTCCTGCCACAGATGAAATGTTCGTGATCCTTAGGCTCTGTAATGCTCTAGAATGAATTGTTTACTGGATCAATTTACAACTATTAACAATCACAAAATGATCAACGTATGGTAAACTCATGCAATTGTGATTATCTACAGCTTCATAAAATTAAAAAAAATTAAAGCATATCCTCGATGAGCTTTATTTTCTCTAAATATAATAATACCTTAGTTCTTCATGAGACAAATGAAATATGTATCTTGCACAGTGGTAACTACCCAACCAGCGGCATGCAGATGCATCCAATGATCTTTAAAGAATTTTACATATGCTGGATTACAAGTTTGGCGATTTTTAGTGTGATACCTCTAGAATTTATTGGATATACAAACTTTTTGCCGTGACATGTTATGTTAAAAAATAGAGATTTTTTTGCAATATTATGATTTGAGGTTTTCATTGTTGGGAACTACATGCTGTTCCTTGATATCCCAGAATATAAACTCGTGTATTCTCTGTGTATGCTTGGAACCAGAGAGCAAGATGCTAGTTTAACAAGGGGAAGTTCAGATTGTAATACACAGTGTAGGACCTGGAATGAAATTTGCTTCAAGTGTCACTACAGGACCAGTTTGTGTAATTCTGAACTCTGGCTGTGACAACAGATTTTCTTGTTTGGTTTGGAACAATTTTAATCACTTCTAATAGTGCTGCTAATACATTTCCAGGCTGTATAATTGAACGAATATTGATCCCAAGTCACAAACCTATATGTTGAAATAATTTGATGTTGATTTTGCCACTTGTGGTGTGAGTACTGTCCAGTGCTTAAGCTTATAGTCCACAGAAGGAACAGCATATGGAATTCTCATTTACAATTTTCATCGACATTTGAATGTTAAATGTTCGTGATCCTTAGGCTCTGTAATGCTCTAGAATGAATTGTTTACTGGATCAATTTACAACTATTAACAATCACAAAATGATCAACGTATGGTAAACTCATGCAATTGTGATTATCTACAGCTTCATAAAATTAAAAAAAATTAAAGCATATCCTCGATGAGCTTTATTTTCTCTAAATATAATAATACCTTAGTTCTTCATGAGACAAATGAAATATGTATCTTGCACAGTGGTAACTACCCAACCAGCGGCATGCAGATGCATCCAATGATCTTTAAAGAATTTTACATATGCTGGATTACAAGTTTGGCGATTTTTAGTGTGATACCTCTAGAATTTATTGGATATACAAACTTTTTGCCGTGACATGTTATGTTAAAAAATAGAGATTTTTTTGCAATATTATGATTTGAGGTTTTCATTGTTGGGAACTACATGCTGTTCCTTGATATCCCAGAATATAAACTCGTGTCTTCTGTGGTATGCTTGGAACCAGAGAGCAAGATGCTAGTTTAACAAGGGGAAGTTCAGATTGTAATATCACAAGTGTAGGACCTGGAATGAAATTTGCTTCAAGTGTCACTACAGGACCAGTTTGTGTAATTCTGAACTCTGGCTGTGACAACAGATTTTCTTGTTTGGTTTGGAACAATTTTAATCACTTCTAATAGTGCCTGCTAATACATTTCCAGGCTGTATAATTGAAAGAATTGATCCAAGTCACAAACCTATATGTTGAAATAATTTGATGTTGATTTGCCATTGTGGTGAGTTACTGTCCAGCTTAAGCTTATAGTCCACAGAAGGAACAGCATATAGATGGTGAATTCATAGTCTGTATCACGGATGATGGTGCCAGAACTCTATGTAGGGTAATCAGTGTGTCTTTACTTCTCATGGAGTGCTTTGCTTACTCATGCAAACATTGTTTTACTACATACATGTAAATAAGCTACTCATTTACAATTTTCATCGACATTTGAATGTTAAATGTTCGTTGAATATCTTTTAAAATTTGGGATTCATTGTCTAGCAACTCCTGATGATCCTCCAATTATGTTTCTCAACAGCTTCCTTCGCTATCTGGCATGCTCTGTCGGAGGCTTGCTTCTTCTGGGTGGTCTATTTGTGCTTGTCTGGATCGATCAAGATGATGCTCGTCATAATTTTGGACATACCGGAGGTACTGAACATATGTTCTTTGTGGTACTCTAATGATTTGGTGACTTTGTTCTAACCTCCAAGGCTGGGTCTCTACAGGTTTCATTTGCCCCTTTGTGCCATTTCTTCCCGTTTGCTGCATCCTCATCAACGCATACCTGCTAGTAAATCTCGGGTAGGCTGGGAAAGATCTTTTCTTCCTCCATCTATCTTTCGCATGCTGCTCTTTCATACTTGCTAGTATATCTGCATATCGATTAGTTTGGAAACATCAATGCTTATGTTAATTAGCATATAAATAATTTACTAGAATAACTTGATGTTGGCACCACCAGATTAAGAGACCTTGAACTTAAATACTTGCAATATTTTTTATACTCAGGGCAGGCACATGGTTCCGTGTCTCGATGTGGCTGCTGATTGGGGTTTTGGTGTACCTGTTCTATGGACGAACCCACAGCTCCCTGACGGACGTAGTGTATGTACCCGCAGCACATGCGGAGGAAATATACAGAACTTCCCCCGATTACAGAGCGTAGAACCCATCATAACCTTGTATTCATGTGTCCATTCATGTTTGTCGTCTCTACTACTAGCATTTGTGTTTTGATTGCCAAGGGTATCATTGCATCCCTGCATATGTTTATGGAAAAGGACCCTTCTTTCGGGTCTAGTGTTACTGCTGTCTCCGAAAGGAGTGTAAATAATATAATGTGAAGAAACGAGATTGTATGGGTTGAAACCAAGCTTGAGTTTCTGATTCAGTCATTATATATATTATATCTCATGGATTCTTCCTAGTAGTCCTCAAATTTCACATCCATTTCGAGTCATACAAAACATTTGGCAATGTGTAATATACGGAATACTTGTGTTTAATTCCTATATTGCAGTTAACCGAATTTGTTTAAGTCATCCGCAAAGGTTAAGCTTTCTCGTAGCAGGAAATCGTTAGTTGAGCGCAAAGATGTATTCTCGAGAAAAGAAAGGACTGAACCCCCATTTCTTCACTTGAAATGATAATGATGCTATTAATGTGCCAACTTTAGGCAATTAGAAGTTGGGTGGTCAAACTATGTTTGTTATATGGACAAGCCATATATGTCTTTAGATGTGTATGCAAAAATAACTAAGAGGAAAACATGTCTTTACCCGCTCATGTTGTATTGTTTGTTTCTGATGGTGAGTCGGAAGGAAAAGACATGGGAGGAGTGGGGAGGGGGATGTGCCCCTGGGATCTCAATTAGAGTAGATTTGTGGGATTGGGATCTTGAATACGTGGATGTGGTGGTGATTGTTAGGGTACGTACAAGAGTTTTAATACAGGTGATTTGTTCAGTTGCCATTCAACCTAGTTTTATTGTTCAGGGAAGTTGTTAAGTGTGTCGCTCATTTACTTGGACCAATCACCCTTGTGTTGACCGCTAATGATGAGGTTCTGCGATGCATGTCTGTCGTCCACCACTTGGCCTGGCAAAAAAATCCACAAAATTGTGCCACTAATAAGCTGGGTTTTGCTAAATATTAGATTTTTTTTTACTATTTTTGTATCATGGACAATCTCATTGGTAAGACTAAAAACCCTTTAGTTTTGACCTGATCACTACATTCTGAATCTTTTAAGCAAAAGTATAATGTGGCTTTCAGAACTCAAAAACACAATGAAAAGGGTTTTGTTCAACTTCTTTCATTTTATTTTTCAATTTATATGCACCACAATCCCATCAAAAATAAAATTAACCAATAGACCTTAATTAATTTTAAGATTTGAACATGTAAAACATTAATCTAATTGATGATTATAACTGGGTAGCAAGTCCACTCCACTCATCAAAATATTAAAAATTCAAAATCTCTTTTTGACATATTTTGAAAATACTAGACAGTCCAATCCAGATCTTACATTTTACACAAAACAAAACATATAGGAGGCAGACAAAGTTCTCTTCACATCAATTTAACTGTTGGAAGTGAGATTGGAAACACTGAAAAAAGAGGAAGTTGGGAATACAGACACCCATAGGGAGTATTGCACATAAGCAACACAAAAGCACCCTCTATGAGGGTCCATGATTTAACAATAAAATACTATATTTTTCTAAAAAAGAATTCATTAAACTATTATAATAAAATAATAATTAAAGAAAAAAAAAAAAAGAAAGAAAGACAGACACTCACAAGTTCACATTTGAGATAAGAGATGACCACCATTTCTTCATACTCTATTGGAATAGGATTGGCCCCAAAACATTATAACAGGCATCCAAAGCAAGCCTGCTAGCCAGCTGTACAGTGAGAAACAAAAGCTTAAAACAATAACAAAATAGGATGTGATCTTAAAATCCCTACACATTTTGAAGCAAAATAGGTAGTGTCAACCAAGTGAAGCTGTATGATCCATGGAAACCTCAAAAAGCTACATGTAACGATTTGTATACAGATGCAACAATAAGTTGCTAGTTCTAAGCATCTATCAGGAATCCTATGCCACAAAATCCTTTCTTGCTTTGGTTACCTCCAATGATTAGATTGAATATTGCACCCAGTAACTGCCTGATTGAAGTTCCTCCAGGGTAGAAAGTTCAAATCAGCAATTCTACACTGCTCCACATGAACTTAATCATCAAATTCCTGCAGAAAAAAAAAAAAAAAAGAGTACCGTATAACATTACGCAACATGGCAACACAAGAGTCAACCTCCAGCAGCGTCCTCTCCCTGCAAGGCTGCAACAGGCCGATGCCCTGGTCTGCCAGTTGAATGCATCATCACATCACGGATGAACGTGACGATATTCACTAGAGGTTACTGAATGGTGCAAGAAACATATGGATCATGTGAATCTAGTGGTATTTGTAGGTGAAATTATATAATAGATTGATAAGAAGCAAAGCTGGTTACAAACATCAGGCTTAGTCACCAGGTTTAGTTCACAAATATGATCTTTTTATAAACATATAACAAGCACTGATCGCAACATACCAAAACTTGAAATTAGTTGATGGATCGCATGTGATTCAGAAAGTCTATACCACAAGTTCATCTTCAAGGAAATCATATTCGAAGGTGAAGTCAGTTTTAATCCTCTGGCACCTGCAACCAAGCAAGGTTACAACTACTCAGTAGAAAGAAAAACAATGGCAGAGAGATGGTTATAAAGCAGAAAGCCAGCAAAATAAATCTCATAACAAAGCTCAAATATTTGCAAATTCTATTAATGAAAGAGAAAAATCAGCAAATGTGTACCAAACAGTAAATATATGGCATATACAAATGGTTCAGTTGCCTTTTTCCAGATTGGAAAAGAAACCAAATATTTGATCTACTACTGGTAATGTATAGTAGTAGGAATAGTGATTTCCAGGTCGTGAGTTTACACTTGTCATAAATTTCGAAAAGGAGGTGATAAGACTTGAAGAAACACAAATACAAGTACAATAATCTTTATAATGAAAAATGAAGACTCTTGGAGAACTAAATGCAGTCCAACATACCATCCATGCTGAGAACCATCATTTGCGATATGAAAATCAAAGTATACATAATTTCCTCTCTCAAAGTTGTCATTAGTAACTTTTGGCTCCTCATGCCGTTGAAACCATGTATTAAATTTCTTGTGAAATCTCCATGATTGCCTTTTCAATTCTCTGGCAGCTAAATATTGCTGATATGTGTTCTGCAGTGAAATATGAAACATCAGGAGCACAAAATATCCAGCAGCTGATGCAACATATTTATTTAATATCTAGTTAAATACATATTCTAGCAGTTCAAACAGAGAAGAAAAGGAACCAAAAGGCCACAAGAAATGACTCAATACCTGTTGATGATAAAATGCAAAAAACAAAGCATCAGTGCCCAATGGATCAAGGCTTAGTCGTTCCCAAAAGGCAGGATTATCAACTATTGGTGCCTGTGTTTGAGGAAAACTAGCAGGAGTCACTGCAGGATGCCTCTGAAAAAATTAAAAAGAATGTATATATTAGATGAAACTGAAACGTCTGGTAGAATTCAGGGAAAGAATTAACACAGCACTCAAAGTACGACACAGGAAATAAATTCCTACTGGTACATAGTTCTTTGCACGTTCCGAGTCCCTGGGCTGCGGAAGTTTGTAGTATGCAGCTTCAAGCATCTGCAGGTTATAGATCTGATCGTGCACACCACCGGAATTCCCAGCTAAGCCACTAATGTTGTCACCGATGGCACCAAGATCTAGCCCACTTCTCCTACCAATGACACCCAGGCTTGCTGAAGATTGACTAGATTGCAATGGTTGACCAGGTGAAAGATCAGTATCTCTAGATAACGGATTACCCTCTGCAACTGAGACAGAATTTGCATCCTGTAAACCAACCAAACTACATTGAGATACAAAAAATAGAAATTCTAATCAATCAATGTTTGACCATTACTATTTATCTGAGCTTTGTTAAATGAAAATATTAAATTAAAGAAAATCACCTCCAGAAGCATCAGACATAACTTGAAAAATTAATGTTTTACTTAGAACACATGTTGCATAGAATTTTACTTGAAACATTTACAGTTTTTATCATAATCTGCATAAGATTACTTGTAACGGAGAACAATTAATTAAGTTAGGAACATGATAGAAACTGCCCCTAAATTAAGTTATTAAGCTAAGTAATAGGGTTCAGATTTACCTAATTTGAAGAAATAAGTCATTGGGTCGAAATAAGATCTTCGATTGAAAGTTCTCTTTGAGAATTTTGACTTCCACAAAGTCTTGAATATGGAAGAGATTTTAGGTGGGAAAAGGTCCGGGAAGAGGGTCGAGATGAGGAAAGGCAAAAGAGACAGATGAAGGGACAGAGGGTTGTGCATGCTGTCTTATAGAGTGAAAACAGAAGTGCACAATTAAGAAGAAATGAAATTTAACTGTTAGGAGTGAAAAGAGGGTTTGTTCAAGGCGCTCAGGCCAGGCAAGGCCCAAGTGCCTCATCTGGGTCTGGGCGGGTGCACCTGAACCAGGGTTGAGGCGCTCACATGATCCTGCTCATTATATATAATATATATAACATATGCTAAATAATTCAGAAGCATGTCTTACCTCATAAGTGTAAAAATGCATTGTATTAGCATAAAAAATTAAAAGAGATGTGATCAATCCAAAATTGAAGTGCTTAGCTGGGGGTATTTAAGAATGGTGCTTATAAATGCCTACCGCATATGATGTCTTCACATCATCATCAGTTATCTTGCTCACACTGGGACTTGAGGCAGGGTCTACAATCAGATCTTCAGACTCATTATGCTGCTGCTGCTCTTCTATGCTGCAATGCCCAGCATCTGCTTTATGATATAGAAAAATGATGAGAAGAAAGATTCCCTGAAACAAAAAATCTGAAAAAAAACAAAAAAAAATGGGTACCTCCATCTTTTGTTCCCGTTGATACCAAGGGATGTTGGGAGGATTGTTGAAGAATTGGAGTTGGCTGTTGCTGTGAGGTTGAACTAACAGAAACAAGACCTGCTCCCTGAACTCCAAGTAGGCCAACATGAGGTGAAACAGAAGCGCCTTGAGAACTAAACTGCATACATGTAAAGGTCACAAAATATTAGTGAACTTACATGATCAAGCATCACAACAAAAGTCTCTCTTGTCATAATTACTGAATACCCTTACGGTTAATATGGCTAGGATATACATGTTGCTTTTACATAACATAATACTTTTCATGTCAGTATATTCTTCAATTATTCTATACCAACTGAAATAGTGATTGCATCGAGGGTGCTCTTGGTACAGCCAATTATTAGTATAATATACAAGGGAAGATTTAGAACAAGAAGATCGCTACGCCATCAATTGCAACAGAAGCATTGACAATGCACAAACACACACATAAAAGTATGCAATCTGTACTTTCCACATGGAACATGATCAAACAGCCACAAATGTAACAAATAACTAGGTGACGAAGGCATACACATTTTAGATGATTGCTAATTGCTAAAACACTGATGAGAAGCGGATGGTGTTTGACTAGTATATCACCTATGCACATATGCATGCATCTGAATATATGACCGAGAAGAGAAGAAACAAAAACATATAAGAATACATATTATATGAATACATAACAAATATGCCTTTAGAGATAAACAAAAACATATTACATGTCACAAGCCTCATAAAAACTACATATCACTTTAAAGCTAGGAAGCAACACAAGGATACGAACACAGAGGAAATGTGTGTGTGTATATATATACACATATATAATTTGATTAATATGAGTTTTATAGTACTTATTTGAATTTTATAGTATGCTTGGTATTTTTTAAATAAATTCCTAATATATATCCACATAACTTACTTTGCTTTTGTTATATAGTAATAAGAGGCAATAACAAAATTTATCATCAATATAGTTATGTGACATTATAATTTAGGGAATATAAAAGGTGATCAATTCCTAACAAAAATACTAAAAAGAAACAGAAAGAAGGCTTTCTGCAGCAGAGGTTGCGGGTTTGTTGTTTGCACACGAGAGAGGCGCCAAGGCCGCGAGTGAAAGGTGACGAAGGTCGTAGGTTTGCTGTTTACACACGAGCAAGGCATCGAAGTCGTGGGTGAAAGGCGATGGACCACAAGTGGTGATGGATTGACAAGAGAGACGCCAAGGGAAACCCACGAGCTTTGTTGCCGATGATAGGTGATGGATCAATGAGAGTGACGCTGAGGGAAACCCACGAGCAAGGCCACCGGTGACGGGTCATGCAATGGGTGATGGTAAGGTCATCAACAAATTGCTGACAGAGGTGCGTTCGTAGGTCGTCGAGGGTGAGAGTCGCCAACGGGTCATCGTGTGTGCGACAATGGCTTCAACCTTCCATTGGATGGCAGACACAGGTTAGCTTGATTTCCCTTGATTTCACACTTCCCCACCCTCACGTGAAGGCCACATGACTAATCGCTACATGCAAGCATCACGAGAGGAAGGCCAAAGGGCACGGGATAAGTGTTTGCCACGGATACGTTGTGTCCCAAAAAAATAAAATAAAATAAAACAAAACAAAAAGACACGTGTCCAATTGTGTTGACGACGTATGTGTCTGACATGAATACACCCACCAAGTTGACATGTTCGTGCTTCCCAACTTTGAAGGCAAATCAAAGGACACACCTGAGGTGAAGATCAAGCATCTTTGCGTAAATAAGGATGGAGACTGCATTCAAAAAAAACACCAATGTTTACACTACATTTTTAATTTTGGATATCGGACCCATGCTGATCAATGGCCAGACAGGTATGGGTCCTGTTGGTGCCAATACACTAACATGTTATGCTAGCACATGCCACAACATACATTTTGATCGGTTTCAGTCTGCTGAAACCCAAAAACACTTTATTTTTGGGTTATTTTCTATCTTTTTCATGATAAATACAAACAAAACTCATGTGGATCCAACATATTTTGACAAAGATGAAGCCTAGATCCATAAAGATCTAGCTTAGAACCATGCAGAAATATGCATGGATCTAGCTTATATCCATGCAGCTCTAGCCAATTATCTGCTAGGATCAAGCCTTGATCCTTGCAAATCTAAACTAGATCCATATAGTTCAAGGATTTGTTTTTGTGGGTGAAGCCCCATATTAAGTCTTAATGGAAGATGCAAGGATCAAACAACACTAATCTTGATCTAATTGCACATAAAATAAGGTAATTAAGTCAACAAAATACATTTGGATTTACCTAACTTCAACAAAAATCTAGCCAGATTTTCAATTTCAACTTTCTCCTTGGGAAATTGGGCCTCCCCTTCAACTGTTGCTTGAATTTGAAAGAGGTTTGAGTGGGATTTGGGAGAATTTGGTGTAAGATTTGAGTGAGGGAAGAAGGAACAAGAGTGTGAGGGGAAGAGGAATGGGAGAAGGGGCTGTTCAACCCTCTACATCGACTCAAAAGAAACCCTAACAGATCTCTTTGAGTTAAATTCACCCTGGGTCGGTTTAATACCCAGTTCACAGTGTTACTGGGAAATAAGGTCTGTTTTGCAAGCAGATGGCCCGAAAGCCAGTGGTCGTGCTCTGATCCTTGTGCGGACTGGTAGGTGCCGAATGGTATGTACTGATCCACATGGTTTGTCAACCCTTGGGTTACTTTTCCAGTCAAAGATTTGGGAGATAAATTCTGAAAAGGACAAGCATTAATTTAAAATATATAAATTTTTCATGAGGACAAGCATAAAGCACAAGCAGTAATCTGCAAATGTAGAGTCTCAGTTCACATAAAACCGGGGGCAAAAAGCTTATTAAGACCTGCTAACATACTAATATGCTGTGATGCAACTCAGTCCCACTTAGTCCAAATCAGACCAGGACCTCTTACGGTTGGTTCCTGACAAAATTCTCTCTTCCAGGCATTATTGGAGAATACACAAGAGAAGGCAGTATAACCCCTACACAGCTAAAGACACAGCCTCATTCTATGTGTAGTCAGCTAAGATCTATCTATGGGAGCTCAGACAGGCTTTGTACACCTATGGCAGCCCAATCCAGCAGCCCAGTTTTATCTAAGTGCACATCGTGAATAATTCAGCCCAATCCAGCTTGGAGAAAACCAAATCTAACTTGAAGATTACATATTTCTAGGACTTCTCCAGCTCAAAAAGGGAACACCAGGACATTTCTACTTGGAATAGAAATAAAAAGGCCCTTTGCAACCCATTTGTAGTCAAGTTAGGAAAGGAGAGGGCTGAGCAAGCCTCATCACTCGCTCCTAGTGGGAGTAGAATAGGATAACTATTTCCAACGATTTTTTTATGAACTTTTGCTATTATTTTTATTTGCTCTTTCAGTGAGTTTTATTCTCCTACTTTGAGTTGTATCGATGCCCAAAAAGATAGGACTCAAAAATCCTACCATCAATAGATTATAGGTTAGTGAATGTACCTAGCTATGATCTATCTATTAAGGCTTGCATCTTGAGATAAAATCTCTTTCAGTAAGATTATGTGAAATTATGGAATTTCCAGGAAAGGAAACATTTTCTCTCACAAGTTATCAGTTAATTATAAATATAAGTTGAATTGTATCATTTCTTCATTGCATTAAATGATAGCTTTGTTTAGCTTAGTTGTCGTATTGCCTATTTGATAAAGGGAATAATCTGATTCAAGTCCTTGCAGATGGTGCAATCCATTACATGCCAGATTGTTGTACTTGAGGCTCTTTCCGTGCTGGTTTCCAGTTTCACATTAGATGAGATTTCCAGATCATCCATCAATTATTGACTGAATCTCTCAAAATTGAAAGTGGACTTCACTTAGCATCAATTCAACTATTTCCAAGTCAACCAAATTATGGCAAAATTATTTCATATTACCTGTGCATACAGGCTGACAAGGGATTTCTCCAGTCCTAAAGGTACAGACTCCAATGGACCAAAAACATAAAATGTTACCTTCTACCTTCAAATGCAAAATTTGCAATAATTACTGAGTACCTATCATCTTCAACAACATATCAAAAGAAACCCAACATGACTGAACTTATAAAGTTATTGCAGATTAACTATGTTTCTTCAAATAGCTCGTAACTTTGACACATCTGATGGTGACCAAGGCCTGAAGTCAAACTCACTCTACTTTCGAATATCCTATGATTATGGAGAAGCTCCCTCTACACCAGGTATGATGTTTTTTTATAGTAATTCAAAATTTGTTCACCCGCAAAAAGGCTCTAAGGCCTTCTAATATACTAGAAGGATAATTGTTAAATATGGAAATTCCGCTTGGTCTCAATATTTTGCACAAGACACAAGTTTGGTTTCTTAGAAAGTGTAATCATCATCTAATTACAGCTTATGAACAACGATTTAACATTGAAGACACAAAAGCACCACAACAGTAGTTGCATATTTTAGTTGAGAAAAATACTACAACAACAACAACAAGGCTGCAAGTTCCAACTATTTAGGTTCAGCTTAAAGTTCCAACTATTTGGGTTCGGCTTGTTCATGAGATCTAACATAGTTTTACACTGGTTGTCAGTTAGACCTTTTTTATCTAGGCTTAGGATTGGAATTGATGGTGTTAGTTGAGAAATATCAAAAGAAAAAATATATTTGTATGTTACGTGGTAGTTTAGATTAATATTTTCTTAGTAAAATTAAGCATGTAATGACAATAACTGTGTGGGCAAAGATTCTATATAGTAGAACCAAAGACCTTAGAAGTAAAACAGGGAATAAAAACACAAATTAAGTTTTTAAATTTACAAGGAAAGAACCTGTTGAAAAAGTGAATTCTGTTGTTGTGTGGTATACTGCTTGTGATTAGCATCAGAAAGAAGTGGCACACCAAGAAGATTACTATGGCCTTGTTGCTGTACTTGTTGGAGACGCTGCAAAAATTTCTCCCTCTGGTCAGGAGTGATCTCAGGCCGTCCACCAAATTGGCTCTGGACAAGAAAACCACATCAAAATACAACCTCAGGGCCACAGGCAATATATTACAACCCAGAGTATTTGACACTATGGAGTTATATGGGCCACACAAAATAGACTAAAGATGCCCTTAATTGCTAAGGAGAGATAACAGGAACAGGATATGAGTAAAAAATTGAACATGCTAAAAGTAGTCAACAGTAGAACTCAAAACATCAGACTTATTCTAATTAATAGAACCTAATTTTAAAGATTAACTTATATAAAAGTTCAGGCTCAAATGCTGTCCGTAAGAAAAACTAAAACTAGTCTCAAAGGAAGAGCAAAATTAAGTTGACATAATTTGAGGCCTGTCTAGACCAACTTGTGTGGAAAAGACAAAACTATCAGATTAATCTACCAACCAAGTGGCAAATCCTAATCATCACCATCCAAGCTTTTTCTAGTGGATAGGGGGACTAGTTAAAGGGCTCAACCCAATCGAAAATTTTCCAATATCTAAAAGGCAGGTGAATGGATTATCAAACAAGACAAAGGGAGAGTTCAAGACAAATGTAGAAAATGCTTCACAGAGACAGTTTTCCAAAAAGATGCAGGCAAAAATTATAACGAAACAGAAAATAGTGATCCAAAAAAAAAAAAAAATCAACAAGGTACCTTTGAATTAATGAAAGCATTCAACATACAAGTTGAGGTTATTCTGGATCTATCCACTCAAATGCTACAACCAGAATTTTTTCCTGTTCAATAACATATATTTGAATTGACTAAATTATTTGATAAGCAGTTGATACTATTTCACTCCAACTTACCTAAGAAGCTAAAAGTTCGAGCCAAATCTCTGTAACTAAACAATTCAGAATCCAAACCAACAAACAACCAGAATATAACTCATTTTCTAGCACAGAAAAATAAAATCATAACAAGTACGGCTCCTAACACATCCAAATAATAGGTAGGTGGTAGCAATTAAAGAAAAGTTTAAAAGCCCAACACAAAAGGCTCTCTCAATTGGGGTTCTGGGTAGAATCAGTTGAAGAAATTCTAACAAAAAGAATTTAAAAACATGTTTTAATAACTAGCAATTATAGTGATCAATTGGTACAATAAGAACTGCTACAAAAATGATACTCATAAAAGATGATCAGGGAACTTGATTCAGAAACTAACTAAAGGAGGGGAAGCAAGATTCTATAATTCAGCTAAAGTTTCTTTCAAAGAAAATTGAGCTAGTATAATGAAACATCACAAAGTTTAAAATTGCCACTGACAAGCATTGCAGAACAGAAAATTATGTAAATGTATCGAGGAAGTCCACAATATAGACTGAAAAGAAACTAACTAAAGGAGGGGAAGTAAGATTCTATAATTCAGTTAAAGTTTCTTTCAAAGATAATTGAGCTAGTATAATGAAACATCATGAAGTTTAAAATTGCCACTGACAACCATTGCAGAACAGAAAATTATGTAAATGTATCTAGAAAGTCCACAATATAGACTGACAAGTGACAATATGCACCTTTTTATCAAAACTAAATAATTAGCAGCCAGATAAGCATTAAAGATAACAAATCCATACACACACAAACCTAAGCTGACAAATTTACTAGTTCTAATGGAATAGAATAAGATACCATGACAAAGAGATCATTATAGTAATTAAATGAGAAACCACAATGACATTCAAATTTGAAAAAGATCAAAGATGTGAACCCAGAAACTTTAGGATGGACGATTAGCACAAGCATTCGTTCAATATTAGATCTAGTATGGTGAGAAACACAAAAACCATTAATTTAATGAAAATATATAAGATCAAATCAATCATTAAGTAATTTGTAGAATGTTATCCAAACAACATACAGTTTCATTTGCATTCTGAAAAGAGGCTGAACTTTGAGGTCTCCATTGAATCCCAGCAACCACCGAAGGTGAAAAGACTCTTCCTGCAGCAACAGAAGCCTCGCCAACATTATCAGATTCATTTGAACCAGCTACATCATTGGTTTTTGGCAACGATTGCAATAGGATTCTGTTATTTAGCGGAGAAGCCAAGGGCTGCGTGAACCCACTGCTCCCAATTCTCTCATCAGCATTTAATATGTTTCGCTTGGACAAATCAGACAATGCAGAAACAGAACCAAGAAGAACATTTCCAGAGATTCCACCTGCTGAACTGAAAGTCATGGAGGCACTAATTGATGTTTGATTAGAGATCCCTCGGCTTATACCTTTCCCTGTTCCAATTTCAGGGATGACTGGTGAAGATCTACGCACCGGGAAGGTCATATTATCATCCTCTTTCACCGAGCTGGATGAATTAAGAAGAGATGATGAAACAGAAGCAGATGAGTTCTCTGTAACACCTCGTACGTTTGGTGGCCCAGAAAGTATAGCTGCAACTGTTGGTCCAGCAACTGATGGACGTACAGGCATAGTTGCAGCTGAAATAGTCCCCAATGTTACCCCAGAACTAATACCAGGAGGAGCTGCTGATGCCAAAGAACCCATAGCTCCACTTTTTGATGGTGGTGTTTTTGGTGCAACATCAGAATTACTTTCCTGAGAAGCTACATCATCACCTATGTCCTGACATGTGTTTTGCAACTCATTTGATGACAGAACAGTCTGTTGATAACATAGAAGATCCATTATGCAGAACCACAAAAGAAAAATTATGCATTTTTCAGACCAAAGCATGTTTGTAAATAATATGGACCGAAAAGAAAGAAAACTAAAAAATTAACCAGGAAAAAGTGGATATATTACAAATAATTCTTTAAAAAAGGGTGGCCCAGTGCACGAGACTTCTACTACCAATTAGGCCCAGTGCACGAGACTTCTACTACCAAATATGTTTTAAATATGTTAAATGCTAAGAAATTTTTATACAAATATCAACCCACTCAATGACCCACAACAAAAATTACAATATCGTAATAATGCTCTGTCAGAACAGGTGCAACAACAAAAACCATACTTCAGAATTGTAATTCAGATAGGTATACCTACTACATTGGTAGTTAAGCATCAGCTGCAAGTAACTGTCTGTTAAAAAATGTCTCCTGTGCAAATGTGGTCCATCTAAAGAACAAGTAAAAGGGTGACGGTATGCTGTTGGAATTGTTACAAGCATGGACCTTCTAATATATATTGGACTTGATCAATTACTGATTAGCATTACTAAGAAAACAAATAAATTTGACTAATTCCTTTGATTAACAATTTTTCACGATGGGTACTCTATTGCTCATTAAATAAGACAAACAGATAACTGTGTTGACGAACTCGCTACAGAATTCTTCAAGCCTAAAAGTGCACTAGTAGTCGAAACAGAAGCAACATCCTCTCAACCAAGATACAAAATAAATTTAAAAACTTAGCGATTCTTTCAGGGAAATCTGGTATTACAATCACCACTAATTACAGAAAATATAAAAGTAAAGGGAAGTACTGAAAATCAAAGAGAATTTTATAAAACTAAACAGTTAGATATGAAGTAAATATCCAGAAAGATAAAGAACAGCTTGAGGTGATAAGTAGAAACATGGCTTTTAATGAAATAATACTCACAATTCCATACACTCAATTCCATACGCTCAATTCCTTCATAGGCATTTGTAAGAATTAAAATGAATTCCAATGGCAAATTTTCAGTGAATATCAACAACATACAATTAGATCACAATATAGAGACATCAATAGGCAAATAATGAGAGCCTGTACATGCAATGCCTTGTTTAGGTTGAACATAAAATAAGAGAAATGTGTACATGAATTCCCAGAGTATAAATATGAGTTCTCACAATGTATACTGAACTTAAGTTTCAAACTAAAACAAGTGCAACAAACGTGTTCATTCGCATTCAGTATCATTTATCATGTCAGTGTTGGTAAGTCACCGGGATGTTATGTTTATGATAAATATGACAGTATACCACGATTACCATACAGTCTCATGAGAGCTTTACACATTTTACATGGTGGTGTGGCATGGATGCAATATGCACTTCAAGTCACATCGATAACTTCCTGGCACTGTATGGCAATCTAATCCATGCGCCTAAAAGACATGTAACTGTGCATGTAATAAATAATAGTTATGAATTTCTTGAAAGGATCAGGACAGAAGATGTTGGAAAGGTCATCTCAGCAGCAACCATGCTTGGATTGCCTTTTTATGTGCCACTACATACAGGTCAGCATAGTAAATATAGCATGGGCCCCAAGATGACAAGCATAGGCCTAAGACATTGCCAAGGATGTGCAATACACAGAATCACTTATGTCACTACAATAAGTAAAACACGTTTGTCTTGTCAAGCCATTAGCTACTTAATTGGATCAAAAGCAGCAGGGATAGAAGACCTGAAAGTCATAAAGTTTTTGATATTTCTTCATGTATAGGCTTATAATTGTTTTTAACCTCTATTGAACAAATTCTATAATAGGAATGCCCAATGTGGATTTTATTAGTCTTTAATAATTTATATTTATACAAATAAATAACATTTAGAAGCTTAACCATTAACATTGGTAGATTAGGATTAACCATGTGGGTAGAGGTAGAGAAAATCTAAAAAAATTGATATGAATGATAAAAAGAGATTTGATGATCTTAGTTTGGCCAATGATGTTGCAGAAATGATTGATGTAGCTGAAAAAAAAAGGGAAATTTATTACTGTCATTATTATTGTTGACATTGAGCACATTGATTTAAGAACCAGTCCATACCAATTGTAGCGGTCTGCAAACAAATTGATAAATACCAACAGAAGTTTACCAAATTATAGCATACTGCACTGATCTGAATCATCTGATAAGATTCCACTTTAGAAATATTAATAGTATTTAATTCCTTAGTTCAACATTATGAATTCCATTTCCAATTTTGAGTATTCAGATATGTCATGGAGCACCTATGATATAGCATAGTGCAAGAATTTAATAAAATAGTATAAAAATCAACAATACAATCATAAAAAAGGAACAAAACCTTCCAAAAAGTTACAACTACTAACAGGCACGATCATGGGAAAAATTTTCTGAGTTGCAGCTCTTCTTGTGTCTAAAAAAAGAAAATATGGTATAATAAGAAGATAGCTTATGAATAACATGTTCTATGACTAAATGCAGAATAAACGCTTTAAAAACTTCTAAAATGTTCATTTGACACCAATTTTAAGTGGTAAACACATTCACCTTCAAAAAGAATATCACACTAAACAAAAGATACTTGACGAAGACAAGTTACCTTAGCAAGAGTGGAAGGACCAAGTGAAACAAGATCTTCGAGTGCTTCTACCTTATCCAGTGGTAGAGAGCTGTAAAGCTCATCAACATCACCAAATTCATCAAAATCCTCCTTCACAGAAATTGAGAATGAATGAATACAAACCAGCCAAACATGTCCAGAAGAATTGAGTATATAAATGTCAGAAACAATAATGAAATAATGGAAAAAGAACTCCAGACAGATTTGACAAAGATGTACCTGATTCCTTTCAACATAATCTTCTAGAAAATCTTTAACGTCATTAACCTGATCAGGACTCAACTCATCATTATCCAACAATCTCAAAATCAACTCCAATTTCATAATGTGAGCTTTGTGCCTTGTAATAGATGTCTCCAAATGTGTCTGAAGCAAGATATTCAATATCAAAGCAAACAATGTGCTACAGTTAATTGTGCAAGAAAAGTTATTCTATTAAATACCAATCGTGGTGGCCTTGTTTTCCCTTTCTTAACAGAAAGGCCTTCAACTTCAGCTTCAAAATTGTCGATCTGACTTTCCAAATCCCCAACCTAAAAGAATTTCACACAATCACTTAACTAATGTACTTGAGTGAAGAAAAACTCAAGATACAGAATAAACAAGAGGTAGATTAGATATAGCAAGAAAATTTGTCAAGTTTCATGAAGCAGTAGAAGGATTAAGATGATAATATTCGTGGGGCAAAGCTTCCAAACTGGAACTGAGATACACCTCTTGTTCAATATAATATGTCTCTTTAAAAAGACACCAATAGAAGTGAGGAGTTTCATCCATGGTAGTAGAGTATTAACACACCATACTGCTCCACCCCCTTTTTTTCTTCCCCCCCCCAAAAAAAAAAAAAAAGAAATCCCTCCACTCATGACCAAGACCAAATTAGTAGAGGCAAAGAAGCTATAAATTTGAAGCAATAGCTGATGGAAGATGCACATAGCATACTTATATGCTCACTTACCACATTGTTCAACCAGTCCCTTGTTTCTGACTTGGCCTTCTCTTTTGGGTCCTGGCAGCACTCCAAAAAACAATATCAGAAAAGCAAGGTTGCAAACATGCAAAACGAATTTCAAGTACTTTAAGGGCAACAAAGAATATAGATCAACATAGTCAGATCACATAAACTATTTCCAACAACATTTCATATATAGAATTAAAAACAACAAAGAAATAACTCCAACTAATTTGACCAACATAGTATTAGAGCAACTCAGCTTCCTTGACAATATGCAGTAAAAGCAGACATGTACAGTAAAATACTTTTACAGGCCGATGCAGCTCGCTCAAGACTGAAGTGCTAAATTAGCATATGTTTTGAGGATTGGTGTTGAGGTCCAGGATTTAAATCCTGGTCCAATACAGGTCTCAGTAACCTACCAGGCCAGTACAATACCGTATGCCAGGCAATACACTGACTTGTATTGCCTAGTATCATTCAATAAAATAATAAAATAATAAAAATGAATGTTATTGTACCAACATTCAACTATATGTTTTGACCAAAAAACTTAGTCGGACCTTCATACAGACTTCTATGATCAAGATTTAGAACATTCGTTGAGGTTACTAATTACCATAGGTCCAAATCAAGTTTCCATATTCTGGTATTTGTGCAGATTTTTTTTTTTATTGTGCTGGCTGTAGTAGTGCGCACATGAGAAGAAAATATGAGCAAATGATCATTATGCCTGGCCACACCTTTCCTTATCTAGTTGTTCTTAAAAGAAATAAAATTTGATCAAATAGAGGTAGGTTGAAAGAGCTGAGTGGAAGACAAGGGGAACAACAAGCATACTTCCTCTAAATATAATTTAAGAGTTTGGATCAAGGTATAATATTAGATGTCTAAAATTATATCACATGGAATCCTTCTCACTCAACCTCATATAGGAACCCTTTAAATTCATGTCTGTTGTTGGTAACAAAATCATTTTCCCATGCCTCATGAGAAAATCTCCCTCCCAACACTGTGGTGAGAAAGAAAACTACATATTTGCAGATCCTTTCTATATGGATTCCCATGAACATCAAATCTTCTCTTCCACCACTTTTTAGCCAGCCCCTTCTCTCATGTTCCCTTTCTGATCTCGTCTTTATTTTTCTTAAACTCATTCTTGTCAAACTGGTCCCCTTGATAGGTCAAATACAGAGTAGAGGAAAAAGAAAGCACAGTTGCATCAATATATGCAGATCCCATGTTAATTATAATGTTTCGATCATGATTATTTTGTTCTAGGTCATAGTTTTGAACTTTCTATATTATTTTCTTCATATAAATGTTTCTTGTATGCTAGCAGCAATCTTTTAACAGAGATCGTAATAATGTCACACTAAGAGATATGCATTCCTGGGCTCGAATCCTGCCTTTGCCACTTACCCTTTGTAAAAGAGAGAGAGAGAGAGAGAGAGAGAGAGAGATTATGGATTAATTTGTACATTTATGTCCGTTAACAAAGAAGGAAGCATCAATTGATGCATAATATTACCCTTATTTCTTGGAGGCACTCACTCTTTTGCTCTCTTTCTTCAAGCTTGTCTCTAACTAGTAAATTGGATCTTTTCTATAAAGGGCAAGCCCAGTGCACAGAGATTCTCACCAATGGGGGTGTCAAAGAACAAGTAAATAGAAAGACCACTTTTGTGACTTGAACACTGATCATGCAACCCGCAAAAAAGTAACCTTAACGTGATGCCAATGCTCACCCTCAAACCAATTCTTATCTATAGTCATGGTATTTCTCCTCTTTTCTCTATATAACTTTTTATCCATCCCATTAAGAAACCTTCATGACAAAATCTAGTCTTTTTAATGACAACTTTTTTCTGCTACCAAACTTTAACATGTTTAGCTTTTTATCGTGCTCTTCACATGTTATTTATTATATATATGTATGCTTTTCTTTATTTTGTATAATGTAGAAGCATGCGGCTAAGAAATATGTTATGATTTCAGATGATGGACTATAATATTAATTGGTATTTTCAAATTTCAACAATATCAAAATAATAACAATTTGACTTTTGAGACAATCACATTGACAATGTGATGAAGTTCGACAAAATCACTTAAAAGCTTACCTGCAACAACTTTAAACTCTCAGAGAATAATAGCATAATCATCAAATGAACCTATCATATTTAGTATTACTATTTAGTATAATTTTAATACATAAAACAAACAGCTGCAACAGCATGCCATCAGACTGGCATCTCTTTGGTAATTTCATCTTCGCAAAGGCATCTTCAATCTCAATTTCGAGACTCTAATTTATTATCTTATCTGCACTAAGTCCCCTATAGTAAGAAACTAACACGGATTGTTGTAGAAAAAACTAACATGAATTGTTGTATGCCGATAAAGGAAAAAGACAGGAAGAAAGATAAAAGACCACTACTAATGAGAATGAAAAGCAGTAGATTTTGTCTCAGATAACAACTTTCCATTTCAGAATAAGTTACAAGATAGTTGGTATATTAGTGTTCATGTAACTGTAAGTTGAACAAATTATCATAGCTCTATCAAAGACCCAAAAATAAAGGCTCTTTAGAAAGTAGCTATGTCTTTTTAAGGCTAAAATTAAATGAAGCTCAATTTCCAGATGATTAAGAGTTCAGTTTCATGCATGTTAATTTGGAGTCTGTGTAACGTGTCACACGAAGAACATAGGAGAATGCAAAAAACTGAATGTTTCATTATTTAGAAAAATACACTACATCCTGAAAACAATATACATGAGCCTGATGCTCAAATGTATGCTCCCTTGTACTCATCATATAAGCATCAGAGTAGCCCTAAGAAATAAAGGAGCTTTTCAATTTTCAAAATACCCTAAAGTTAAAAATAAATTAGCAACTGATGAATAAACACTTACTCGGAACAAACTCCACAACAGAAAAGGCACAGCACATAAAATGATTAAAAAAGAAATGGTTACTTGTTGATAAAAGTCAACTGTTGGTGAAAGGACACCGTGCAACTTACTGTCTTGGGTTGCTGCCCCAAGCCTTCCTTGGAAAAGGCTTTTGTTTTTGTCTCCTTCTCACAAACCTTGAATCTTTCCATTTCCCGCTCAATGAGCTTGCGAGCATCCAGGAGAGCCTGCTCATAAGAGGCATTAACCTATGTCAAGGTATATCACAAAACTGATTGTCAAACACATAACTATAAACCCCAAATTTATAAGAAAGCAGTATTTTATTAGCAATACTTCAATCATAATAAATTCAGAATTAAACATAACAAACTGGTTGAATAAACCTTGAAAAGTGAATGGAAAAGTAGAAAATTCCATACAAGGATGAAGTGTAAAGACAAGTACAACAAACATATAATATCAAAACATGTGACAATAAAATTTGTCAATGACCATCAACTAATAGTGTCTAAAAATAAAGCTTTGAATGACACATCCTGTCAATAACTTAATATACTTTTAGTCAATAATTTGGAAGTAGCTAAATACTAAAGCACCATTTTCATGGGCTAACTGTCGTGTAACTCAACATCGTCACCTCCAGTTTGAATGCATTTAAATATGTTGTTCCTGATTGCCCAACTTAATGATCCCCATGGCGTGGCTTGTCTTACAGTCATGTCGTAATATTATTCAGTCTAAAAGATATGTAATCACACAGTGTGCCAAAAGCATCTCTTCATTTTTACCATGTCTTACTTTATAAATAAAATCATCTCTAATTGACCTTTCTCTAGTTGTTGACCATGAAAATACTATAGAGGATATAATTTCTGATTAAAGAATAATGAAATAAATAGATTCCACTGTAGCATGTATAAAAGATGCTACCAGCCTCAATAGAAGATATTAATAAGAAGCTTTTGAATTACTAACTTTATTGTGTATTACCAGATCAAGCAAGCAACAGAAAGGTAATGAGAGAACAGTACCATGGAAACCCATATGCATCAGCGTGTTCAAAAGGCCATAGGAAAAACTGGCCACTGACACCCCAGCCCAGAAAAAAAATGAAAACCATGTTCGAACACTGAGAAGAACCAGCATTGAGATTCTCTAGAGAGTCAGATAGCTGTTAAGAAAAATGAGTGATTAAATCAAAAGTTTAATTCACCATATTATCACCTTAACCATCAAGAAATTTAAAAGCGGGGTTATCAAACCGCTCATCTGGTAAGCTAATCAATGCTAAGCATTATGATAAAAACTTACTGAAAGATCTAGCACTACCAAGTGAAAAAGGAGGCACAACAAGCATAAGTGTCAAAGTAACGCAATCAATATTTTGTTTAAATTTTAAAGTTGTTCCCATTCGAATTTATGAAGTTGACTTGCAAAGTCCAATGGGGATAAGAAGGTACATCTATTTTGACACTGAATAGATGCGAACCAAGGTAATATTCAACTGTCACAGAACATTCAAATTTATATCCCAAATTATGCAACAAGGCGATCTCCTTCATTCCAAGAACTTTTTTTCTTTCGAAGTAGAATCATTTCAATAATAATCGCTGAATCAAGATGCATACTTTCAACAACATCACAATCCCAAGGACCGGAAGGGCGAGAACAAAGGAACCGATATCCGGAAAGATGACATAACAAATAGGTCGCAATGTGCGCATGATCAAAGATCTTCCAACAATAATGAAATCCACCCGGAGGATGAAACCCTAACCTTCTTGTCCTTTATCTCGTTCGACTGGAGCCACGTCTTGATCTGATCGCGGTATCGCTGCAACTTCTTGATCTCCTTCTTCAAGTCCGCCTCGAATTTCTCCTTCTGGTTCGCATTCTCGGTGTCGTGAACCTACCAAAACGTCCCCGAGATCATCAAATACACAAAAACAATAAAAGAAAAGAAGGAAACGGACGATAATTCAATATACCTTGTTCCAGATGCTATCGAAGACATCGACGCCTTCCTGCACCTTCTTCAACACCCGATCGATCTCGCCCTGTAGCTTCCGACTCGCCCCCATGGTGACACTCTGACAGAGATCAGTGAATCGCCGGGTCCTCGCATCCAAGAAGCTCCGAGGATTAGGGTTTATCCCCTTCTTTCTAAGGCTCCGGGAGAGAGCAAATCAGACATCGAATGATCAGTTAACAATGATGTGAGGTAAGAGTGACTCTCCATTAAGCTTTTACGGGAGTGCGGCCTTCTTCCTCCACCATAATGTACAAACAAGGCTTCAGCCAGCTTACATGGATTACACAGTAAAATATTCCAAGTATAGCTTGGTATAATTCATATTTTATTTAACGAAAAAATCAATATCAAGTTGATTTATTTATTTACTTTTCTCAGAACAACGATAGAAGTGCTGATTTGCTTATACGGATTTAGTAATGGAATTTGGTAATGTCTCTCAAGGAAAAATTATTATAAACTAAACATGATATTAAACTGGATATCTCAAATTTAATAATTGAATCCGATGCTAACGCATAGTTAAAACTTTGTATAATAAATTTTATTTAAAATTAAATAGATACATGACTATATATACTGAGTCAATTGAGATTAATAAAATATTCCTTAATGAAAATTTATAGTATATTTTATTGTACAAAAATCATAATATATTTTATCGATTGAGACATTCAACCCCTTTAACATTTTATCTTATATTTAAAGTTTTTATAAAGTAAATGATTAAGTGTGAATGCTGGACAAAAGCTTCTCTTTCAACTTTTCTCGAGAAGTAGCCTTATTTTCAAAAAATTGGACTTTTTTAATATCCAAATGCCCCCAACCATCTTTTTATTTTTTTTTCTTTTTTCCTATGGATTGATCTGTAGGGTAAATTGGTCCATTTATAATATTTTTATATTAAGTTATAGTGTTTTCTATATTACTAAGAAAATACTATAACATAATATAAAAATATTTATAATATAATATTTATTGATATTATTGAAAATACTATAACATTATTGATAGGGAGAAAATCACTCCTCAATTGCGGCTTGCTACGTTTGATCAGAATTTTATTTTTTTACTTAATTATAACTTGAGCATTAGAGGATTAAGTCGAGTAACCTTTTCGACTCTAATTTTCACGTGACTCTTAAGTAGGCACCTAAATAATTTTTTTGATCATTTTTAAACTTCTATATATATAGTTGGACTGATAGAGGTGTCTCCAATATCAATCATGACCAGATCAATTCACCATGTGGATTGATCTATAAGAAAAAAAAGAAAGATAATTATAAAGTCTTAGATAAAAAGGAGAAATGGGCACTTTTCCATCAAAACCCAGAAAGATTATTTTTTTCTCAAAAATTCATCAAATGATTAAAAATGGCCAAATTTAATTATCAATTGGATTACATTAGATTGATGTGAGCTAATTTATTTCTTAAGTATTATGACATTCGAAAATAAAATATCATTAAATATTTAAAATTAAAAAAAGGAATTTTCTCGAATGCCAAATGTCTCACTTCAGTCGATGATAAGAAAGAAAGTATTATTAAATATTCAAAACTTAAAATAAAGATAATTTTTCTCAGATAGCAAATGTCTCACTTCAATCAAGGGTTAGAAAATATCAGTATTTCATATCCCACATTATGCATGACTAACACTGTTATTTATTTGATAAATTTCAAATAAATTAGTATGTGTTTTATGGGTGTTAAAAGTCCACAGGATCCAAGTGAAAACATTGTATTTATCAATCTAGTGAGGAAATTATGGTTCTTTTGACATGACATGTCTAATAGAATTTTTTTATAAAAAAATCTCTGATGGCTAACATGATATGTAAAGTAAACACACTTATAATTAATTGAAAATCAATTATTATTCTATGGTTAAAGAAGAAGAAGAAGAAGAAGAAGAAGAAGAAGAAGAAGAAGAAGAAGAAGAAGAAGAAGAAGAAGAAGAAGAAGAAGAAGAAGAAGAAGAAGAAGAAGAAGAAGAAGAAGAAGAAGAAGAAGAAGAAGAAGAAGAAGAAGAAGAAGAAGAAGAAGAAGAAGAAGAAGAAGAAGAAGAAGAAGAAGAAGAAGAAGAAGAAGAAGAAGAAGAAGAAGAAGAAGAAGAAGAAGAAGAAGAAGAAGAAGAAGAAGAAGAAGAAGAAGAAGAAGAAGAAGAAGAAGAAGAAGAAGAAGAAGAAGAAGAAGAAGAAGAAGAAGAAGAAGAAGAAGAAGAAGAAGAAGAAGAAGAAGAAGAAGAAGAAGAAGAAGAAGAAGAAGAAGAAGAAGAAGAAGAAGAAGAAGAAGAAGAAGAAGAAGAAGAAGAAGAAGAAGAAGAAGAAGAAGAAGAAGAAGAAGAAGAAGAAGAAGAAGAAGAAGAAGAAGAAGAAGAAGAAGAAGAATGATGGCTAACATGATATGTAAAGTAAACACACTTATAATTAATTGAAAATCAATTATTATTCTATGGTTATTTTTGATTGAGGATGATTTGTCTATAATACATGCTATCGTCTATCGTTTTTAAAAAATTGATAACGATGTGTCGGTTTCTCATTGGGAGGTTCGAGGGCCCACAAAAGTCCCACATCACTCCTACTTGAGTCTATCATGGACATTTGAATACGTCAAGAATTTGGTAATCTCATGTTAAGTGGTTTGAGTTGGTGTGTGTAATAATTGTGATCCTTTGTGCAGTCCAATCCAACGCGACAGCGACTCAAAGGAACCAATTGCGCCACACCTAACTACGCGTTTCGGCTCAATAATTGGCGGCGATCAGCCGTCCTTTTTATCACTCCATGAGCCCTGCGTTTGCCCATCCATCCGTCCATCTCATCCACCCCGAATCACCAAGCAGATCTAAGAAATCGACTGGAAGAAAACGGCACGGCGTCGTTCGTAGTCATCGTTGCTCGTAACACTCTCGAGCAGACGCCAGTGGGCGAGCACGGTACGAGAAGGGTGGGAAACATTATTAATCGGAGGAAGAGAAACTGGGAACGGCAACGACCTCGCTCTTGCGGTCGCTCTCTGCTGACCTGTCGCCATCCGCAACGTCACATTGCCCCGTCATGCCGAGTTACGATAACACCAGGTAAGGTCACCTCCTGTCCCGACACGCATTTAGTCCCCTTGAAAGCTAAACAGATCTCTTCTTTCCCAGGGGGGTGAGCTGACCACAGGTTGCAACCGGCGCCTCACTCGTGAGAGAGGAGGAGGGATCAGTTCCCAATATAAAATAGTTTTGGGGCGCAAATTATCTTCCTAACCGTCTGGCTTTCTCTCTCGAGAAACAGAGGAAAAAGAGAAAGCAGAGCGAGAGGACAAAAGCGACGACAGAGCGGGCCAAAGGAGCAAAAGGAGAAAGAGAGAAGGAAGACGAAGAAGAAGAAGAAGAAGCAGTGGAACGAGGGAATGGGGAGCAACAGCGTGGAGATTTCGATCCGAGAGGTGGGTTCGAGGGAGAATGGTAGGAATAATACCATCACACGAATCAATCAGATAGCGCCTACGCAGGTGAGGAACTGATAATTTTCGTTTTGATCTTTGTTTCTGTTTGTGGCGATTTATGCTTTCTTAATCGCCTTTTGGTGATTTGATTTTCCGATCCGAACTTGGCCTCTCAGACTGAGTATTAGGGGAATTCATCTACTGCGATGAGATTGGGTTAAGCAGTTTATCGTCGGTGGTGGTAGCGAGATCTGCTCCAACTTTGTCCCTTGTTTCTTTTGTCGAGTTTGGATTTGTTACATCTAATTCATCATCATCTCAGCTTACCTACTCTTTTTTGTTGTTTCTTTTGTTGCTAAAAAATTTCAACTTTATCGAATCGATTGCCGCGGGTAGCTTGATCTGATTTCGTTTAGTTTATACAGAACTCAAAGTAACTTCTTCTCTCTATCGAAGTACTATTTCATTGTCTTGCACCAACACTTGATGTCGAATGGTTAGGCTTATGTAAATATCTCCATGGATGGATGGACATCTGTGTCGTCGATGGGATAGAAATAAGCTGTTCCACATGTTTGGTCAAACCATTCGCTCATGAATGGTTGATCAATCTTCTCTTTTCCCTAGCTTTCTGTTCCATGATTGATCGACCATCCCAAGTAGCAATTAGCAAATTGCACGACTCCTCCAGTCAACTCTGGTCTTCCCGAGTTATCAATAAGGTGGGTTTTGGTCCTAGAGAACTCATGAAGCATGATGCTTCGAAGTTTTGCTGTCTACCTACAAAATGTTTTATTCTCTTACGAGCTTGATGTAACTGAATTAAGCCGCATGATGCTTTTGGCGATTCGATTGGATTGGATTGGATTGGATTGGATTTATTCTCCTCGAGTACTTCTCTGCTGCAAACTTGGCCTCTCGTACCGAATGTTACAGCAATTCTTCTCCCTTCCCAAAAGTTGGAATGCAATTTATGGCATGCTCCTGTTCTATATCCAATTAGCAGTAAGGCCACTTGTTCCGAAGATTGACTGCTCATAAATCATTAGGTCGAGCAGTTAGAGCAGATACCTACTCCAACTGGGACCTGTTGTTGTTGTTATTAGTATTTGTTCTTGGAACTGGATTTGTTAGGTCATTTTTAATTCGAGTCTTGCTAGTCTTTTTTGCTATGATTAGTTTGGAAGAGATTCTTTTGCCCCTCTTGAAGTGACTTGATATCGACCATCAATAAGCAATGTCACATCTTATTCAAAATTATTCAGCAATGTTTGGCAGGGCATCACTAAGCCTTCATTATCTTGTAACATTACATTTCTAGAACATATCAGATGAAATTTTGAAATCAAGATGAATTTTAAGTTACATCACTATCAAGCTAAAGTTCTTCTAAGCATTAGATTTATAAAATTAAATTTCAAACTCTCAAGTGCGTCGGATAAAGTGAAAAAATAGTATGAAATGGTCTTATTTATACAATTGGGAAACTAATTATATTGTGAGCACTGTTTTCTTGCTTCTGAACTGCATTATGTCTCTTCCCGTTCTCAGGCTGATGCAGTTGATTTAAACCACAGAAGGCCCAGCGCCAACTTCGCCCGCAGGCTCGCCACGCTCCTCTTCTTTGCGCACCTCGTCGCCGCCGCCATCCTCATCATCATCCTCTGCATTCGTGGCTTCCTTGCCAGGAATCCAGCATTCCATGCGGACCACTGGTTCACGCCCCTCCTCACCTCCGCCGCCGCCTCCACCCTCGTCGCCCTTCTCTGGTTGCTCTTTGTCCTCCATCGCCCAGCCAAAGCCCTCAAGACCTCCCTCTGGCTCTCCCCGTCCCTCGCTTGTGCTGTCGCCGTGCTCCTCCTGACCGACGATGGCGGTTACAGCCTGGCCTTCGGGGTGCTCGCCCTGGCCATTGCTCTGGTGCAGTCACTGTACGGCTGTTGGATCACTCGCCGCCTTCACCATGCCTACGAGATCCTTTCCGCCTCCGTCGCAGCCGTCCCACCCAACCTCATGCTGGCCAAGTACGTTGCGCTCGCGATCCTCACAGCCTTCGTTTACTTCTCCTTCTGGGCGCTGGGCGCCGGCGGCGTTGCAGCCAACGACGACTCGCGGCTCGCTCCACTGTACGTGCTGCTACTGCTGCTAAGCCTCGCATGGACGATGCAGGCCATCCGGTACGCGGTCCTTGTCGCGGTGGCTCAACTAGCCTACACGAAGTTCGCAAGCGGGACCGAGGCGGCCGTGGCGGCGGCCTTCGACGCCACCGCCAAGCGCGTGCTTGGCGACGTGTGCTACGGCTCGGCCGTGGTCCCGACCGTGGTGGCGGTCCGGGGAATGGCGCAGGCGATGGGCCTGGTCGTCGGCGACTCGGACGAGTTCCTGTTCTCATGCGCCAGCTGCTTCATGAGCGTCGCTGACCGGCTGGTGACGAGCGGGAACAGGTGGGGGTTCGTCTACGTCGGGGTACACGGCAAGTGGCTGGGGAATGCGTCGGCGGAGATATGGGACATGTTCATCAAGCAGGGAATGGGGCAGCTGATCGACCTGGACCTCACGGGGCCCTTCTGCTTCCTCTGCGGGGTAGCCGGCGGCGGCGTCTCGGCCTTGGTTGCAGGATCCTGGTCGCTGGCGGCGCACAGGGGCCATGTAACGGATGTCACAGTCTATTCCTTCATCATCGGCTATTTCATGGTAAGGCTGCAACCTCTAAAGAAAGGGCGTTCAGCTCTTACAATTCATCGATTCTTACCGCCCTGGTTTCACAGACGCGGATCGCGATGGCGTGGCCGCAGGCCTGCGTGGCGGCCTACCATGTGGTCTTCGCCGAGAACCCGGAGAACGAGCAGTTGGGCTCCTGCATACCCGAGCGACTAAGGCAGCTGCAATCATCTCGAGTTTGACACCTCCGCAGATCCAAATTGTCCAAAGATCAAATAACATGAGTGGTAATGTTCGTCCTTTCCTGACTTTCGATCCAGTATTTACCTCTAAGAAAAAAACAATCATTAGTTCCACGATTCTCATGCGCCTGTAAATCCGTACCACGTCCTACTCTCCGACAGTCGAGAGAGAAGCCATTTCTCGTGTACCTGAGAAAAGTGCAAGGATGTCACGTAGCAGGAAGCAGGATCACGAGGCATCTATGCACATGTACATGCAATGGAGATTCAACTGTATTCGAAAAAAAGTGAGCTATGATCATGGCTTAATAATCTTGTCGAGATACTGACTAAAACACCATTACTACCCATAATCAGATGCTGGTAACTGCACTATCTGAACACGAGAGAGTCTGCATATGACTCAAAATGGACTTCAGCAAGAATATGGCAAAACCTTGTCAACAACTTTAGTTAAGAAAAGGTTACACACAGAACATTACCAAAATAAGTTGATAAAGGGCATCGAAGATTATAATGCAACTTCAGCACATTAGGCTTACTCCCACCTAAACTTTTGAGAGACCCAGTGATGAACACTGGTATGAGAGTGAGATGTTTCTCTCTACCAAATTCAACAAGGCAGCATCAATTTGGTCCGTGAACAAATAACAAGTTATAACAGTAGCTTTATATGGCCCAGTCACGAAGATCGAGTCATGATTAGTTTAGATACTTTCAATATGTGAAATTTCCATTTAAACATCTTTACTGTTAACTGATAAACGGAGATAGGGTATTTCAGGATCATTTTCACGGACCAAAAGTTGAAAGAAACCTGCATTCCTAGTGAATTCCAACATGACCACGCCCTCCACATTTTGAGCACATGATGTTCCCAGTGCCTCCACAACCTACATTACGTAAAGATCATGTATCACAGAAGTGAACTGAACTAAAGCATATGAACCAACATAGTTGGAGCAAGAGTTGGCAGATAATGTAACAGTAGGTAAGAAACTAATGCAACGCCATTGGCTGATAGTTGCACAGTCAGTACATTACAGTATAAAGCAGCATTGTCTGTGAACAACTAATTCTATGTTGCTATACCTTACAAATGAAGAATAATACTAGAAGTAGCAACCACATTTGGTACAGTTTGAAGAAGTCACATATACTTGATGTAAATATCAGAGCATGGTGCACAAGTTATTAAGCTAGAAGACATACAATGGCAGATCACAAAGGCCAACAAAATAATAGAAGATTTAACTACTGAAAGACCATAATGATTTTGGTGGCACTTGCTCATTGAGGCTTTTTATTGCAAAGCTGAAACATAAGAAACATAAAAGGAATTACATGAATATCACCCAACAAAACATCCATGGTGAAAATGGTAAAATTAATTATTCAAATTCCACATATAATAACACTTCTGGATGATGCTTTTCAATAGATCTTAATCGAGAATTTAATTCAACTGTTTCACATGACTAAGACCGTTACTGCAAAGCAAGCTGTTAAACATACTAATTATGAAAGGAACTATGTAAATATCAACTGAGGAACCATCCATGGTGAAAATGGTAAAATTAAATATTCAAATTCCACGTGTAATAACACTTCTGGATGATACTTTTCAATAATTCTTAATTGAGAGTTTAATTCAACTGTTTTGCATGACTAACCCAAATCGGATGTACTTGAGAGGAGCAATGTGAGAATAGTGAAAAGAGTAGCTTTACCTAGGCATTTAACTTTCACAATGATGCCTTGGCTCTCCAGTATCGAATCAACATATAAACCTGAGCCTGCACATGTAGCACATAGCACAGCACCTTTTACTTCACATATAGTGCAAGGTGGGTTATTCCCTATTTCCTTCTTCTCCACAGACAAACCAACAGGCTGCTCAATATCCTCTTCCGTAAAGGACTTGTCATAACAGAACAAGGATTCAAGATTGCTTTTACACCTCTGCAAATCATGTACAGAACTAGATTTGATCTGTGACACAAGAAAAAATAAAGTTTAGAACCATATGAAATTTTACACAATAGCAAGGGAGACAACATACTAATATCCCAATCACTCCTTACTGTTGATGTGTGAGAAAGATCTGGATCCAGCAGCTTAACCTTTTCTTTCTTTGCAATTGTCAACTTTGTCCAAATTTATTAAAATTATTTAGATAAATCATGGTATAGAGTCTATAGACATGATGGAGTGGAAAGTTTTAACCTTTTCCAAGACTATGGAAATCTTCATCTTAACCAGCATAACATATCAACTTGTGTTCCACTCAGCTGATATAAGGTTTGGGTAAAAATCTAAGTTTAGACAATTAGAAATTCTAAATTTCACTTAAAATTTTAGTATGTGATATACACAAAACCGAATATTTGTAAATATTACCTTATTAGAAGGTTCTTTGACAAGGATGGGTGGCAATATCAGAAGGACGTGCATGCATGTAAATGCATCAAAACTGAGCAAGCATTATTAGTACAAAACCTCAATCTTTGCCTACTTTCTCAAATTTGCAACAGGATAACCAAAATCGATGGAGACTAACCCTTTCTTCAGGAGAACAATTTCCTCCCATGTTTACTATTTGATAAAAAATAGCATATTCTTTCCAACCTAACAGCATCACCCAATTAACCATTTAGGCTAATTCTAACCATTAGTAATGTTTGGACAAAGTTGACAATTGCAAAGAAAGAAAAGGTTAAGTTGAAACAAGTATGTTGGTTAAGTTATTTAGGTACTAGTTTACATACTTATGAGGGCAACTAGTAATGGAAAACAAATACAAATAGGGATGTGTCCCATTTGGATATAAACACAGATTTGGCCAAGTACTACTACACCTAGAATTAATATATAGAAGTAATATATTCTTTTTTGTTTCAATTTAAAATGATTTCATAAGTATGATTGGACAACCACTGACAATTCATAAGTACCTAAATAATTTTAATAAATTTGGACAAAGTTGACAATTGCAAAGAAACTAGTTGGCCTCATAAGTATGTAAATACTTGTTTCATAAGTATGTAAACTTTTTGACATTGATCCCTTACACATCCAAAGCAATTGGCAATTGATCAAAAATGCCACTGGTTTCTGTGCCTTATTAGCTAAATTGTAACATATATGATCAATTTAACTATATAAGCACCCCTCCCTTTGATGAGTAGCTCAGTCAATACTTTTTATCTTTTTGTTCTTTTTGGGAATCAAGATCAAATTTAATATTTCCTTGGTGAGGGTATAAACTATTTTCTCTGTGAGCACTGATTTTACTAAGAATACATTGTCCAATGATTACTTGGTTTTTTGTAACAATGTAACATGATTCAATTTGACATCTGAAACATTTACAGATTATTAGTTGTTATAATTTTTTTTATGTTAGATAGATTTCACTCTGAAGCCTCAGAGCTTGCATTGGCCATGTAAGCCCTTGTTTTATTTTTGGTGACATCTCTCAGTTTTATCTACAGCAAGGACTAAAGAAGTTCTAGAGCATCCACTATATGAGTGACTCTCTGTTTAATTTTTCGCGCTCTAATTTGCTCTAATCTATTACATGTACTCTTTTACATCTAAATAGATACAAGACAGGAACATCGGTACCCATGCTATGTCTGTGCCATCATTTTATAATCCTTTTCATTTTCTCAGAAGATTTGTCTATTCCTCTTCCTCTTCAAGATCTGCTTATATCTGAATCTTGTCCTCAATTGCCTGCTTTCACAATATTGATGTTGTTAGGGGGTGAAGACAGATAGGACATAAGAATGATATTGATGAGGGAACACAGATATCAATACAGAGCCTTGATAGATATCAAAATTTATTTTTAATACTTGTATAAAATGTATATGGATACAAATAATTTATTAATTAAAATGGAGTTTGATGGGATTAAAGTGGATGTTTGCAGGAATATTGCGTGAATCAAATATTTGTAGTGACAAGTTGTCAAAGCAATTCAATTCTATTTGTGGTATTTTTTGTGCAGGAAACTAGAAACCCAATGTAATAAGAAAAAGGGACAAAGGGAAAACACAATGTGTACTCAGAGAAATCAATATGATGACCATAAATTTTTTAATCTAGGTAATTCAATAATTTGTAGTATTTGTAAATATGCAGGTACCTGTATTATCTCAATTCATATCCATATTTGTATCATAAAGATTCTGGATAATCAAAAACAAATACAAATAGGGATGTGTCTCATTTGGATATAAAGACAGATTTGGCCAAGTACTACTACACCTAGAAGTAATATATTCTTTTTGTTTCAATTTAAAATGAATTCATAAGTATGATTGGACAACCACTGACAATTCATAAGTACCTAAATAATTTTAATAAATTTGGACAAAGTTGACAATTGCAAAGAAACAATTGCCCTCATAAGTATGTTGGTTAGAGACTTCTCTCAGCAGAATACTCAGACAGAAACTAGGTGAACCATACCAAACTAAGCAGCTCTCTCCTAACTATCCATGGCGACCTTTACAAATTCTTCTTGGCCATTCCTTCCTAAGTTCCTTAAACTTTAATTGTACTGTAACATCCACAGGGTTTAGCATGAGCTCATGCTAATCTACTCCTGACCTTCTCTTCGCCAAATAAGCAGCAAACATCATCTGAACAAATAGTTATCCACCAACCATGCTCACTGCTCAAACACTCGTTTGCTATAACATTCGTTCATATCTTGCAACTAAGATGTTATCCGTCTAATTCCGAAATTAAAGGCAGATAAATCGCAACCTTCATGCTACTTACATTCAAGTTTCGCATCAGAACACCACAACAAGAAAATTAAACATAGACATGTGAAATTAGCAAAGCACAATCACAATCTCATTAGACTGCATAAGAGCCTAAATTTCCTTGCAAATCCGTTCCTGAACTCACCAAATCATAAAAAAACATAAGAATCGAAGGCCCGAAACCCTAACCCGAGCGAAATCGCAGCGCAGAATGAACGGATGGACGGAAAAGGAGCGAAATTTCTCCGCGAACTCGTTCCCTTTGATCCAAAACCTTAGCGTCCGTACGCCACTGCGCGGCACAAGGGAGCAGGACGACGGAATCGATGAGGGCTTCGCCGAGATCAACATCGAGTCCGAATCTTTCCGTCACACCTCGATCGTCACGACAAAGGCAGATTCAGATTGGACGAACAACAAAGAAACATAGAAGAAGGCGAACATGGGGATGAAATGTCAGAAATAGAATAGCCTCGTATACCACATGGTAAGTTCAGAGATCGAAGGCCACGAAGCGGAGGGTAGGCCGGTCAAAATAGTGCAGCCTCGACACTTTGGCCGAAACCGGACCGGACCGGACCGGACCGGACCGGACCGGACCGGACCGGACCGGACCGGACCGGACCGGACCGGACCGGACCGGACCGGACCGGACCGGACCGGACCGGACCGGACCGGACCGGACCGGACCGGACCGGACCGGACCGGACCGGACCGGACCGGACCGGACCGGACCGGACCGGACCGGACCGGACCGGACCGGACCGGACCGGACCGGACCGGACCGGACCGGACCGGACCGGACCGGACCGGACCGGACCGGACCGGACCGGACCGGACCGGACCGGACCGGACCGGACCGGACCGGACCGGACCGGACCGGACCGGACCGGACCGGACCGGACCGGACCGGACCGGACCGGACCGGACCGGACCGGACCGGACCGGACCGGACCGGACCGGACCGGACCGGACCGGACCGGACCGGACCGGACCGGACCGGACCGGACCGGACCGGACCGGACCGGACCGGACCGGACCGGACCGGACCGGACCGGACCGGTCATGAGCTCATGCTAATCTACTCCTGACCTTCTCTTCGCCAAATAAGCAGCAAACATCATCTGAACAAATAGTTATCCACCAACCATGCTCACTGCTCAAACACTCGTTTGCTATAACATTCGTTCATATCTTGCAACTAAGATGTTATCCGTCTAATTCCGAAATTAAAGGCAGATAAATCGCAACCTTCATGCTACTTACATTCAAGTTTCGCATCAGAACACACAACAAGAAAATTAAACATAGACATGTGAAATTAGCAAAGCACAATCTCATTAGACTGCATAAGAGCCTAAATTTCCTTGCAAATCCGTTCCTGAACTCACCAAATCATAAAAAACATAAGAATCGAAGGCCCGAAACCCTAACCCGAGCGAAATCGCAGCGCAGAATGAACGGATGGACGGAAAAGGAGCGAAATTTCTCCGCGAACTCGTTCCCTTTGATCCAAAACCTTAGCGTCCGTACGCCACTGCGCGGCACAAGGGAGCAGGACGACGGAATCGATGAGGGCTTCGCCGAGATCAACATCGAGTCCGAATCTTTCCGTCACACCTCGATCGTCACGACAAAGGCAGATTCAGATTGGACCGGACCGGACCGATAGCGGATGGCCCGAATCAAATTACCTGGATTCGAATCGGATCTGGTTTTGGATCCGGATCCGACAGTCCAAGAACTCCGATAGGAGGACGAAGAGTACAAGATGGCGACTCAGAACAGGACATTTACCTCTCCAAATTTTAATGTGGTATATATATCGCTCCAAATATTCAAATTTTTATATATTATTTCAAATATTTAAATCCTCCTAGATATTACTCTCATTAGCCAATAAACTGAGGCTGAGCACTCCATCTTAAATCCCTGAATTTTTCTTATATTTTCATCGACCATTTGACTTTTTGTTATGTTTAATTTAGGAGATATATATATATATATATATATTAGATAGATATATATATTTTTTAGATGAATATCAATATTAATTAGAGTCTAAACATTGATTTGCATATGATCAAATTAATGTCAGTTTTTTAGTCTCTTATGATTTTTATGTTAAATTAAATTTATTACGTAAAAAAGTAAATATTTCTCGTATTTTTATGAAAAAAGATTGCTTTCGTTCCTCAAAAAAATATTCTCTCTTTTTTTTTTGTGTGCATAGAGTGCAATAAAAGTAAAACTTGTCTCTCTCTTCGATTAAGGAAATATTTATTTGGAAAAATATTTTTGAATAAAAAAGAATCAATATAAAAGATTCTTAATTAAATAGATAAAAGAAAGAAAACTACTCAAAAATAAAACCAAAATTAATTCCCATATCGCCTCGAAGAAGAAGCCAATATGAAGTCGCCTCCCTCTTCCATCCATCCATGCGGAGGAGCCTTCGCAGTAGCCAACCTCACTGTCTCAGACTATACTTAGTTGGACTCATGCAGTTCAAATCTCATCGAGACTTATGCCCGTGGCGCCATCATCTCTTCTTCTCCCACGCCCACTCTGCTCGACTTCGGTCTTCCCAAAAGATCGGATCTTTAAGGTGGTTGGTCGCTCTTCCCATTTCTTGGCGAATTCCATCCACTATTTGTAGCATGTGACTCCCTCTTTCTATTGAAAAATTGCAGCTTTTTGTTGGAAAAGTTGACAGAGTCGGCCTCGCTCGATACAGCCGCTATGCCGTCTGCCACGAGATCGATGAATCCTCTGATGGAGAGACTGAAGGCCGCAAGATGGAGGCATTGCGTAAAAGAGATGCCTTTTCGGTTCTTAACGTGGTGGAACGCGGTGCTCGTGCTGATTGTAGTACTTATGCTTCACTGCTTGGCCGGATTTTGAATTCAGGTTCTTTGTTCGATGCTAGGAGGATCCATTCGAGGATCCTGAAGCTGGCATTCCATGGAGAAGACCACTTGTGCAATCGTTTAATAGATTTGTATATGGCATTCGGTGAAGCTCGAGATGCGATCAAGTTGTTTGATGATATGTCTCATCGAGGTGTTGCTTCGTGGAACCGAATGATTGCGGGTTTTCTTGAGAGGAAAGAGCACCACAAAGTTCTCACTCTTTTTACTAGAATAGTGGGGCAGTGTGGACATCCTGATCCTATCACCATTGCCATTGCCCTGAGAGCATGTAGTGGACATGATAGATATTGGCATGTTGTGCAACAGATTCATGCGAAGATAATAAAGTACGGTTTTTTTGGTGATTCCAACGTTGGTAATCCTTTGATTGATTTATACTCCAAAAATGGGTATATAGATTCAGCTAGAGTAGTATTTGAAGAGTTATGGTTGAAAGACAACGTTTCATGGGTTGCTATGGTGTCTGGGTTTTCGCAAAATGGTTTTGGAGTTGAAGCTCTTCGTCTTTATAATGTAATGCACCATTCTGGAATTCTCCCTACTCCGTATGTTCTGTCCAGTGTTCTCAGTGCTTGCACAAAGTCTGATCTCTTTGAGCACGGAGAGCTGATCCATGCCCAAGTGATTAAGCAAGGCTTCTCCTCAGAATCTTTTGTGGGCAATGCTCTTGTCACATTGTACTCACGGTGTGGCAGCCTCACACTGGCAGAAAAAATATTCAGTGAGATGCCATGTCATGATAGAGTTACTTACAACACCCTGATCTCTGGACATGCACAAAATGGAAATAGTGAAGGTGCTTTAAGAATATTTGAACAGATGCAGTGGTTAGGCTTAAAACCTGATTCTGTCACAATTGCAGGCCTTCTCACTGCTTGTGGTTCTATTGGAGATGTTCAAAGAGGAAAACAGCTACACTCTTATGTGCTTAAAGCTGGATTATCTTCATATTATATTATTGAGGGTTCCGTGCTTGATCTCTATGTGAAATGTGCTGACATAGAAACTGCCCATGAGTTTTTCAATGCAACTGATAGAGAGAATGTAGTCTTGTGGAATGTAATGCTTGTGGCTTATGGTCAGATGGGTGATTTAAGAAAATCTTTTGATCTGTTCTACCAAATGCAAGTTGAGGGTATGCGGCCTAATCAGTATACATATCCTAGTATACTTAGAACTTGTACTTATGTTGGTGCTGTTGATCTTGGAGAACAAATTCATACTTTGACTATAAAGACTGGATTTGAGCTTAATGTGTATGTAAGCAGTGTACTCATAGATATGTACTCCAAATGTGGTAACCTTGCAATGGCTAAGGAAATTCTTGAAAGACTCACGGAGAAAGATGTTGTCTCTTGGACTGCTATGATTGCTGGTTATGCACAGCATGACTTTTGCCTAGAGGCTCTCCGAACTTTTGAGGAAATGCAAATTTGTGGCATACGACCAGATAATATAGGATTGGCCAGTGCTATTAGTGCATGTGCTGGAATCAGAGCAATCAAACAGGGGTTGCAGATCCATGCTCAATCATGCATCAGTGGCTATGCGACAGATATATCAATAGGAAATTCTCTCATCAACCTATATGCTAGATGTGGTAGGATCAAGGATGCATATTCTGTGTTCAAGATTGTCGAGGTTAAAGATGAGATATCCTGGAATGGACTGATATCAGGATTTGCACAGAGTGGGAACTGCGAGGAAGCTTTAAAGGTTTTTGAGCTTATGGACAAAGCTGGTATTGAAGCAAACTTATTTACATTTGGATCTGCACTAAGTGCTGCTGCTAACATGGCTGATATCAAACAAGGCAAGCAGATTCATGCAAGGATTATAAAAACTGGTTATGATTCTGAGATAGAGGCCGGTAATGCACTAGTTTCACTTTATGCTAAATGTGGTTGCATTGAAGATGCAAAGATTGAATTCTTTGGAATGCCTGAGAGGAACGAGGTGTCATGGAATGCTATGATTACAGGTTATTCCCAACATGGACATGGCCGGGATGCTTTAAAGCTTTTTGAGCAGATGAAGCAAGAGAAGTTCAAACCGAATCATGTCACATTCATAGGTGTTTTAGCTGCTTGTAGTCATGTAGGTTTAGTTGATGAAGGTCTTGACTACTTCAAATCTATGAGGGAGGAGTATGGTCTCCTTCCAAGGCCAGATCACTACGCTTGCGTTGTGGATATTCTTGGAAGAGGTGGGTGGTTGAATCGTGCTAGAGAGTTCATTGAGGAAATGCCAATTGCCCCAGATTGTATGGTTTGGAGAACCCTACTTAGTGCTTGTACAGTTCACAAGAATGTCGAAATTGGAGAAGTTGCAGCTAAGCATCTTCTGGATTTGGAGCCAGATGACTCAGCTAGTTATGTTCTCCTATCAAACATATATGCAGTGGCTAGGAAATGGGGTTACAGGGATCAGGTGAGGCAGGTGATGAAAGATAGAGGGGTTAAGAAGGAGCCTGGTCGTAGTTGGATAGAAGTAAAGAATGTAGTTCATCCATTCTTTGTTGGAGATAGGTTGCATTCACAGGCAGATGCAATCTACAAGTTCTTGGAAGAGTTGAACAACAGGGCAGTTGAAATTGGGTACAACCAAGATAAGTATTATCTCTTACACGATATGGAGCAAGAGCAGAAGGACCCCAGTGCCTACATCCACAGTGAGAAGCTTGCTGTTGCTTTTGGACTAATAAGTTTATCTCCTGAGATACCCCTCCGTGTGATGAAGAACCTTCGTGTATGTCATGACTGCCATACCTGGATGAAATTTGTATCGAGGATTGCTGGCCGAACAATTGTAGTACGTGATCCTTATAGGTTTCATCATTTTGAAGGGGGCAGTTGCTCATGTGGCGACTATTGGTGAAGTGTCAAGGACTCATTGAACAGGATGTGCACCAGTGTAATAGTGCCCATATGATATATGCTTATAGAAGAACCAATGTGGCTCCATTTATTTAGAAATTAGAAAAAGCTGTATCATTTGGCATGTACATTATACCATTAAGTTCTGATACACTTTAATCACTTCCATTGGCAATTCCTAAGAGAATATTTATAGTATTTTGCTCGACTCAGTCTTATAGATTTTACAGACCAAGAGTTAAGACTCACAGAAGTTAGATAAATGGTTAATAATTCCATGAGAGCCTCTTGCTCCCAACTCTCTCTTCAGCAAAGTCTAATTCTGGATTGGTTGTGATGATACGCTGAATTGGCCTGATAAAGACCTCATAGACCATCAGGAGGGGATTAAGCAGCAGAAAGGCAAGATAGTAAATCTGTTTTGATCACTAAGCTGCTGACTGCTGAGCAATGTGAAATTACTTTCTTCTACACAATGGAAATTACAAAGTACATTACATATTGAACCTTTGGTGAAGTGAGACTACCAATGTGGAGAAAGAAACACATTTTCTGGCAGGGGATGTTCATGTAAAACTCTTTATATGGTTCATTACAATTGCCTAGGTTAGATATGCTATGATACTTTATCTTGCGTTTCATTCAGGCAATTGAGAAGTACATTTCAATAGGTTCAACAGCAGATCTCCTGCAATGCAATTCGAAGTTCTCTTGTATGTTCTATTAGAAGTAGAGCAGGTATCCCACATAGACACTAGTGTTTCTTATCTTATAGGAAAAGAAGATGATTTTTGTTATTGTAAAACAAATTATACAAATTTTTAAAATTTATATTTTCATTGGGCTGCCTGGCTGAAGGAAGCCAAGGAAATGTGAGTGATGACTAGAGCCACTGAACTATTATTATGGAACTCAGGGTATGGACCTTTTAAACGTCTCCGTAATTTGGTAAAGATGTATGAAGTGTACTTCTCCATCTTATGTGCTAGGCTGCTAGCTAAAGCAGAGATGTCATTGTTCTTATATTAAGTAAATTTTTCCTTCAATAGTTATATGTCATACTCATGAGTTCCTTTTTACAATGCTCCACATCTCCTACATTATTATGGTCACAACAAATATCTGACTTTATCAGCAAAAGTAAATCATCTTATCATGTGGTGTAAATACATCTTAATTCAGTTGGAGACATCTTTAGGCAGTTTTCTCAAATTGTTAGATTATGCCTAGCTGCATATCAAAGGAGGTTCAAGGTTTCCCTGTGAACAAAGTTGTGTTAGATTTTCTTGCAGTATCTTGTTGGGCCTAAAATGAAGACTTGTAAATGACTCATGTTGCATAAATGACATCACTAAGATATTTTTGTGCATGAAACCCATTTATTATTACTGCAGAATGACAGCTGTGAACATTGGTATGATTATTATTCAGCAGAAAGATGTTCTGGAATTTGGATGATGTTATAAATATACAGATGTAGTGAACTAGTAGTACCACATTATATAGTGTTGCACCTCATCAGATGAATATTAACATAAAAAGTGACCTTACTTTAAGGTGAAACAATAAGTGCAAAATTTAAGATGGTATCGGTGAGGAAGGTCACGTACTTGAATGTCCACGACATGCACTTATGTTTCTTTTCCATTTAATTCAAATGGCATGCTTTGGGCTTGAGTCATTATTTCTGTGGTAGCTCTTTATCTTGAAAACCCCCACTTATCATTTAAAATCCATCTGTTTGCTCATTTAGCAAGTGACCAACAACTAGTCTTCTGTAATCAATTTGATGGATAAATTACCATTGGCATGCATCCATTGAAGTGCGCCATGTTACTCATTTCCAAGAGCAGCAAAATTGGAATTTAGTTCTCACAACTAACGACTTTTTACATCGATCTAAAATGGTTATTTTCCTTTTTTGGGAGGTTAAAGCATAACAAATTTTCTATATATATTGACAAGTACATGTGTTTTACAACAGTGTTCAAAGAGAGTTTTTAATGGTGGCCTTGACTTGTTGACTTTGTATTGAAGGATCCCTTTGAGAAAGATTTCAGCAGTATGTGATCTATCCAAATAGGTCCACTTCAGATATGGCTATGATTTGTGCTGGTATGCGACTCGCTTCCTGCCTTCATAGGTTGGGTTCTCCTCTATGTGGGGAAATTCCCTGCTTGGAGTACAATCATTACGGTATTCTAGTTGTCCAGCATGTCACCAAGTCATTTTCCATCCCAAAGAGCAATTGGTAGATGCTTTCATATTGTTTCCAGCTTGGCTTGTGGCATGAGGTCTATTCATGATGATTATAGTAGAACAAGCAAACTTGCATGCCAGCCATCACCGCTACAAGAATAGCACAAACTTCAGATGGTTTCAGGCACTGACAGTGACAAAGTACATATTGTTAGAGTTGCTGTCATCTGGTCTTATGATAATTACAATATAAGAAATAAGGTAGTATACAAGTTGTTACACATTTCCAACAGATAGCATTTCTGTACTTCCCAATTGACAAAGCCAATGCATTTTGAACTTGGGACTTGACAATATTTATTTGTTAAGTTTGTTTCAACTGCATCGCATTATGATGAGAGGCTTTTGATGCTTATTTCATGCTGCAATCCACTCTATGATTCACTTGATACTAGTTTTTGAATTGCAAGATTCGTCATGTGAGATTGACCGACATTATCCAAATCGTAGAGCTGTAAGTCGAAGTTTGCGTTCGCCCCAATTGGCCGTGTGTTACATGTTTTTAATGCTTTGTTGAAACTATTCTCATATACTTTTTGTGTCTTTTGAGCAGGTCACTGCATGTACACGATGTAACTCGAGGAAGGGGCTGAAAACCTTAGAAGCAAATAATGAAGTTGGTTAAAGTTTAAAGAGTAGAAATGAAACTATTTTTACTTGTGGAATAGCTATGAACATACTTGTGGATCCTTTCCTTGGCCACTGGTGGATCAGAAATGTGCTCTTCAATCACTATTGCAGGATGCCGTCGGCATCAGCTGCTATAAAGTTGCTGAAGATGAGAAAAGGAGTGCTACAGATTGAACGGTGGCTCCGGTACCTTTCAAAGACAAGTCCATGGTCATGCAATTGGTAATTCACATTGCTTGACTGGTTGCCTTTTAAGGCCTTTGAATTATATCCCCACCCCACCATGTATTTTCATGAAAAGATTACCAAATCTTTTGGTGTCATGACAAATCCTGTACATAATATCCCAAACATGATAATCCACAGTATTTTGTTTGTTGGCTTTGAAGTACAAGGAACAAGCTCTTTTTCACTGTTCAGATTCAATCATTGTTAGTATTGGTTGGATTCTGTCAGATGCTTTTTCACTTCTTTATAATGTATGAATGTGTGGGATCAAAAATCTTATAGTTGCCTCTGGTAATTTCTTATTCTTGGTTGCTTGAGCAGATGTCCAAGTTATCAAAGGACAACACAATGAAAATGAGGTGAAACAAGCTAATTATCACTACAACAAGGCCAAAAACCTGCTCCTTGTTGGCTACCCACATGATGCTGAGATAAGCTTGAGAGAGGGAGCAAAGACAGCTGTGCTCAGTTGGAAGTGATGGGATTCTCCATTTGTGGAGCCTCTGAAAGTAAAACAACAACAAAGTTTTCAAACTTGAGTTATTGCAGCAACTCAGAGAGGGTCCCAAAAGTCTCTTCTTCCTCGATTCATATTCATACAAGTTAAGCAAAGCCAGAATCTATGTTGTCATATCTTGAAAGATAAACAAACTTTAGGTTAAGTACTTTGGGACAGTAATTTATGCTTAATAAGTTAATTATTCAATTATTTTCATCAGATGATGCTATAATAAAATTTTCTTTTGGAAAGCTCATGATGAGGCTATAAGATATATCATGACTTAGAGCCACAATTAAATTTGTTTATATGTGCATCATGTCAGGGTTTTATTTGAAAATATTAAATTAAAAAAATTATAGTTTAATCTCAAATAAAAATAAATAAATAACACAGATGAACTTGTAAGAGATAAATGAGTCTATTATGATCATCATGATCTCAAACAGTTTAGGTTGATGATTGAAACGTAAAGTTAATGAATTAGTTATCTTATCGGATCGGATCGTGACATGTATTACTCGATGCATCGAGATATTCATCGAGACACATCGATATTTGAGACCTCGACTCTAAATTCGATTAATCTGATCGGTATTTGAAACCATGATCCCAATATCATTGAAATGAACTATAATGAAAGATTGCCACACATTGATCCGGTAGTAAAGATCTTGTGATTATTTATGTCTAAGCATCTAAACACCCACCCACCCCATTTATCACCATATAAAAGAAAGTCTTGCGGTGAGACTTTGGATCCATAGGGGAAAAAGATATAAGATGGTGGACACATCGATCACTCGCTCTCATGGTTCAAATTTTGAAAGGGTGGAGAGGGATGCATGTCCTGTTACGAAGTGGAGGGAGACTGCTTCGGGTGTGTGTGTGTGAAAGAGACCGTCTGTGTGTAGCTTTGGTTGCATCATTCGGTGTCTGCCGACAAAACAACAAGGAGATAAGAGGAGGAGCAAAGAGGGCGGCAGCTGTTGCTCATAGCAATCTATCTATGCATCTTTAAAGATCACCACCTCACTTGGTCTCCTCCTCTTCCTCTTCTTCTTTCCCTCCTCTTTTTGGTTCCTTAAACCTCCCACTGCTTCCTGTTTTGGTGGGCTGCACACAGTATATAATGGACGCCTCCAAGAATTCCTCCTCTGCTGCCACTTCTTTGTTGGGGGACTTCACTCCCGGGGTGAGCTCAGCTGTTCTTTTGTGTGTCTAGTGGAAAGATGATCAGAGGTTTTTGCTACAATTTTCAGTTCTTCACCGAGTCCTCTTCATCTATTGTTTGTGTTCTTGAATGAGATCAGGAAAATAATTTTTTCGAGTTCTGAAAAGCTTCTGCTCTCTTCGTTTTGTTCTCAAGGTTCTCCTTGTACTCGCCATCCATCTTCCTTCAAACTGACACTGGAATTGCTCATCTTGTTCTCGATGTTGTCGCATGCAGGAAGGGGGAGAGGATGGAAGCCTGGAATGGCTGTCCATATATGTGGAGGACTGCCTCTCAAGCGCTGCCACATCCTACACCACTTTCCACCCAATTCCAGCTTCAGCACCCCCGCAAACCCCAAATCCCAAGCCTGCCTTCAAAAGCCTCGCAGTCCAAGCCAAGGCCAGGACCAAAAGAAGAAGAAGAATCACCCCCGGAAACCTCTCCATTGACACCTGCTCAACCTTCCATCTCACTTCCTCAGACCCACCCCTCCTCCACCAGGCCCACTGGCTTGCAGAAAGTGAGCTCATCCTCCCTAAAAAGGAGGAAGAGGATAAGACACCAACACCGGCTCTGGGAGGTGGTGGTGGAGGAGGTGGTGGTGGTGGAGGAGGAGAGGAGAAGATGGGAAAGGAGGGAGTGCAGCCAAGGAGGTGCACTCACTGCCTGTCACAAAAGACACCACAGTGGAGAGCAGGGCCATTGGGACCCAAAACCCTCTGCAATGCATGTGGTGTGAGATTCAAGTCAGGGAGGCTGCTCCCCGAGTACAGGCCAGCAAAGAGCCCTACTTTTGTGAGCTACAAGCACTCCAACTCACACAAGAAGGTGATGATGCTGAGGACGGCTTTACTGTCTTCCAATCCCAATTGAGGTCATCATTGTTTTTTACACGGTGGGAAAAGAAAGGGATTGGTGGTCATATGCCAACTTATATTGTAAATCTTTATGTTTTGCTCTCTGAAACCCCTCCTTTTTGTTAAGCCTATATGTGATGGTTTGAGTGTAGCTATCACTGTCCTTTGAGCATCTTGTGTCAATGTTGCGAGCTACTCTTTCAAGTTCTCCAGCACGCTTTGTCATATTCTAATCATGTAAGTTGGAGAATGTAATGGAAGTGCTTGGATATATAATGAGAGTATCAGCAAGAACAGTTCCTGTGAGAACAATAATTTGAGGGTTACACTTATTGTATTTGATTATGATTGGCATAGGAAAAGCAAGTATGGTAGATGAGAGAGGGAGAAAAGTATACTCTCAATCCAATAAGGAATTTTAGTTATTATTATTATTATTACATATATATATATATCACACTATTCAATAGCTGATAGAAATAAAACTTTCCAATATTGAATAGGGGCCATAAAATTCTTTCATGTTTGGTGTATGTAACCCTATTTGATGGGGAATTGGATTCCACACAGACCATCTGAATTGTTATCATGTTGCATTCATAGTGTCAACCAGCTTGTTATGGGAACCTGTGTCATGGACATGCATACATAAATATATAATCTCCTATGGTTTATCATCATCAGAATGAAGTTAAAAGTCAAATTGAGGTTAACACACTCCCAAAAATATTGAAAAAATATGAGAAATGAAATAATTGATGAAAATAATTTTTTCAAAGCACATACGTATTTAAATGTATAGTATTTTAAAATCTAATGATAAACATAGTTATTAATAATAAACCTGAGTTTATTGAATAATTGTCACTCAGGACGACATATACAAAAGAAATATTTGAAAATATCTATGTGAAAAATCAAAATAACCAATATTGGAGATGCATGTAAGAAACCCTCTTAAAGAATTTATACATTTAGTGGTTTTTTCCCCATAGAAAGAAACTGTATTGCTTGATTAATCCATAAGCATTTACATATTTTGTACTAATTTAGATATTTAGTAGCTCTGAGAGATTGTTTACACTAAAGGAATGTGCTGTCGACCCCATCTTCGGACACCCAACACACCGAAACAAATATTCCCTCATCAGACAATGATCATACAGAAAAAAAATTCTTTTCTTTGTTGTTTGGACGGTGCCATATGACTTGACACATTTGTCAAGGAGTAAATATAATATGTCGAAGAAACATTTGTTACGCAAAAAAATAAAAAATAAACAGTGGCAGAGAAAACCTTCACTTGATTTCTGACAATACTCATTCACCACAAAAGGATCAGAATGTTATTTGGTGCACAGAAGAGTTAGCTTTGATAATTGAACTGAAAGAAAAGAATGACTTAAAACGACTAAAATCTCTCAAATTGACCTGATGATGAGGCCATAAAAAGGCTAATCTTATTTTCCATAACTTCAGTACTAACAGCAGACAAATTTACCATATGGACGACTTAAAAGATACTTTTAATGAAGATCAACTCAGATTTTCAAGTGCTACAGAAGAAAGACAGAAAACACCAGAAAAGTCTGCCACCATGATATTCCAAGCCACGACTAAGAGATTCTTGCAAAAGCAAAGAAAAGCAGAAATACACCATTGGGAACACAAATAACAGGTTGATTGCCTCATAACACCTATGAACCCCAATCACCAATCTCCTACCTTAAGGGACAGCTAGAAAAAGGAAAAACAAACTCAAATCGATATTAAACTGAGACAGGGAAACTACTGCTTTGCTACAAACCTTAAGCATACATGTTAGCCCGATGCCTCGCAGACCATTTCCATTATGTTCTTTCTTAGCCTTCCTAAGCAGTTCATGCTCAGCCAGCCAATAACTGCCTGCAGCTGCTCAAAGATGGGTCCATTAACCTAGCAGCAGTTGGCAACACCATTAGCCACAACCCACTTCTCAGTCACTGGTTTAGCATCCTTTGGAGCAACACCAGCTGCTGCAGCTAAGCCATTCTTTTCTGATAGCACATGTTCACCAAGTGCAAGCCCAACCTGGGCAGATTCTTTCTTCAAAACTGTAACCACTTCCAGTGGCTTTTGTAACCCAGGCTTCCCATTCGAAGCATCCTTGTCTTTCTCGCCAAATTCCACCATTTTTCCATCTATGAACTGAAATAAAAATAATAATGAGCACGGATAAGGGTAACTTGATCATAAAAACAAAAAAAAGAATAACCAAGTAGTTCAGAAGAGCCATTCAGTGTCCTAGCACTTCTACCAAACAAATTGGAGCATAATTAATAGGAATTGAGGCAGGATTGCAAACATTTAATTATTACTGTGATCAAATTTGAACATTGTGAAATGGATATATCTAAGAACAGTATATGTCACGGCATTATTATGCCTTGTAACATGCAAAAGAACCACAGTATAACATAACTCTGAAAATGTAGAATCTGAACATGCCTTTTTCTGAAGCTGCTGTTGCTTGGTTCTCTTTTCTTGCATCACCTTCTGACGAGTTTCATAGAAATCAAAATCATCCAAAATGCATGTCTTGCTTGCATGCTCCTTGAACAGCTTAAGCAGTTGAAGACCTTGGTCAAGCTTCACCTGAAGTAATAAGCATATATTGGAATGATTAAAATTGAGATTCTAAATAGTTAACAGTAAAAAGTTTCCTCACCTCCTGAGTGTCTCTACTGTTTGTCACCGGTTTGTTGTCATTATTCTCCAGCGTTATATGCTTTAGAATGTTATTGGGTACATCCTTTACAATATGCCACTTGACAGGAAAATAACCAACCCACTTATCCTGCTGCCAGTAATCCAACGTTTTGTTAAAATCAACTGGACCTACCATTTCGGCAACACCAACAAACTGTCCACTTGTGTTGACCTATAAGTTAACATAAAAAATCAGAAAACCCATAAAAGAACATTAAAGAAGGAAAGCGGATGTTAAGATTATAAACTAATACTTACAGAGAAAAACAGGAAGACTGGGCATCCACTTGTCTTCTCCTTAGATTCCTGATAAGCAGCATCAAGCTTCTTGTTCCCATGAGGAGTGCTAGCCCAGACATTATATTTGATACTCTTGTGAATATCATCCTCACTGTATGATTTAATGATGAAAAACTTAGCCTCCGAGTATGTTTCAGGGAAGTCTGACTTATTGTATTGATCTCTTTCAGAAATCACAGCAGAATCCTGAATATTTACATTTGCAGGAAGGCTCTGTCCCCTCACTGCAAGAGTAATAGTAGGTCCAAACCCCTTCTGGTTTCTGAATCGACCAGACCTTGGTCCTTTATTGAGCTCACTCAGCCCATCCAAGTTCTCATTACCATAACCATAGAATCCATTGCTCCGGCCCCTCGGCTTATACTTGCTATCCACAGACATCCCCCATCTTCCATTCATTCTGGAGTCATACATGCTCGAGTAAAAACTCTGACCACTTCTGAAACCATTTGCATGTTGACCATACATTCGATGGTTAGGATACATCTTGTTCACCATTCCAGCACCTGCTGGTCTCGGGGCATGCATTCCCTGGCAAAAAAAAGTAAGTGTATGACGGTAAAACAGTGTCCAGCAAGAAACCCAGACCAGAGAACTAGAAGAGTTATTCCAACCAAATGTTTATAAAGAGTATAAAGGTTCAGTAATAGCTCCCTGCTCTCGGCAAGCAAGTTTGTAATTTCTATGTTTAGGTTGTTACATAAAGCATGCATAAAGTCATTAACATGTATCCTTGCACATAAGGCGTTACCTCAGCAAAATGTACCAATATTTCAAATAACAGAGAAGACAGTATTAACTCTTAATTAACAACAATGAGATCAATAAACAGGTAAGACAATGTTAACTCTTAATTTGGATCCCACATACCATGATATGAGGAAGGGGGCGAAGGTTCTGATTTCTTGTAGAAGAGACAGTATTAGCGGTTGTTGGTCTCTGTTGTCCATCAGGAAACATCAGGCTATCATACCACGGAACAGGTGACCACATACCATCAAAACCAAATCTTGGATCCTGATAGCCGGAAGAAGGATGCCCACCAGGAAACGCACCTTTACCAAGTGAGCCATTTGAATTCAACGATGAGTTCTGTTGGCTTGGTTTTAGTTTTGCTGATCCATTGTTGCCATTTGTGCTTGCCTTAACTGTTTCATTTGAATCAGATTTTGTTGTATCCACTGGAATAGATGGGAGGCTGGCAGCAGTAGATGTAGAAACCTCCCTTTTAGAACTAGGGGTTTGGCTTGTAGTGTCTGGTGCGCTGGTGGCTGTGGGTGGCTGGTAATATGTAGCTGGAAACTGGTAATGTTGGGGTCCATATAACTGACCATTGTGCCCCAACGTCGGAACTGGGGAACCAGGAGAAGGATATGGACCATATGGAGCATAACCATATCCATGATGATACATGTCCCCATAAACTCCCTGCCAAAAATTATGGAATGCTATCAAAACCTTGCTCTTATGAACACACAAATCTCAAACAGAAAGATGAGACTTGCAAAACAACTTATAAAGATCAAGTTTACAAATTAATCCAACAGATGATAATCATTGAAGAACAGCAAGTAGTGTCAACACATCTTACAGGTGGAGGCACCTCCACTCCATCAGAGTTAACATATCTAGGGTAATCCTCCCACTCCGCCATTGATCCATCATAACCTGAAAAGTTTCAATTGTAATTAGGTGACTCCTCTATAAGAAACTAAAAATCTTGGGCAGCTAAACAGTTACCATGGCTAAAACAAAATCTCTGAAACATCCACATGAAGAGTCATGAAGAAACAAACATACATCAATCAGGTGTATTTACTGCACGTTACATGCAACGAGCAAAATTTTTGACCAAAAAGATGATGTGGAATCACAAATAACTCGAAAATTCTTGAAACCACATACAACAAGAAGCTGGAATCAATTTACCTCCATAGTAGAAAGATGGAGTGTATCCGTTGGGTACGTAACACATGCCCGCATCCATATGCTCCTGAAGAAGAGGCGTCAGAGATCGTTCATATGTTGGGATCGGCGCAATTGGTGCTTCCCCACCATTTGCTGAACCATACTGAACTCCAGAAGGCTGTCGGATGAATTCAAAGTGCATTAGTACTAGCTCTTTCCCAATTAAGAACCTACATACACAACATGATGTACAACAAATAATTGACAGAATCAATAAAGCTACCTTCTTTTTGACCTCTGAGGAATCATTACTCTTGTTAGCAGTATCCAACGACAGCTTCTGTATCAGATCTGTAGCTTCTGTGACATATTAATGAAGGAATAACAGTATTTACTGAAAACTTCAGTATAACCTAATAGGACATAACCCAAAGCATAACAGCAACAAAGTCTTAAGAACCCCTTGAAAAATTTCCGGATCGCGTGAGTAAAACTCCGCATAGTTTGAAATCAACTTAAATTACTAATCAATTAGCCGAGTTCATTGCTTCACAAGCTTAACATAGCGAAACCAAAGTGTAAAATCTCCAGATAAATTATACGACACATAAACAAGGCAGGAAAAGACTACCGGACAGTACCGGTGCCATAGTTCAAAATCTCATTTTGACGACCCTAAACACACTAATCGAAGCAAAAGCCCACAGGAGCAGCGTTCACCAGGCTTTAGCCATCCGATCCGAGCATAAACCCCAACGAAAACCCTGAAAAATCTAAAATAGCGGAGCAAAATCACACTTTACGAAAATAAACGGATCGGAGAACAACCGAACAAGCAGATCCGGTCCGAGAAGGCCGATATCAAAGCGAAAACTGATCGAGAAACAACGAATCGACTCCCCAGGCGGCGGAAGGATACGGTCAGCAGAAGGAGCGGTGGCCACGGTCGCCATGGTCGGATCTGAAGGTGGTGGAGTAGCTGGAGTAGCGGGCGATTCCAGAAACGATCCGACGACCCAAACCCCGGAGAGGGCGGATGGGAGGAGGAGAAACCCTAGAAGAGAGAGGAGGAAGAGGGCGCCGCCACGGGAGCGAGGGAGAGAGGGTTCGGGTCTTGACGAGAAGTCAATAAAATAGCACCCCTGCGCTGCCCCCGCCACGCGAGCCTAATTCTAACTCGCACGTGTTCATTTCTACTCGTTTCCGAACCTTGCTAGGTATTGGTTTAGTGATGCCGCAGGACCCATGGGGCCCAGGATTATTGTCTATTCGTCGCACAGGTAATAAAGGCGGGTGGATAACGTGATGGAAAGTCTTTTCCCTCTTTCCTTCTAATTCTAGATCTATAAACAACTAAAAAATATTCAATAAAAAAATGATTCATAATATAAACTAAAATAGATACATTTTTACTACAAAAATATGATGTTAGGAATAATATTTTCTAGGAGGAAAATTCAAAATTTTCTAATCTTTTTATTTTTTTTTAATCAAAGTTGAGGTTTGCTTTTTTATAAGGTCAAGTTCTTCCCACATTTACATGGAGTGAAAAAAAACTGAAAATAAAAAAAATGCAATAGCCAAACGACAGAAGTTTTATATCAGAAATGCTCTTTTTTTATTATTTTCTTTCACTATTAAAATTAATTGGTTTAGTAGTAAATGAGTGTTACTAAAACTTAAAGTTCTGATGACCACATAAAATACATGAAATTTCTGGTTAATTGGAAGTTTTATGATTATGAAAGCATTCCTATGACCATAAGGGTCTTCCTCAGGCAAAAGATTAATTTACTTGAAATATTTTTATTTATCTATCATGACTATAGTATGATTGAAAAGCTTCTTTTCAAATATGATGAGAACCCACTTATACCATGGGTTACACTTTGACCTATGACTAGAGGTTGACAAGTTTCTTAGAATAATCTCCTTATATATATTTTTATTAGATCTTCTTTTTGGTATTTTTCAGACCAAAATCCTTCATTTTTTTATCACAATTTTCGCACTTAATATTCATCATTATGAAATCATAATCATTGTGTAGCTTAATTATGAGTTCATTTTCCTTATTTGTCAATTTCAAAACATTGCATGGAATTTGACTCTTTCTTTTGATAGAAAACAATCATACAGTGATTTTGGCTTTTTTTTAAAAGGGGGTTTTTGGGCTATCATCACTTTTTTTTTCCTTTTTCAATGTTTGAAATGAATGAAAATTAGTTTAGTTACATAATTATTCTAAAACTTATATGTATTTAAAAGATTTTGTTGATTGAATTATTTTAGGAGATCCTTTTTTTTCAAGAAAAAAAAAAGATTATGAACTGAATAATAATTTATATGAACATTATTTGTGGGTCAAGTAGACTTAGATACTCCACATTATATGCTGAGTCAAGTAGACACAAACAATCCTCTAAGAAAATTATATGATCATTTATTTTGTTTGAAAGCGAATATCCTCTCTAATTTTCTAGGAAATTAGCTTTATCTCCAGCCATCTGTGACTGGGGGCATGTCACAATCCAAGTATAGGAATTTTAGATGTGGTGGAATGGCTCAATTGGAGACAAACCACGAGTCAAAATAGGACGCTAGATTTGCCAACTTGGATTTATGGACATTATTGCTTATTTATTTATTATAAGTTGACTTTTCTATGTTTAGTCAACCAAGTCAACGAAGATGAGTGGCACGGACTATTCTGGGTACAATGATTCATGAATTCCGTGTACTCTCACGCTTGTTTCTAATTCTTCCTTTTCTTAGTACGAGCAATTGTAATTCTCGATCGTCACATCTCGATCATCCACTCAAATGTAGAAATCTATAATTATTAGGAATGTACCCGTCTCGGAGTAATTATACATTACCTTAACTGGTTAATTATCTTTAATGTTTTAATATCTAAACTTTAAATAATTATATTGACATATAATTATTTATAGTTATAGTTATGAAAGTGAAAAATCTAGATTTATTTATCATAACTACATCAGTTTTATGAATGATAAAAAAATAAAAAGATAAATATGATAATTCTAATGTTTGGTGGTTGACGGTGTCGATGGGAACTGATGACGACGTCGATAGCATCGGTGGTGGTGGACAATGATACCGCTGACGTTGGTAGTGGCAGACAACGACACCATTGGCATCGACGCTGATGTAGTTACTTAGTCACATCCAATAACAATAAGGTACACTCTCACTATAACGCCACACGTCTTCACGAGAAGCGTGTTGCTGATCTTATCGTTGCTAATCCTACATCACTTTACATCTGTATCGACACTAACACAGTTGCTAAGCGGCAATTATGTCGGTGTCGACGTAGATAGTGGTGGCTACCATGGCGTCTATAGCGAATATGGTGGCCACCTCATTGCTAACCCATTTTGCGGATTCCAGCTTCGACCCCTCCCCTTTTATATTTGTGTTGGCATTAACGCAAATGCCAAGTGACTGCAACATTAGACATCGTGCTTGAAGATAGTGGAGGACGTGACCACCAACATCGTCTACCTCTACTAGTGCAACACATCGACCATGCATGCCAACCTCAAGCCCTCCAACGTCCTGCTTGACCTTCATGCTACCACAAACTCTTTACTTAAATCTATTGAACCTATAATTATCACCCAAGCTCAAAAATCTCTACACTAGCACAAAACCAAGTATGAAGAATACGATATTTTACTCCATAATACCATATGGATTCTTGTATTATTTAATCACACACAAAATATCATTGGGTGTAAGTGGATTCTTCAAATTAAGCGAAACTCAGATGGAGTCATTACAAGCTACAAAGCACATCTAGTGGCCAAAGGGTTTCGCCAAAGGTCAAGTGTTGACTTCATAGAAACATTCAGTTCAGTTATTAAATCGATAATAATCTGATTTATCTTAAGTTTAGTTATCACTTAAGGTTAGCATATATACCAATTGGATATTAACAATACTTTTTTACAAGGGACTTTAATTGAAGATGTTGTGATACGATAATCTCTTGGCTTCATCTACTCTCAATATCCAAGCCATATCGATAAACTATGAAAAGATATTTATGAATTTTGCTCATTTTTGCATCAAGCTTTAAGGTCATGAATTTGGCTCAATTTTGCATCACATAGCTTCATCAAGTCTAAATCTGACACCTCATTATTTTTATAATAACAAAAGGGAAGTACTATATAACTAGTATATATGGATGACATCATCAGTACAAGCAATAATCTTATAAAGATCAAGCAATTCCTTAAGCAATGGGCAAATCGATTTTCTATCAAAGATCTAAGAATCTTTAGCTATTTTGTGATAGTGAAAGCAATGTTCAACTTTTCGAAGTATATTTAAGATTTACTATCAAAGAGAAATATATAGAATTGCAAAAAAATTGTTACCTCACTCTCTACTAGTTTACTATGGATCCCATATAGTATTGATAATTACTTGGCTCCTTAGAGTATTTATCTCTCACATGTTTAAACATTTCATTTGTAATTAATAAATTATCATAATTTATGGATCATCCCTCCAACATGTATTGGTCTATAATAAAACGAGTTTTATAGTATCTAAAAGGGACTCTCAATCATAGATTTCTTTATAAATACTTATCACTTCATTTTTATACCATCGTTGATATAGAAAACATTGATAATAGAATGTTTGTGTCAGCCTATATTATTTTTCTTAGTATAAATTCAATCAATTAAAACTTTAAGAAATAGAAAACAATCGTAAAATCCACTACTAAAGCTGAATATCGAGTTATCACAACGGTCGCTACAAAACTCAATTGGGTCATAAATAACATATCAAGCCAACCAGACTTGGTTGTCTTATTTTTTGAAATAAGAAGTTTATGTTAGATTATGTAATTCTATTTAATTAGGTGAGTTATATTATTGATATGATTAGAATCTAATGGTAGTTATTAGTCAATAGAAAGGAAGTCTAATTATGATATGATTCTTTAGGACATGACTTTATTGGAAAAGATTCTCCTAATTATTTATCCTAGATTCTCTGTTCTTGCCTATAAATAGATCAAACCTCTTAGGGACTCAATAATTATATACACGAACATGTGGATATGTTGGTACACGGATATGTAGATACATGATATGATTGAGGGATTATAGATCTTTTCTCATCTTCCTTTAGTCATGTGAACCAATCAATAAGAGATTAGAGATATTCTCTTGTATCATACTTGTCCCTAAATTCATCAATCATAATCATCCTATCCTATGAAGGATAGGAAGAGAGAAAAAGATAAGTCTAGTTCTGTAGGTCGACATCATTATATATTACGGATCCGATGACGATATGCTTATAGATCAGATAAGAACTTTCTGAGCAGCACCAAATGGTATGTATGATAAATATTTAGATATATTATTATTTGATTTTAGTCTTAGTATTAATTTTTTTCATAAAATAATAACATATTATGATTTTTATTTTTGATCCTCAAAAAATAATTATAATAACATATTATAACAATAAAATGCTGTTTGCATACTTCACCAAGATTAGGATGACCAGCTTCCAAAGTTGTTTGACCCTCAGGAAAAAATTGGTCACAGAAATCTTTAGGTGATTTGGAGTTTTGGACCTCTGCAATTAGTTGATTCGAAGAACGCCATTTGCCTGGTAATGTGTACATCACCGGGAAGAATAGTCTCTTCAGAACACGGTATATCGTTAGCTTGTTATGAGTCTACTTTTCATTTGCCGTGATTTCTCTTTGATATACGTACACTGGTGCACAATCAATTAAGTCGATCTGAATGGAATCTAATTTGTCGTAAACATGCATTATTTGACATATGGAAGAAGGAAATCGTGCCAAACACACCATCAAAAACAAAGTGACGATGCGTATAGAACCTCTTAATGATCATCTCCATAGTATATAGTTCAGTCATCCAAATCAAAGTTAAGATCATCTACAGTTGAGCTGATTCCTCCATCCAGAAGCTGTCCATAGTAGTTGAACCACAATTCAGATTGGTCATTCTGAACTTAAAAGTTATGACTATTCTATCAGTCCTATGATATCTATTCTTTCTCTGTTCTCATCATCTGCTCGCAGTTAAAGATCCTCTCATGTTCACCAATGGAGTACTCAAAGCATTCAGCATTCAGCATTCAACACCTTTGTACCTGCAGTCTGAATTCACCTTGAAAGAATATGTCACTGGATTGAAAGCATTTGAAAGAGAAGAAGGGACTTCATTTATTGCGTGGGATTGCTATATGCATAGTCTGAGCTCATCTTGGGACATTACAAGATGAGGATTAAGCCAGAGATTAGGGATTATGGTGGTCGTTAAGTCGACCGAAAACTTGGTTGCCAAGCTCATACCGGTTTCCAGCAACACTGGGGAGCTGCTGTGAATCCGCTGGAGGACGGTGGTGGTGCGATCCGTCGTAGAGAATTCTCAAGTTGGATGGATCAGCAGGAGGCCATTCCACCCTCTTCTTTGCCTTGCACTCCTTGTTTCGGCACTTGAAGTAGCTCCTGCACATGAGATAATGGAGTTGAAGGCGGCAGAAACATTTCAGAGCAGCTAATTCTCATACAACTTAAGATCAAACTGATACGCTTGTAGTTGCTTGCCTGATCTTGTTGATGTTCTTGATGTGTTTTTGGCCGTACTTGTTCCACTGGTAGCCGTCGTCTGGCATTAAAGGTTGACTTGCAGCACTTCCTACGGCTGGCTGCTCCTTGTGATCACCATCCTCTCCTCCCCTACTTGCAAATTAGCATCAGGGTTATTTGATTGCGACTCTCAAAGCAGGAACTTCTCATCGCTTGCATGCATGCATTTGATCAAACCAGTTAACTAAATCATGCGAAGCAAGTAAAGGAAAATTACGGTGAAGTAGATGCCACCAACCGAAACAAGTGCTAGAAGAAATCTGCTCATTGAAGAAAAAGAAGGAAGAAGGAGGGACAAGAATAGAAAAGATAGAAGGAACAAACTTGTCCTCGCCTGGTACTACTAAAAATGGTTATCATGCATCGACCTATGGAACATATAAGAGCTCTTTTCTTATCCCACAGATTTGTTTCCATGTCCAAGAACTGGAGTTCTTGCAGTAGAAGACATAAGCCGTACTAGAGAGAGAGGGAGAGAGAGAGAGAGAGAGAGAGAGAGAGAGAGAGAGAGAGAGAGAGATTACGGTGAAGATGTGGACGGATGAGGGTTAGACATGGATGTAAGCTGAACATTGAAACCTCGGAAGAGGAGGTAAAGGGGGGGGTGTAAATGCCTGTAAGATTGTTTGGAGCATAGTGGAAGCTTCTTGGAAGGAATGATGGTGGAATAAACAATGATGCACGCTCAAAATGCAGCTACCAAATCCTAGTATATTTACAATGAGATAAGACTTTAAAGCTTATAAATATAGCTGACGGATGTGTACTGAAAATGACTATATAGCCACACAACATTAAGAGACAGCTCTGTGGCTTTGTTCTCTCTTTTGATGCTGATGTATGAATCATCCTCTTTTCAAGCATAGGAACAGGAGTTTGATGTGATCGAAGATTATCTTATCTCTCTCTCTCTTCCTTCACTAAGCCATGACATCTTAAATCAGACTATTTGTTGCATGATCTTGATTACAATTAGTTCAATCCAGAGCAGGTCAAAATGAGGGTGATAAGATAAGAGCCAACTCAAGTTCAAGCATGGGATTGAGCTTAATGTCACTGAAGAATATCTTTAAGTGCCAATCTCTCTCTTTCTCTCTCTTCATTAAGCCATGCAAGATTAGTGATTTCAGAAGGTTGATAAGATGAGCCAGAAGACCCAAATCTGTTGCCACTTTACTGACACTTGTATGTCTCTTTAATCTCACTCAGCAATTAATTCATAGATTATGATGAATAATGGCAAAAAAATTCAAAGTATTTTTAAGATTAATATAGCTAAATATTTTTCCGGATAACTATAAATTTTCATTAGAATATAGAGCCATTATGGAAGTATATTTTTGTTTTTACTGTATATTGAAGACCTATGTTTCCAATAGACAAGGCATATTAATGTAGGAAGTTACTGTGCCTCATTACACTCTGCTGAAATTGTGATTCTGTGCAATTATTGGTTTCTCTGAATTTTTTTTATATGTTAAATAAAATGACTAAAGCATAAGTTAAATGCAGGTCTTGAAGCTGGTTTTTTAGATTATATTATTCTGATTTGTTAATACAATTAGCTTTGAATCAGTCATTCTGATTCAGATTATGTTGCAGTGGGATGTCATTGGTAGACTACAGTTTGACACAAACAAATAGTTAGTAGGCATATGGCAATAAATTTAGCTCCTTGTTCATCTCTATCCACTCAGAAGCTCTTGTGGTTGTTCTGTGTTCTTTTTATAAAAAAAAGAAAAAAAGAAATCACATTTATTAAATCAAATTAGGATGTAACTTACTCTTTATTGAAATTGTCCTGTTAATACATGAATTATGTTCATAAAAAGCCAATATGGGTAAATCCAAAAAAATTATACAGTGTTAAGAAAAGTCTGGCTAAATTTATTTAGGCAGTATCATTAAAAATCTAAGACAATGTATACAGACTGCATCAACACTTCAGAAAGATCCACAGTAAAGAAACAACCAACATTTGATGCAAAAAGGAAGAAGTTCAACAATCACTTCCAATAAAATCCAACATATGAAACTGGATATTCTGGACATCACTGTAGTCTACTTTATTTAAACTTTTACATTACTACCAACTACATCCAATATATGAAATGCACCCAATCAATGGCACTCCAGAGCAACTGCTTCTGCTTGACTTTTTTAAGTTTGACTTGTAGCGGCAGAAGGGAATCGAAATAGAAGCAGGAAAAGCTGGATGATTGATGACTTAATTGACTCTGTGATGAAAAAGTGCAAGCAGAATCAAACATCGAGCAGTTCTTCGCAGGAGCTGGATGATCGATGCTCGCATTGGTTTTTCCATGAAGGCTTTAGAGAAGTACATCCTTGTCATTGGACAACACAAAGGCACCCAATGCTGTCATCAGTGAAATCCTCTGATTCTTCAGATTCACTGTAAGCAAGAAAAAAATATATTAAGATAATGGAATAAGATATCAGAAATCAACTTCGGTTGTCAAATCATCATAAGCATCCATAGTAATATTTAAATAAAATGATTAGATGATTTATGAAGAATCCCATCATAGAGGCTGATGAAAGTCTGGTAACAGTAACCAACCAATATAAAGGTTCACTTAATAAAAACAAAAACTGAAGCACATAACAAGCAAGAAATTCACCAGATATCATCAACTTTTACGGCAAGAGAAAGGAAGTCACACTCTTCTCTTTTTCCCCTCTTCTTATCACGAAGTTAATTCACGATCAACCAGTGTTGATAGATTTGTTACAAATCAGAGGCTTCAATTACTAAGGGAAGTCAATGAAAATTCAGAAATGCAGAAACTCATTGGAACTATAGCTTCCTTAGTGGGTGAAGGCACAAGTGTGATCAGGAACTGGCTATAACCAATATAACTCAAATAATGGATGTTAGACATCCAATCCACCTAACCCAACCCAACCCTTGAATAAAGTCCAAGTCCAAATAGGACTCCAGGTTCAACTCTTAATACAATTTCAAGTGAATCCCAAACCCACGAATAAACTCAATTCTGACCTAGTTTAATTTTCAAGTCCATTTATGACTCGGTCCAATTGTTAGCTTCAGTCCATGGTAAAACACAAATGTATTAGCTTAACCTAATCCACCATGATGAACCCTACCCTTCTAATTTCATTTGATTCCCAATTTACTTACCAAATGCAAATTGTAACTTTTAATTTCACCTAATCACTATGACAAACTTTTGATAAAATATCATAGATATGGTAAAACATGATACACTTGAGTTCAAACAACTTACCACAGACTCCATTTTAATCGAGTCGGTAAGTAACTCAAACTGAAATTCAGCATATTGTCACATACCAGCTTTTTAAGCAAACAAGTGTCGACATCGTTGCACTGCAACCTGGGCATCTTGAAAAACTCAAGATGAACGTTAATGTCCGCTGCAGAACCGATAAGGACACATCATATTCAGTTGTGTGCCAGCTTTGTGAGACAACATCAGTTTTGACCATAACAGGAGAGCTCTATATACTGTCTTAGTTTTCACTAGAAGAGTCAGTACCAGATCTGAATTGTTCTTTATGGTTTGTGTTAACCTCCATATTATATAAATTTAATAGAATAACATATTCATCAATTTTAACCTTTACTCTCATTAATTTTTGAAAAAAGGCTACTTGAAGTTGAAGTAGTAACCACAGAAAATAACAGCTGATAAGGTAATTTCCAAAACCAGAGCAAATTAGGAGAATTAATTGATATGACATATCCATCTTAACCTGCTCTGATTCTTGACTTGTATCTACTTAACTAATGCCTAGCCTCCAATTAACTTGACTTGTATCCACAAAAGTCAAAAAATCTCCTAATCATCTCTCTAGTAAATAAAAGAAATTGAAACATCAGTACCATTGTTTATTGCCCTGGGTCTCCGTAAGACGAGTTTGACGCAACATTAAGTTAGGAAATATAAAATATCTATAAAAGAACTTGCGTCACTGAGATGAGGATGCTGAACAGATATTACTGAGGTGAAAACCATTTAAAGGTGTACCAGGCAGGTTTTTAAGGAGACCCACAATGCACTAAAATTACCAAAACCAAAATCCGACGGGTTGAGCCAATGACTCTGACAACAAAACAAAATCCCAACTATATTTTACACTAAGAAAGATGACCATTTAATATACGATGCGTGCTGAAGACAATAATAAAAAAGACAGGTGAAAATTACGAACGACAAGTTAATTGTCAAACAAAACAGTCAAGTCATATTTTTAAGTGGGAACCCAGATATTCGCAAACTAAATCCCATAAAATATGTATACTTAAGTTTCCTAAGATGAAAACCACAAAGAGATTAGAAGTGTTAGTCTTTGAGAACAACACATAGAAATTGTAAATATCCTTTCTGGAGAATGGAGAATGTGATTAAACGATAAAGGACAATGTCATAAAAAGTTGCAGATAGCATAATGCAAGACAGTGCATAAGTCTTACTTCACATCCATGATTTAATAGAACAGTATAAGCAAACGAATCCAGCATCTAACTTAAACGATGTGAATACAGAACTAAAATCATAATGCAAAACTTGACTAAAGCTCAGTCAATTGTTATCTAGGAATGCTTATCTAAATAAGCAGACAGATCGCTGTACCGACCTTTGCTAACCATAGAACAACATTACAATAACACCAAACATACATAGAATTAAGTAATGCAACTTTTAACGTTGTAAATATCAAAGCAATAAGAACCATTTCAGTAAGCATGGTACGGATAAACTTACGCTGCTTCAAACTCCTTGATTTCAACAAGTTCTTTACCCAACAAATCTGTCCATTTAACATTGAGCTTTCCAACCTGTCCTGAATCCGATACTCTTGGCTTCTTTAGGCAGCTCTTCAAAAAGATCTCAACCTTCACATCCTCTGCACTATTTTGCTCGATCACAACCTTCTCATCAGATGGCTTCTCCTCCAAAGCCATAGAAACTGGAGCCGGGCTCGAGAGAACATTTTGGGCATCTCCCCATTCCGACTTGGGAGTGCAAGGCGGGTAACAGCGTACCGATGACTCGGAGCAGCAGTCAAGAGGAAAGTGGCAATTGCATGATAAAACCCTCATGTCAGATCACAACCCCTGAAGGCTCATTTTACGACCCAAATAAGGGGATTTTTCGGGAAGAAACGCCCAAAAAAACACAAGCCTTCAATCAAATCCAAGAACAATTCGTTCATCCGAAGTCTCCGATAACACCCAGAACCAGAATAAAAAGATCGGAGAATCTTGAAACCCAATACAAGCACCAAAAAGGCGGAACCTTTCTTCTAGGAAATGAAATCCCACAACCCACCGCAGTATGTCCAGGAATCAAGATTGGATTCTGCTGCAATTTTGGGATAGCTTTAAGCCACCCGAAGAGGAAAACTCCCAGGAAACGAAGAATAAAGGTATAATAAAAAAAGATGAAAAGATCGAGCACAGGAAAGGAATTCCAGCAACAAACACGGCGCCTTTCGGGACATACGAGACAGTGAGGCACAAAACCAGCGAGCCACGGTGTGAGAAGATAAACCACAACTGGAAGCTCTTTTATCCACCACTAGGAATAGGGAGACCAGAACACCTAAAAGTCTCTACTCCCACTGGCTATGGCTGACAGTAATCTGTGGTGTTTGATCTGATAGACATGGCAGTGAAGCCCGTCTCTCCTCTCTTCATGCGTGCTTGCCGGTCATGTCGGGCAGCTTGCAGTGAAGCCATTCCTTGTCCTTTCTACTCTGTTTGCGTTTGTTGGTTTCACTCACTTGCTGAGGTTTTATCTACATGACATACTGAAAAAGGAAAAAGTTATTTACTAAATGGGTATATTTATGGGCAAATTTTCAAAAAAAAATCTTCATCTTTGATAAATTGTGATTGAATGTTTCGAACTTTAAAAAATTTTCACATGATATTCTTTATTATTTAAAAAAGATAAATTTATCTTTATTTTTATTGAATCTGTTATCGTCTATGCTCTATGTCGTCTCTAAGATCCTGTCAAATCTATCACGTCCTTGTCGCTCTTGCATAAGGAATGAGAGAACACGACGATGGTGACTCTCATTGTTCTCTCCCATGACCCTCGTCAATAAAAAAATATCTAATAAGAATATTATTATCATCAATTAAAAACGTAGATGGTGGTAAGTCTAATAAGGTAGAGGAAAGGGGAAGCAGGTTTGGCATGGGCCAAAGGTAAAATAGTTATTTAAACAAATAATACTCTATGAGAATTATTTAATTTTTTTTAAAAATTCACCCTATATTTATTTACTAAAGTTTTCTTATTTCATTTCAGACCTAAATTGATAAATATAATTTCATTCCAACCCACACAAAATTTGACGATATATATTTCTAGATCATAATGTGAATAAATTATGAATGCATATGTAATAACATTTTCATAATAATAATTTATTTATATGATTTATTGAGAAGATTTTATGTCTATGAGAATAGGAATCATTGGTAACCTAGTCTCTAGTAAGAAAAAGATAATCTTAAAATTTATATTATAATAAAAAATAATTATCTTTAACCGAATATATTTTTCTTTAAGAAGCATAACAACGGATAAAGATGGATGTAATTAATCCTAAATATATAAAGTATTACCATACTTATTATAGATGATTTCTCATGGACTTAAAAAGTGCAGCTTTGAAGTAGCATTATAATTAGTAATCATACATTTCTCAGTCCATGAGAGGTATAAAGAGATTGGAGATAAGAAAGCTTGGGCACATGTTGAAGTTACCAGACAAATCTACCCCACCCACCAACACCACAAGATGGGGAGATTCCAGTGAAGAGTGCAAGAATCTTACCTGCAGTCTCTGGGACAGCAGAAACAAGAAACACAGTGAAAACAAGAGAGAGGACAAAAGTATACACTACAAAGAGACCATCCTGCCTCACACAGTACACATGTGATACACAAGCTTTGATGGTCATACAACATGTGCCTAATGTATCTGAATCCTTTGACTACTGCATGCTCTGACTTTTACTCTGATTAATCTGATTTGACAGTTCCAAAATTTCCTCACTGCATCAGAAACATGCATTGGGGATTTATAGGGAGGTGGTGAAGGATAGCTGTGTAGTTCTCAACAGCTTTATCTCAGCTTCATTTCAGATTACACTAAGCATTTGGAATTTGTTTATATTAATATGAAATGGTAAGAAAGATAATGAGTATTTAAAGACAACTAGTTTTGGGGAATTATGTTCAATGAGACCTCGATAGTGATATGCTGCCAAGTAATAGGTGAAGTGATGATGGCTTGAAAACAAAATGTTCCTGATAGTTCACTGTGAACTGCAATAAAGAATGATTAGCACATAATGATAAGGATATATCAAGCCACCTGACCAGAGAAATGAGACCTAAAAGGAAGAACTTAACTTGTGTTTAAGAGTCAGCCATTTGAGAATTGAGTAAAGAATGCAAACACACATCCATAGCTTTATTTTCACTACCTCCTTTCTATGGGAAGATGAAAGGAAAAAAGCATATAAATTTGAGATTTATAATCCTATCTTCATCGAGTTTTCTTGCTTCTCAAGCATTAGCATGTGGGTGCACATCTCACACTTAGAGTTAAGTAAGTATATAAGATAGGATAAAGCACTAGTATTTTTCATTTTAGGATAAAGGTTTGATAGAGATATGAAAAGGATTGAACATTCCTTTTACCCATAAAATCTATTTGAAGCACCCTAATTGAATGGCTGTTGCCAAACAAATCAGAAAGATCCTGCATCATGATCTGTGTAGCAGTATAGATAAGATCAGTCAGAAGTAAGCCAATCGGTGAGAAGTATCCAAACAATGATAGAAGAAAACCAGCAGTTGGCACATCACTCTCTTCTTAGGTATCACATCGGGTGCCAGCTTCACAAGAAGCTTGGATTAATGTATCTAATTATTGTGGTTTAGATTATATATCTATTCTGAGACGGTTGCAGAGTTGAAATCAGGAATCATATGGTATAAATATTTCAGATTTAATTAATGGACCAAGAGAATGTTTATGGCAAGACAGAGGAGATTGACAGCTCTGTAAATAATTCAGTAATGAAAGTCAACTACGATGGATGGCATGTTCAAACAAAAGACTCCCTGCAGAGAGTTTATATTTTATATGCATCATTTCATAGAGTCTTTACCATTTCCAAGTCATCTAAAATCAAGATATTAGATAGATTTCCAATCTATTTCAATCAATACCATAATATCTAAGAAAGATACAAGTCTTGAGAGCTTGAATCTGACAGCGCAGATCAGACACATTCGTTAAGATAAAGGTAAACATTTATCCAGCAGGTAGGAACCAACTACTGGAGAGGAGGACAACCATGCTTATACCTGAAGTTTTACCCTCGATAGGGCTCCATAGTAAGACAGACTAGATCAAATTTGATCTGGAATTTTGTAGCTGATGCTGGATATCTTCTTTTTTTTTTTCTTTATTTTCAAAGAGAAATTTTACTTGACACAACAAATTCAAGATAAAAATTTTCCAGGCCACTGCTCACTGGGCTGATTCTGTAACCAAAACATATCAAATTCTCAAAGTCCTAGCAAAATTGGCAGCCTAATAGCTTCTAAATCTCCCTTCAGGTTAAAACTTTGCCATCTTATGCACTCGAAACCATCATATGTCAAAGTCAATGCAACTCGAATAGGATTTTGTGTTGCTTATTCTGGGACGATGGTGCATTATTTATTTTTCACAAAATTTCTTGAGACACTGGAAAATGTTCTTTTTTCTAAGTTCATGTTTTGCTAAAGAATACGTTAGAAATTATTCAGGCTGTATTTTAAGGGCGATTATGTATGCTCTTTGATCCTTACATGTTGGCTTCCACAGCTGCAGGAGCCAATAGTGACTAAAGCACGAAGATGGCTGCTGTGAGAGCTCTGATCCATCTTTTGAGGATGGGAGAGCTACAAATTGCGCAAAGCATAATAATGACTAGCTTCAGCTTTGATGAACACCAGTTTATTTAATCTCTTCTTTTCCAGTGACATTTCCAACTTATTTGGTGTTCAAACGTTTGTTATGTTGTCCAGGCATTCCTAGGATATTGGTGTCTATGACTAAGCAGAGATGATACATTTGTCATCCCTAGAGGATGGAAGACTCTCCGAAGTAGTATAAATATCAAACATTTCGTCTACTGGTTGTTGCAATATGCTCACTGTTGTGGGATGACAGAGATTGACCTCAAATTCTGTAGTGCATTTGGATCCAGAGTAGTCATTAAAAGAACTGAGTACTCTTTTAAAGAGTGGCAATAATCTTTACCATGGGACCTCCTATTTCAAAGCCATGCAATTCTGGGGAGCAAACTCAAAACTACAATATCCAGTTGTCAGAAAAAGACATTGGAGAAATGATCGAGAGAAATAACTTTCATCAATGTTACAGTTCCATTGATAATCAAAATTGTTACCTAAACATAACCAAACCATAAAAAAAATTATTCTCCAACACGATGAATAAAACTCTTAGGTGATGACTTCAAGATCGAAAGACAACATCAAAGAGGATTGTTAAGCTTCATCGCTTTTTAGAGACACCAACAGTCTTTCCCCTCCTGCCGGTTGTCTTGGTGTGCTGACCACGAACTCGAAGACCCCAGAAGTGACGGAGACCACGGTGGTTCCTGCAAGAGAAAAGCTGATGTTTAAGCAAGTTCGTACAAGGAAGACTCACCATTCAAAAGCAAATTATGGACATAAAAAACTAATATTTAAGCACATGATAAAGACACTTGACAATGACAACGTGGTTACGATATGCATCATTAACACATCAATGTGGTTATGGTATTCTATTTTGGACACCAACAGCACACCTTGTGGTGAACCATGAGCATCAACACACTCATTGAAAAGGTGTGTGTGTGTGTGTGTATATATATATACATCATTTGTCGTCAAAGTATTGAATTCATATGAAAAAAATGACTGGTTAATGATTGAACATCAGGACTACCAAACCCTAACTCTTAATAAAAAACCACTAGAACTTTAATCATTAATAACAAGTCCAACTAAAACAAGCTTGAATAGCAAAATTGAATAAACACCTTGACATGCCACTTCAAGTATAGCAATTACCATGTAGAACATTTAGCTGATAAGTTCTCAATTTAAAAGGTCTATTTTTTGACCGTAGCTCATCAAAATGCAATTACAACCCATGCCTGATCAACACATCTTATAGTCTATACTCCAATAACCAATCTATCAATCTCAAAACTAAACTCTATACAAAGAAAGGCACACAATAAATCATAAGGTTTAAATAGTTGATCCATTACAATTTCTAGAAACAACTACCCACTCATACAGACTCTGTTATAAAAAAGAAGAGGCATCGAAATCATACAAAAGGATAGCTGAATAGGTGGTGAAAAAGAATGTCAATTGCATTCCAGGTAATGTGCTTGAGGCACTCCAGGTACAACCTATGGGAAGACAGGTGCACAGGAAATAGCCAGTTTATGCATCAATATGTCCATGCATCATGTTGCATTGCTCAGACCAGACTGCTTATGGCTAATACATGATTGCACCTCTGATATCATTCTACCAAAATAACCAGAGAAAGGATTTTAGATCCTTTGAGACTTTTACTCCCTCCTCTTTCACCAACCAAGGAAGAACCATCATCGTTCCAATAAGATTAAAAGTCTTACTTTTAATTATTTACACCTTCAATACATTTGAGAAACATTCATATAACGTCCAACCTGTATACAGAAAACATGATTTATATTAACTTCCGATTTCTTATGTGTATCACCACCATTTTCTGCTGAAAATGCTCTTTTTCTTGAACTTGCAGTGCTTATTAAAAGATTATCTATAAATCAATAACTACATCACATGACTCTTGGTAAAGACTCTCAAAGCACCGAAATATCAAACTAACGAACAACAATAATAAGGCATTATAAAGCATTGGTATGGAGTAAAGGTAAACTAACAGGAGGTTGATGACAAAAAAGTACTAAATTGAAAATGGGATGTGTAGCAAAGAATGGCGAAGTCTGAATTTAATTGTACATAAACAAACAGCTGATCATTAAAATAGGATACACGTTCCACAATATGGAATTAGATGCATGCAGAAAAGCAAACACATTTAGATATCCTTTGAAACAACTTTCAAGAAGAAATATAAAATGAACCATGCAGCAAATCTTAAGAGTCAGGAACAGCCGACCTTATCTTCTTCAGTCTCTCAAGGTCATCCCTCAGCTTCATGTCTAAGGCATTTGAAACAACCTGAGAATATCGTCCATCCTTGTAGTCTTTCTTCCTGTTCAAGAACCAATCCGGGATCTTGAACTGGCGCGGATTGGCAACAACTGTCATCAAGTTCTCGAGTTCGGCAGCCGAGATCTCACCAGCCCTGGAAGAAGTTGAGCATGTAATAAAGCAACCCAAAAAATACAAAAAAACAGCTAACACAAAAATATTTGACCTAGATTTAAGAAAGAAAACGAGGCTCAATTCACAAATATATAGAAACAAAAATATCATATGCTTCCAAGAGATTACAGGATAAATAATCTTCCACCAAAACCTATCAACAAATGTAGCTACCAATTCTTCAAAACTCAATGCCACTAATATCTAGACATACACAATTACTTCCTCCCCAATCACAGAAGTGTTTTAAAACGAAGAAGCACATATAACCTACAAGAACATTTCGTGATAAAAAAATGAACTACCAAATTCGAATTTCAGAAAGAAGATCGGATTCCACTAGGAAGAAACGAACAAATGGAGCTTCCATATCAACCCTCCAACAAAGCTGGAAAGATATTTCTGTACATAAACCAATATGTAACTTGGATAGATAAAAAAAGAGGAACCTCTTGTTCATGTCGACGTCGGCCTTCTTGCAGACGATGTTGGCGAAGCGGCGGCCGATACCCTTGATAGAGGTGAGGGCGAACATGATCTTCTGTTTCCCATCGACGTTCGTGTTCAGAACACGAAGAATGTGCTGGAAATCCTCGTTCGCGACCAGGGACTGCCGGTCAAAGTCACCGCCAGAAACAAAAGATCTGATCAATCACTTGAGGAATTCACAACAAGTAGAGAACATGCAGGGGTCCGAGAAGCACAGCACATACCATGGCAGCGGCTAAGGTTTCGCTGTCCGCCCTTCGTCTGATCTCGCTTCTCTCTCTATGCGGCGGCGATTGGAGGCGGAGGAAGAAACCCTACGAAGCATGTTATTATAGGCTCCGCAGATAAGTTACCGTCTAATCGCACAGTAAAACATCCGTACCAGTTCAATATACCGTCTTTATGATTGGACCACGCACGTAGGGGACCGGTAAATCACGACGGTAAACAGGCTTTGCTCTAATTTGATCCACATATGTGATTTAAGATGCGGGACCTTCTTGGATCGGATTCGCGTCCGATCGATTTAGGATCCGTATCTGAATACAATGAGCTAATGGATCCAACAAGAGAATCCACATCTAGCAGTATCGGTTCTGGACCGAACATGTAATTTTAATCGGATCTGATCTAAAATAAATATTTGAATGTACCTTTTATTATTCTAAATGGCAACAAATTAACAATGTTTTTTTCTCTCCAAATCATGAGAATAAAACCAATGATCAATCACTGATTTTTGAAGCTTTTATTTTACTTTCTTGAACCAATTTATCTTTGTTTTTCTTTTTATTTACCCCTCAAGCATGCACGTTTCATGGACAATCTCTACAAAGTTCAGAAATCATAATGCATTATGATGGATTAAAATCTCAAACTGAATAACACAGAATATATTTCTCCATCTTCAATCTGAGAAAAGTTTCAACTCCATCAACACATTATTCTTCATGCAGACATCAATACAAGGACTGGTATATTGCTCAAAGGGCGCATGAAATGGAAATGACACTCTCACAGCAACCAGATATTGTCCTCAAGGCTCAAAAACCATGCACTCGGCTTCTTTCTTGATTGATTGGAAGAGCACCGAGGATAGATAACGTTCTCCAAAGCTCGGGAAGACAACCTACACGCACCAGGGAATATACGTGAGCAGAGAGCATACTCTTACGACCAAAAAGCTTAGAAAGATGGATATGATAAGATGAAATGGTTTAGAACATAAAAGCATGAAGACAAAAACCCACTTCATCGATGAGACGTCTCTGAATAGTTCATACTAAGCATCAGTTTGTCGAACGCTCTAAATGTGAAAGGGAGACACTTGAGCATACAGCCCTGGGCTATGAGTGCGTTTTGACTTGAGAATTTAACCAGAGTAAACTGCTCTTTAACTCTAGAATTCGAATGCTGTGTGCACATCTATCAGTCCCTGTGCTCCCAGTAACGGTGCTTTAAATGTTCAATGGTTTTCTACATCAACTTATGAAAGGTTTCCAACAGCAAGATATAGCAAAGTCGAGAGTTTAGAGCAAAAGGTGAATTTAACTTACAACAATGAGCTTCCCCTCATTTTCTGGTCTTTGGGCAATTCTAATAGCTGCAGCAGCAGCAGCCCCAGATGAAATTCCAACCTGCAATGGTTCACCAACCGGCAAAGTCCATTATAAAAAGAAAATCTCCAACAAAAGAGCATAAAAATGAGAAATTTGTATTCTTTGCCACAAACTCACCAGCAGCCCTTCTTTCAAGGCCAGAAGCTTTGCAGTTTCTATAGCTTCATCACTCGAGACCTAATCAAAAAACCCAGCAGAGGAAACAAGGCAGTGAAAATTTAAAATGGTAGAAAAAATAAAAAATTATAGGAGTGTTCAAAAATCACATATGCAACCAGGCCAATTAAGGCTACTTGATCGTGCTTAGTTGTTCATCAACATGTAATGAGAAACTTCATTAAGCTGGAGTTTAGACAAACATTTTAAAACTTACTTGGACAACTTCATCAATAAGATTGACATCCAGAACACCAGGAATAAAGCCAGCTCCTATTCCTTGAATTTTATGTGGACCTAAGTCATATTTTAGAAGAAAGCAGATATTCAGGCGCATGCTAATGATTATGTAAAGCTGCTCCTTCATAAAATGATCCAAAAGTTACACATTCCAATACAACATTTTTTCTTAAGTGCATCAAGTGGTGTGATTCGGATTCCTATTAACATGATAGTTATGATAGGTATACAGTGTGTCAAATTTAAAGAGGCAAACCATAATATGCATACCAGCTAGTAGTGAAAAAGCATGCTCGCAATGAGTTTCCATAGTATATTCTATTTTCAACTGACAGTTGTTGAATTGATGACAGAAGAATGAACAGTAAAGAGATATCAAATTAAGCATTGCCTAAAGAAGAGGAGCAGGATGTGAGAAATGAGAAAAGCTACTGTGTACTGTGCATTAGTGAAATACCATTTTAATTGAACGAATTTTATCATAATAGAAAAATGAACCAACTATAATTTTGGAATCAAAATATTGAGTGGTTAAGAAACCACATTGAATATTACACGGGACCAAAAATTGAAATCTCTATATATCAGAGAACAACCACAGCCCGCATCATTCAAATTTAGTTAGAACAACCAACAATATTGAGTACAGCAAATCTCTAATGCCCAAAAACCAAGGGTCTTAAATTAGGCCAAACCAGGGCAATCCAATTAGAGAATGACAAAATAGAGCAAACCTTGCTTGACATGGAACAACCATCAGCAGATCAAGTCAATCCTGCTGTATCTAGGCCAATCCTATGTGTATTACAATTTTTACGGTCATTACATTTCACACTTGATGCATGATGCTGTCAAACATGTACTTGTACCACTCATGTTCTGGTTATCATTATTTTACTTATGCTAGAGCTTCACTAATTTTTTTCCTTTTAAGTTTCTATTAATTATCCTCTAGTTTTGAGAGACAATTGTCATTCTAGTGACAACTATCAGTTCCATATCTACCCCAGAACAAGATGACAATGATGAGTTACAGAAGGATCTAGGCTGAAACATTCTTTATTGTTATTTAACAAGTATACATGAAAATTCACAATAACAATAATATTCTTTATTGTTGGTTAACAAGTATACATGCGAGTTCACAATAACAATGACATTCTTCAATGTTATTTGCATGTATTCTTGTTATTTGACTAGTATACATGCAAATCTATAATAAATTAACAAGGATACATGCAAGTTCACTTATGTTCAAGTATTGATGTTACAGAACCAAGAAAGAAAAAATTTATAGAGGAAAAAAACAAAACAAGACAAAATGCGACGACCAACCAGGTTTTCCTCCAGACAATACTGCACTTTCAGATGGTTCAACACCATAGAGCTGAAAAAAAAAAAGACAACATATACAAATATAAAAATTAGCAGCCCATTAGAGCAGATGGTATTGTTTCTTATGTGTACTTAATCAAAAGCAGCAACATAGGACTGTAGATGTTGTTGTATTGGTTATAGAACAGACCTTGATCTCAGGATTTTGCTCTTTCAGATACTTTCCTGTTCCAGTAATTGTACCACCAGTTCCAATGCCAGAGACCAGAGCATCAACCTTACCCTCTGTCCCTTTCCATATCTCTGGCCCAGTTGTCTCATAATGAATCTGCAACACAAGTTGAACTAAGAGTCTATCTCTATACAGAAAATTTTCTGGAAAGATTGATCTCCAAAATACCCGTGGGTTAGCCAAATTCTCAAACTGCTGAAGAATATAGGAATTGGGTGTCTTTGCTGCCAATTCTTCTGCCTTATGAACAGCTCCATTCATGCCCAAAATTGGATCGGTGAGCACAAGTTCAGCACCAAAAGCTTTAAGAATAATTCTTCTTTCTAGGCTCATCGAGGCTGGCATTGTGAGAATAAGCCTGTAACCCTTTGCAGCTGCCATGAAGGCCAGGCCTATCCCCGTGTTACCACTAGTAGGTTCAATCAAGACGCTCTGGCAAGTGTAACCATGCAATGAACAGAAAAAAATTGTCATCCATATTTACTTTTAGCTCGAATTGAAATATGAGAAACATATATAGTTCTAAACTATTCTAACTCCAATACCCCAAAATATCACTTGGATCAAATTTCAAACACTCCTCGGCCAATAAAACATCAGAACAGATGAGATTAGAAGTGGACAAACCTTCCCAGGTTGAATAAGCCCTTTCTCCTCTGCATCAGCAATCATACTATATCCAATTCTGCTCAAGAAAATTAGCCAAACATGGAAAAATCAGAGAAAGGACTATGCATACTAGAGTGAGAACAAAACCACAAACTCCAACAAGAGAAAACTAATGATAGATGGGAAGTCATGTACCTGTCTTTGACGCTGGAACAGGGCTCCATCATCTCCAGTTTAGCAGCGACTCGGGCAACGCAGCCAGTCGTCAGATTGTTGAGATAAACCAGAGGCGTTTTACCAATCAACTGTACATTGGCAAGGGAAAATGATAACAATTAAGGACAACCTACATCAAAAGCAGGTAAGAATCTGTGGTCATAAGATAGAATCAAGAAGATCTAAAGATTACTTCAGCGACATTCTTCGCAATCGTAGGACAAGCTTCCGCCATTTTTCAGATCAACTGCGGGTAAAAAAGAATCTTATTTTATACCGCAAACGAAAACAATACAAAGAATCAATCACGTTTAAGACAAAAGCTCGAAATGGAACCCATCAAATCAAATAATATAGATACAATATACAGGTTGTACCAAAAGAAAAAATTGGTATTTTTAGTCGCGCTGACAATTGAAAGATTCACTTTGCAATCTAATAACAAGATCGTCTTAAATCAAAGCGAGTTATTGGAGAATCTCAAACTGCTATATCACAACTTGACAGGAAACTTCAATTAGAACACCATAATTAGAAGATCGACCATAGATGAGCAAACGGACACCGAAATTACAACTCAATTCATCGAGATTAGCCGATACACCTAAAAAAAGATCAAGAACAACCCCGCTCCAGTCGCCAAGGAACCGAGCGTGGAGCTCAGGAACGCAGAAATGAAACGGAGCCGCAAGGGATGAAACGGAGCCGCAAGGGACGGCAATTTCAAGTCACGAGTCGCGACCTTTCGAAACCCCTAGAGCCAAATACACTACGAAGCAATAGCTTCAAGCACCCATCCCTCCGCTACCCGTCTAACCTAATGACAGGTCTGAGAGCCGCGATGTGGGACCCACAGGGCCATGTGGGGTAGGTAAAGTGGTCGGTGGAGCTGGAAACCTGGGCCGTGTCAAACAGCGACTAACCGTCGAAGATTACGTCTCGTGCAATGAATGGCTGCCACTGTGGGACCCATTCAACCCGAGGGTTGATGCCCGCGCGATACCGTGGAGGACGGTATAGACCATCCGTTCTTTTCGTAGTTGCACGCCCGGTGCGAGACGGAGCGTGTGCAGCAGTCGGTTGGGAGGAGGTGAATAGAGACGTCCGGCCCATAATTGGCATTAAATTGTGGTACGAAGTTGTCGAGCGAATCCCATCGCTGACATCTGATGCGTCCATGTCCAAACTTATTTCTGGACCGATTGATGTTGCCTCAACCTTCGTTATTCTTGGTTGATCGTGTAGTTTTGTAAGCATGCAGAAATCGTCGATTGATTCTATACGCCGTGTCAAAGATAACATTTCCAATTGGTTACGCTTCCAAGGGAAGTGCTGTGGACGGACTCAGCATGCTGCGAGTCCCGTTACCTCTCGTTTCTTATCTTTTTATCTTATTATCTTCTCTACTTCGAATCCCGTTACCTCTATTTATAGGGACGACGACAGGCAATTGAGCCACCGACGATCATCAGTGTGATAGAGGATATTTTAGGTATCATCTAATTGGCAGCCACCTCAGATCACACGTAATATCACTCCAGTCAAAATAGTACACATATCTCAAAGCAGTGTGAAATGACACGGATCGATTCAAAAACGATTACGTACTAAAGCGAGGTAGCCTGACTCATAAGCGATGCCACCCTACTCCGAAGCGGCAAATTATAAATCCACATTGTTTGGAATCAAGCGATGCTTACCAGTGAGGATATAATCTTGCAAGGCATGGGATCAGAAGGATAGCTCTGGAATAGACAAATCATCCGTTGAAAATGTCGGTGGACGCCAGCAAACATAAAGGGTCGACTCCCTATGAAATGTATAAAAAATCACTCCTTGATAGATATCGGGGATATGATTCACTATCCACAAAAGCTGATTTAAACTTCGGAGGGGTCAAGCTGGAACTCCCCTCTCCGGCGTTGACCTATTGTATAGGGACTCGAGACCAGAAGCCCCTCGTGGATTCGTTGGAGAACACCTTAGGAAACGATGACCATGACTCTTCGTCCCTTCTTCATGAAACATTCCTTTTGAGTAACTAGGTGGATGATCTTACATGATTGGGACTAAACAAAGCCGTGCCCTTTTTCGAGTCACGACATAAATAATCACAATATTTTCGGTGTTAGAAGGAGTGTCTTGATGTCGCAAAAGCGTCCGCCGGTGAACAACCTCATCAAGCACCCTTCTGAGGAGGTGCCCGCTACCCATTCTATCTTCCGCCTCGGAGGCCAATCATTTGCTCCTCCGTAGATAAATGGGAACACCATGTGTTATTGGTGTTCATTCAACGACCCTAAGTTCCCACCTCCCAGGATCGGCACAAAGATAGATGGTGGTCCTCATAGAGGCATTACTTAGCCTCACCCATTATGTGTAAGCAGTGGTGGGAATTATGCAAAACATCGCACCCGATATACCTCAACTCATTTAAGAAGTGGCTCTTCTCCCGTCGTCATCATCTATATCCTAGCCAACCTTTGTTCTCTCGAGGCACAACACCCAACATACCATTCCTACCTTTCCCCAAGTAGATATACTATTGTTTGACTTAGCAGAGGATTCATTACGAGCTCAACTGTGGAAGATAAATCGATGCTTGGACAAGGTCCAAAAGGAAGTGTACAAAACCAAGGATGATCACGGGGCCGAAAAGGGCCTATCATGATAAATCTCTAGCACTTGAAGACATCGCGAATCATGTGTGTAATCACTCACGTGATTGGCATATAAGACACTTGTAACTAATAGCAGCCACCTAAGAGTTGGTGTGACATCTTGAAGCTAACGTGGTGCCTCGGAGCCGATGTGGCGCCTTGGAGTCCATAGCCGCACCTCAATACCAAAGAGGTGCACGTGTAGGTATGAACTTGAAGCTAACGTGGTGCCTCGGAGCCGACGTGGCGCCTTGGAGTCCATAGGTGCACCTCAATACGACCGTGCCCACGCTACTCAAAGTCATACAAGATGATGTCACACGACATGAAATAGTGCAAGTTGACTCGCATTGCTTGAAGAATATATTCTAGTTGCTTGGAGCATTAGTAGCCATTAACAACCTGAGTACGATCGACTCCCTACGACAAGTATAATATCGATCCCCTGGTTAGCGCTAGGGGATTGGGTCTTGGACACTCAAAACACTCTTAGACCCATCTAATTTTAACTTAAGCTTCAGAGGGGTCGAGTCGAGAATCCCCCTCCAAACATCGATTAGTGTGTGGGAATCCTACATGGAAGAGGCTCCCCAGCTCTACCTTGGGTCGATCTAGAAGATGCCAATCCCGACCCAACCTCCTTCTCCAGCTCTCACCTCAAGCACCCACATGGATGATTTTAGGCTTTCGGAACTGAACCGAGCTGTGTCGACTCCCCAACCATGATGTATAATTATATAATAAATATAATTGTTGATTGATTTGTGGCTAAAATGAATATATTTAGATGGATATTTGGGAGTTACTAACGAAACATAAAAAATCTATGAATAATTAATTACTTGTAAATCTAACAGAAATACAATTAAGAAAAATAATTCATACTAATATGAACATATGCAAACCAGACATATATATATATATATATATATATATATATATATATATATATATATATATATATATCATATTTAGAAATATGAAAAAAATAAGAATCATAAAAGGCAATGGATAACTTAAAAAATTATAAATTATAAACAAAAATTTAAATTCCCTTGGATAATTTTATTTGAAATTCAATGATAGATTAACATTACCAATTCCTCCAAATAGTAGGGATATTATGACTTATCGCTTTTGTCATAAAACAATCCTATTCCATCGAATATCTATTAATAAAAACTCACTTTAAGAAACCATGATTTTAATTCAAATATAAATTGTATCAGAAGTTTAAAATATTAATAATGCTCATATTAATTAAAGGCACAATGTAGGGCCTAACCGATAGAGATTAATTACAAGGGCGTTTATAGATGTATAAGTTCCTAGCAATTATGGAGGTTATATGTGGAGAAAGGCTCAATTTGACCTTTCTAATTTATAATATTTCTTGTAATATCTCTCGTATAATAATAATAATAATACCCCAACCCCAATTCTACCAATTGTATTCTCGTAGCCGATGGCAAATGATTAATGTACAAAGGAGATAATAATTTAATATTCGATTTTAACTTTTGTTTGAGGTTTGTAGAGTTGTCCAAAATCCGAATACTATTCTCGGAACATTCCAAATATATGTTTGGATGTTTGTGATGACTTTTCCTTATGGGTTAAACGATGATTTGATTTCATATGCACTTCACCTAATAATTCACAAGAAAAATTGGAAAGATACACATCGTCTATCAAATCTCACTATCTCGGGAAGGCAAAAAAACCTGCATACACGTCCTAAGGTAATCTTTATCTACCGACATTAAATCTATTATGAAGATATAATATATATTTTTGATATTTTAATTTAAATTAGCTAATAATAATAATCATAGTTATAATTAGTTAACCCATTTTCGGGTGAATGCTTGCTAGAGGAGTATATGTGAACCATTTTAACAACATAAGCCCTTATTATTTTGGAGATAACATAAAAAAGCTTAAGAATCGAAAACTATACCTATTATAATATATTATAAATTTAAAAATATAAAAAATATGTAAATGTGTATATGTTAAATCGGGTAACCCAATGAAAGTAAATCTAGGTCTAAAATTAATTTGATCATTTTTTTTTGTTCTTGGAGCTCAATACGTTTCTTCTCTTTCTTTCTATACATGTTCAAATTCTAGTTAGTCGAATCCTATTCAAATGCTCCAATCGTCTACATAATTGATAAACAAAGTTTTAAATCTCAAATTAATTTCAACTCGATTTGTTTGCGAACAATATAATTCAAATATGAATCATAATTTATTGGCTATAGGAAATTAGAGCTTATGGATAACGACAATAAATTAAGCACTGATTAAAATGACAAAAATTCTTTGTATTATTTCATAAAAAAAAATTCAACTATCCAAATTTGAGTTCCAAAGTTAGTTGTCAATCAAGATTACAAAGATAATTTGACTTTGTTTTTATTATAAATCTTGGTGTAAATTGAGAACCACCAGTAAACTTGATCTAAAATCAGATCGATTGAATGAGTGTAAGTGATAGTTGATAGAGGAGAGAGAATATCCTGTGTCGATATAAGAAAAATATTTTATTTATGAAGCATAGATATCTTAAATCATGTCACGAGAATAATATATATATATATATATATATATTATAATTTATGCTTTTATTGATACGTTAGTTATAATTTAATATGTATGAAACTCGGACAGTACATTCAAATTTTATATTGAACGAACATTAACTTAAATACTGCCCGAAGTTTAAAATTTATATTTAATCATGACAAAAATACTTATTTTGATTTAACGAACTTACAGATCGGAGCAAAATGGAGTTCCATGCAATGAACCACTATTTTTTCTGTGTATAGGCTTGTCATGTTGCATGAACCAATAAATGTATCGATCAATATTTATTGATACAGATATAGACTTATACGTATACCTTCAATTTCAAATGCTCGATATTTATTGATCCAGCTGTAAACTTAAATGTATACGACCCTTTTCAAATTGTCAAGCTTATCATCCAATCCAAACCTGTTTATTATTTTTTTTAATTTTTATCAAGGTTACCATGGTCGATTTCTTCCTCAAACTATTTCTTTCCGTATGTTATCGACTCTCATTTTGCTCTTCTTTTCTCATTCTTTTTTAATGATTAAAAATTAGTCATATTTTTATTTTTAAATAAACTTGAGCTCATAAATGGAAGGTTTAAGATTTAAAATATCTTACCTTGTGTTCCTGATAAAATTGATTAAAAAAAATTACGACTTATTATTAAGCGAATATAAAGTTCAAGGAGATATGATGGATGATAAGTTTCTGAGCTGGGCTATATCCGAAAAGAAATGTATTCTTAGTCAAAGACGATAAGAAAGTAATGATATATGTTATTGATTAGGTCCCTTCAATTCTGATCATAAAGAAAATTATTATGATGGATGATAAATAAAGAGGAGAGAAAATAACTTGTGTAATTACAAGACATTTTAACTCGAGATCTCTCCTAACATGCAATTAGGATAATATTTTATGAGTCATTTTGATTTAGAAAATATTCGATTTTGATTCATTCTTTTATTGTTGTTGTTTTTCTAGGTGCACATATGCTAAATAGTATGATGCATAATTTATTACAAACTCTTTGTAATAAAAAAGATGTATATCTTCAAAATAACCTTAGATGTCCATTTTGAATAAATAAAAGTAATTTCATAAGAAACCCATGCTTTATAATATATGCATATATGTATTGTCTTTGCTTTTTTGCAATTAAAACATAACTTTTTATATATATCACACATTTGCATAAATACTATAGGAATTCACAACACACGAGAAAGTTTACAACGTGGAGAGGGATATGGGTGAAGTAAAAGAGTCTCAAGGAAAATAGAATAAAAAATACAAATATATTTATTTATTGGCATTCCTCAAATTCAATTATAATGATGAAAATTAGGTCATTTAGGCTTGTGATGAGTATTAAGGGAAGGAGAATATATGAAAAAATATCCAACCACGAATAGACTAAATTACCCCTAAGACGATCAGCTAAAGTTCATGGTGGCAGATACATAAAAGGATATCCTACCTCACATAGACCAAATTACCCCTGCGGCGATCGGCGATGACGGCATCTCTCACCGACTTTTGGCCGAGGGTAATTTAGTTATTCAGCACAGGCATTAACAAATTATTTCTCCGGTTCGGGCCGGCGCTCTCATCCATTCGCTCTTCCTTTTTTCTTCCTCTTCTCCCGTGCCCTCCAGTCGTCGAGATCGAGAAGGCGATCGCGAGTTCTCGAGACGAGGGCGAGCTAGAGAGAAGAGGATGAGGTATGGGAGTTCCGGCCTTCTACCGATGGCTCGCCGATCGCTACCCGCTCTCGATCTCGGACGTGATCGAGCAGGAGCCCGCCGAGGGCATGGGCGGCGCCCCCCTTCCCTTGGATCTCACCAAGCCTAACCCTAACGGCTTCGAATTCGACAATCTCTACTTGGACATGAACGGCATCATCCACCCCTGCTTCCACCCGGATGGAAGGGTGAGCATGCTCCTCTTCTGTTGGGTCATTTGCTTCTTGCCCTATATTTTTGCTTTCGCCTGAGGAATATAGATGCAGATTTGATGATGCTATCGACGTAGATAAACGATATCCGTGATTGTCTGTATGAAACATTTTGTTAGGTAGCTTTTAGATCTTGGGTAGATGAGGTGAAACAACAAATTTCTAGGTTACGAGTTATTTGGATCAGGAACGCATCCATAAATCTATATACTGCGGCGTGCTTAGAACGAATCAAGTTGATTTAATGTTTGTGCTCTGGCCATGGTAGGTTTTGTGATAAGCACACGAAGTGAATACTAAGTCAACCGGCTATTTTGTGGTCTTTAATTATGTGTTTTTGCATGTTTGTTATGGTTCAGGTCCAAATGATTGCTCATCATGACCACCTATGATAAGCTTAAAACCATTGTTTTCATTAGCATATGAACTTTCAAGAAATAGCACTGAAGATTTGAAATAGCAAGTTTCTTGATATTGCCTGAAGGCCTTTGATGTAAGGTACCACAAATATGAGAAGGTTAATTGGATGTTTAGCATGTTACATGAACCAATTAGATGGTGATACAAAGAATTCAAGGTTCTTGTGACACATGGGCCAATAGTTCCTTTAAAAGAATGATTCCTTAATTGAAACTTACAGAAATAAAATTTTCTCTTGAGGAATCTTCACAAAGGTTGACCAAAATGCAATGCTATTGACTGGAAAATTTGCTGTGGTCAAGAAAGGAAAGCTTGACTAGTTAAATGAGTGACAATAGCCTACTTCTTTGGTGTCATGCATGGATTTAATTGCCTTAGCAATTCGATCTGGCACAAGCTGAATGCAAGTCAGAAAGAAGTGCTAGTACAATAGTTGGTTGGTGAGGGAAGGAAATTTCTGTTCATAGTATTGGTATGACAAAACTTTCCTCTACTGGAGGTAGTGATTTGGGATCAATATGCTAACCCATTGTCTAGGTGCTTAATTGAGATAGTCACTAATTGGGAGTCAAGGAAGGATACTATTTTTGCATAAAGTTTGAGTGGCCTACTACTGATAACTTGGGAATTAGCAATTTGGTCCGTGTTGTTCGTGTCAGTGAAAGTTCCTAGACAGTGGGTTATTTGAATTACGACTGAACAACATGCCTAAAGTATCAATTATCATAATTAGTATGGGAATTGCTTATGACTTGGAATCCTTCTCTTTAGGCAAGCATTCTCCCTGTCTGAATGCTGTTTCCTATTTCAAGTATGATGCAGCCTTAATGTTTAGTACAAAACTCAAGACCTTGGGAAATGCAGCACTAGTTCATGTTCTTCAGCTATCAATGCTATCATGTCCTTCCTTGTTGGCTGCTTGGTTCAATGTGTTTCTCCATAGAATCTGCAGCTGTTGCATCATCATCACTAGTTTCTTCAGGTGCCTTGTAAGGTATAGAAATGGGTTTAACAACAGTAATTACAGTAGTAGATTTGCATTTAAACTTCCTTTAAGTAACTGCACAGACAGGTTTTTGCTACAAGTACAAGCAATATAAGTTATGAACATAGTCTAATAATTCATTCCACTATTCTATAGAAACCTAAAAATTGCTGATTAGATGTATGTCAATTTTCACCTGGTGAAGCAGTGTACTGTTAAAATGAAAAAGCTTGCGTAAAGTCATGTATTATATTCTTCAAAACAAAGAGCTGAATATATCATTTGGTTATGAAAGTTACTGCCTTACATATAGTGAAATTGAGAACATCATAGACCGTCTAATCAATTATTGCCTCATTGAGTGATTAACTTTCTTTGTACGTGCAGCCTTTGCCTGCTACTTATGATGATGTTTTCAAGTCCATCTTTGACTATATAGATCATCTCTTTGGACTCGTACGTCCCCGAAAGCTGTTGTATATGGCAATAGGTGAGCGGCATAGATTCTTATGTGTTGTCTTCATGGTCGGCTGTCTTTGCAGCATAATTTATCTGGATTATATACTTTTCTGAATTTCTTCAGATGGTGTTGCTCCAAGGGCTAAGATGAATCAGCAACGTTCCCGACGTTTTAGAGCTGCAAAAGATGCAGCTGAGGCAGTAAGTAGAATCTTATTGTTGTTGGCAAGAATTACTGTGGCTCTATTTAACATGTAAATACCAACTCGGTGCATTCCCCAGGCGGCTGAAGAGGAAAGATTGAGAGAAGAGTTTGAGTCTGAAGGAAGAAAATTGTTTTCTACGGAGAAGCCTGAGACAGCAGATTCAAATGTTATAACTCCTGGGACTGAGTTCATGGCTGTCCTCTCCGTTGCACTCCAGTATTATGTGCATTTGAGATTGAATTGCACGCCTGGATGGCAGTCAATTAAGGTGTTAACCTGCTTGTATCAAGTACTTGATGCATGATTTAGGGTCATATAGTTTCCCTTGCTCAGCGATGTAATCATTGCTGGTTTTATTTCGTCAATCACTTGATTTCAGGAAACTATTCTGTAATTGTTTTCATGGAGATGTGCATTGGGTGATTATTTGAAGGTTATATTGTCTGATGCAAATGTGCCTGGAGAGGGTGAACACAAAATTATGTCATACATCCGCTTACAACGCAATCTTCCTGGTTTCAACCCGAACACACGCCATTGTTTATATGGCCTGGTGTGTATAATTGCTGACTTTTTTTGCAGTTTCCCTTTATGTATTCGTTTATCTGTTTTCTCAATATGGCTCGACTATTTTGCAGGATGCAGATCTGATCATGCTTTCTTTGGCGACTCATGAGGTCCATTTTTCGATCTTACGTGAGGTATGCAAAGTTTGTCCTGTGATTCTGACATGGATCAACATTTCATTAGTTAAGTATCTCTAATGGCATGCTTTTGTATTCCTAGCCACAAGTATATAGATACGGGATTCCGTTATGACAAGATGGTATGAACTATGAACAAGTTGATGAATGAATTTTTTATAGAAATAGGATATTTTATAACAAAGATAGAGCAAGAGAAATGCTTTCAGACACATAATGTATCACAAAGTTTCACATATACTTGGGAGTGTTAGATTGTGCAGTTATGGATGATGATCAGTGATGAAAAATGATTGGCATCCATATTTATTCATTGTGAAATAAATTATTTTCTATGACATGATACTTAGAGAATGTAGAGAAGATATAAAATAAATAAGCACATTAATTTTATTAGTAATAATTTGACATCCAATATAACTGTTAGGAAAATAATCGATCTTGTCATATAGCCATCTCATGTAGAATAATTAAAACATCAGCATTCAAGAAAACAATGTATTCTAAAGAAGTACTTGTTAAATTTATCTCAGTCATCTGAGAAGTGTATAATTCTTTTAACAATTATTTGAAAAAGAATTGAATACTTTGAGGAAGTATCTGATGCATTTTAAAAAAGTATCTGACAAGTATCTTATCCCGTACTTACCCAATATGAATATATGAAGCAATTTAAAGTATCCATGTTCTGCAGACTTTAAGATATGAATATGCATAGTATGTAAATTTTATGCATGTGTAACAATATAGGTATTTGCTTGTACATGTATTCATATCAGGTACTGCCCGGTACATGCATTTATGTACATGGACAAACATCTTTTATTGCTTCAGTCCACATTTGACTGTGCTATATGTTAACTAGAAGTTTTTGCAACTGACTTTACAGGTGATATCCATGCCAGGGCAACAGGAGAAATGCTTCAGTTGTGGTCAAATTGGACATCTTGCAGCTGACTGTAGAGAAGATAAGAAGTCTGCAGATGGTACACCTATTTACAAAAAGAAATATCAGGTAGCATACTAAACAATGAAATATGTCACATGGCCTGGTTATTCGATTCATCGGTCATAAATTATTGCATGTTATGATCAATATGTCCTTGTACACTAAGTTTTTTATTGTGTCCACAGTTTCTTAACATCTGGGTTTTGCGAGAGTACTTGGAGAATGACCTGGAAATATGTGATGCTCCATTTGCAATCAACTTTGAACGGCTTGTGGATGATTTTGTCTTTTTATGCTTTTTTGTTGGAAATGACTTTCTCCCACATATGCCCACTTTGGAGATTCGCGAGGTTGGTAGCCTACTGAGTCCTCTTCTCCTGTTTGGTCTTTGTTCCTTTTGGATTTTACTTTTTAGATCGTTGCACACATTTCAGATGATCTATCAGAATCTTTATAAAATTAGGAGACCTAGTGTCTATGCATACGCTAAAGATGACTTTGATGCTGCAGGGTGCAATAAATCTTCTTATGTTTGTTTATAAAAGGGAGTTTATAGCGATGGGTGGTTACCTCACAGATTCTGGTGAGGTAATTTCTCTCCAACTGCTGTTCTATTACCTGGATACATGGTTTCTTCAAGTGGTTATTATTCAAAATGTCAAGTATGCTAAATTACACATAACTTTAAATATGATGTGCAAGATTTTTCCATTTATGAATTGAATGTTCACTTAGTTAAGAGTTGACTTTTTACAGAATGCCTGTAAGTTGTGTGTTTCGCTTCTGCTTCATTGATGGCAATCCTATATTGCTCGTTCGACTTAGATGGTTGGGTTCCACACTTCCTAATTCAGCATCTATTGCATAAATTTTTTATCCAGAATTAATCAATCCTAGATGAAGTATATAATGAAGGCAACGCCTGATTTAACTGTTTTAATTCTTTGTGTCATCCAACAATCTTAATAGAGATGGTGAACACGATATCATCTCCAGTAGTTAGACTACCAGGAGACGTGGATGCAAGATGTGCTATATGGCAAAAAGGCACAACTACCAAAAATAATTTGAATTTTTGATATTCACATGGCATCCCCCAGCAGTTAAGTTTCCAGTACAGTTGGAGGAGGTAAAAATAATAAAAAAAGAGTTCTGTACAGCAGGGAAACATCTACCTGAAAATCTAACCATTCAATTTTCTTCATTCATACCCGCTGCTGCTAATGAACTCTTAGCTTTTGGATGAATTCCCTCGGATTTGAGTCCTTTGCTGATACATGATCGTCAAACATCATACTTACTGCTTGTTCTACAAAATTTCTGTTTTACATGCTTATTGAAGACTACTAAAATTTATGAAACATAAGCTTAAAGAGCATGTTGAAAATTCTCAAGAATTTTCTGCCGTGGTGGAGACCAACTTTATTCTGGTCTTGTTTCCTTCTTTACATTAGACATTTTATTTTCGATTGGTTGCCAGACCTTGATTCGTCATGAGTGGTAACCCTGTTGCAAACAGCAGATCACTATATTTTGGATTATTGATAATGACCCTGTAGCTACAAAGATCCAGATAAGCAAAAACCTTGCAACTTATAGGATGTCGTATTGGTCTGCGCACCATGAACCATTTGCTGTGTATACAATTCTTATCCTTTATGTACCACTATTGTCTTATTAAGTGCTAAGCTGTATTTTTCTTGTTTCTCTGGGGCCTTGATTTGGAGGCATTTATATTCAGTTCTAAATTTTATTGAAGACGACTAAAATTATGAAACATAAGCCTTAAGAGCATGTTAGAAAATTACTCAAGAATTTTCTGCCGTTGTGTGGAGACCACCTTTATTCGGGCTTGTTTTCCTTCTTTACATTAGACATTTTATTTTCGATTGGTTGCCAGACCTTGATTCGTCATGAGTGGTACCCTGTTGCAAACAGCAGATCACTATATTTTGGATTATTGATAAGGACCCTGTAGCTACCAAGATCCAGATAAGCAAAAACCTTGCAACTTATAGATGTCGTATTGGTCTGCGCACCATGAACCCATTGCTGTGTATACAATTCTTATCCTTTATGTACCACTATTGTCTTATTAAGTGCTAAGCTGTATTTTTCTTGTTTCTCTGGGGCCTTGATTTGGAGGCATTTATATTCAGTTTAACTTTTGATCTCTCTTCTAGTTTTTGTTCAGTCACTCATATAACATAAAAAGTCTCAATTTTTCTAGTGTTTTTATTGATCTAGTAGCTCTGCTCAGCATGGTTTTTTGCTGGCAGATCAGTTGTACTTGCAGCATCAGCTGAACATACCTCAAAGTTTCAAACATTTTCTTCAGGACAAACAAGGATTTCTGTTATTCAATGTCTACCTGCAGCCAAACATCTTATTCCTATAGCTATGAAACAGCAGTTGTACCTCAACATATATCTAGGTGAAAGATGTTATTAATGAGAAATTAGGTGCAAGGATGATATGAATTAGTAAATAATATGCCTCAAAAGTGATGAAACTGGAGGTCCTTCTCTTCCAACAATATTACCATTATAAAAAATTTAAATCTTACTACTGTACTGCTATTGATTTTGTCCGTGTATTTTGAAAATTTTACTGCATGGTCCAATGGTCTTGCTGTGAGGTCATTGAACGCTGAACCTGAGTTTAAATGTCAGTGGGCCCTAGTTTATTCAGTCTTCTGAGTCTTCTTCAAAAGGTTCTCCAAAAACTAATTAGTAATAATATTTTTTATTATATAATTATTCTTTTAGGTGCTTTGTTGTTGTATTTGAGAAATAAGCTGATATTATTAATGTGCAGCATCAAATTTGCACTAACATCTGATACTTCCATGCATCTAGGTTTCATTGGATAGGGTGGAACACTTTATTCAGTCAGTTGCTGTTTATGAAGATCAAATATTTCAAAAGCGGGCTCGCATTCAACAGGTGAAATGTTATGTTTATGCCACCTTGAAAGCACAAATTGCCCATTGCTTGCTATTTACATAACATGTGTTTACTCTTTAGCGCATGCATCTATTTGACCGTTGCTTTTATTCTTTGAAAGAGGCTCATTTTATGCAGAATTCTTTGTTGATTTTAACACAATTCTACTATTGGATGTTATTAGTATATAACGGTAAATTAGGACAATCTCAATTATCTAACTATGGTTTTTTTGTACATGGAGAAGATGCAAGGAAATGTTGTACATCTTATATGGAATGATTCTTATGTCTCTGATGGTGGTACCTTAATATAAAATGCTAAATTGGTTTATTTGTTTGTAGATAAAATGTAATTAAAAAATGATGATGATAAATGGTTTAAAGTAAAAGAAAAATATTGAGACAATTAGGTGTCATTGTAGATAATATTTGTTCGTACAATTAGAATAAATGTGGTAAATGAAGCTTTAAAGATGATGAAATTGGAGAGGATTGTAGGATTTAATGGTTTCACTTCTGAAGTTTGAAAGAATGAGATCAAGAGTAGTTTGATTGACTATTTTATTTAACGAAATATTGAGGATAAGAAAAGATGCATGCTGAATAGAATAAGAACTTTTTATTACCTAACTATAAGAATAAGAGATTTTCTTTGACTGACATTTTTGGAAAGGCTGATTGAAAGAAGAATATGATGCTACATAGGTATTCCCAAAGATCGGTTTCGTTTTATATCTGGATAATCAACCATAGATGTTTTTTATTTGTTGAGGCATTGGTATAGAGAGAAGAGAGGTTTGTATATAGTTTTATTTTACTTAGGGAAAGCTTATAATAAATTATCCATGAATCATTATCATGATCAACCAAAGAATGATATAAATCAGTAAAATAACTAGCTAGGGCCACTTGAATCACTATCAACTTTTGCATATAAATGTTTTATATCTAGATAATCAACCATAGATGTTTTTTATTTATTGAGACAATGGTACAGAGAGAAGAGAGATTTGCATATAGTTTTATTTTACTTAGGGAAAGCTTATAATAAAGTACCCATGAATCATTATCATGATGAACCAAAGAATGATATGAATCAGTAAAATAATTAGCTACGGCCTCTTGAATCATTATCATCTTTTGCATATAAATATTTTATATCTGGATAATTAACCATAGATGTTTTTTATTTATTGACAATGGTACAGAGAGAAGAGAGATTTGTATACAGTTTTATTTTACTCAGGGAAAAAGCTTATAATAAAGCATCCATGAATCATTATCTTGATCAACCAAAGAATAATATAAATCAATAAAATAACTCACTAGGGCCTCTTGAATCATTATCAACTTTTGCATACGAATGGTTATTTTTTTCTAATTTTGTTTTTGGGCCAAAGATTTTAGGGTTGTTTTGTTATTTGGTGTAACATTCTGCAGTTTATAGTTGTATCTCATGTGCACATTAAATTTGTTGAACTGGTCCAATATAGCATCTTGCTGATCATTGCTTGTTTCAAGCTCCAAAATTGAGTTTGGTTGGGTTAACTAAGGGTGGAAAGTAGTACGATTATTAGGATTTATTTAGGATATGTTTAAAATTATTTTGTTCAGGAAATAAACAGTACTATTGGTATCTAGGGTTTGCTATTGATTTTTGACTATCAGCTTAAAATGCCTAAATACAACTAAAGCAAGTATCTAGAAGTGTCATGTGTTGGGTGTGTATGCTGGATGGTTTTGGACTTCTGCCTTTTCTTTGGTCTACCAGTTTTTGTCATTAATTTATTGAAAATAAGACCTATGTTATTGTTAAACATGACCTTCTCTAATCAAGTTCTAGAACTGTTGAATGACTAATTGCCCACAGAGTTATACTGTGGTTTATTTTTTCGGTTTATGACTTTTAGTCTGTGGCTTATGGGAGATTACTGGAAATATTAAATAAAAAATTCAATAATGCCATTTGTGGTAATTTTAACTAAAATTTGACTGCTTGCAGACTAGACACATTTTTATAATGCTTTGTACTCAAACTATACCATTCAATTGACATTATTGAATAACTGTAACTTTCACTTAATATATTATTATCATATTACCTGTTAATTTCTTGTCACTGTTGACCTAGCAAATTCTATCTTGAATTAAGAATATTTCGTTTGAATGGTATTATCACATTTTTGTTGATATATGTTAAGTTCTTTTAATTGCAATAAATCTTGTTATTAGTGCTTTCTATTGCAGATAATAACAGAAATTCTGATGATTGATGGCAGGCATATGAGAATAATGAAGAGATGAAGCTTAAAATGCAAAGAGAGGGTTCAGAGGATATTCAATCTGCATACACTGACAAGGTTTGCTTGGTTGTAAATATGGTTATGGCATGAGATATTCATGGACATGTTAGAGACAGTACTTAAGACCATTACCCATGTATACACACATGTATATCGTTCATTGATTTATGTACAAACATATATGCATCTGAATACTTGACAATATTAGAGTTAGTTTGTAAGTATTTGGGGCTGGCATATTAGCTCTTTATTTTAACTTGGAGTCTTCATCAGTTGACATCTCCTGGTTTGGGGGGCATCTTTGGATGGCTCACTTGGATGCTTTTGGTGTCTAGTAGACAGAAAATAAGTTCATTTCTAGATTCCTAAATTTAAAAGCTAAGGGTTAAAATCTAATCATTTTAAACTTAAAAAGTGATAAGCAGCAACCAATTAAGTCTCTGAGTATGGATACATTCTTCTGTAAATAAGGGTCATGCACTGCAGAGGATTGAAAATTTGAAATCATTATAAATTTGATGTCTTATTGATCATAATTGCTTTTGTGGCTGCAGTCCTTAGTGAATCATCATATTTCTATCTCTCTATATTCTTCTTTCACTGTTTTGCTTTAAAATGCTCTCAACCTTTTCCTTTGATCTTTATTCATATGTGTGTGTGTGTGTGTGTGTCTCTCTCTCTCTCTATATATATATACACACACACACATATTCCACTTCATAAACATGACATTCCTGTTATATCTTTTAACAGTATAGATAAACCTTTTTCTCCCTAGCTGTTTATGGTTGAAAACTTCCTTCAGACTACTATTTTTACATCTTTCTCCTTAACAAATACATCGTTTAGAGCTTTACTTTTTCAACTCTATTTGTTGCACAGGAAGACCTTGCAAAGGTTGGTTCATTGCAAGCTGGGTCATGGGTTTGAGGCACAAAAATATCTTTATTTGCTGGGATAATGCAGCTTTATTTTCATACCAAGCATTGTTGTGCACTATGCTAGTGCTTGTGTTTGTGTGTTATGTGGACTCTCATGTCCACACCAAGAAGCCATGTTGGATACATGTCCATGTGTTTACGAGTTAGATATATACTTGTTAGACTTGGTTATTATACTATTCCAATGTTAAATGATATATAACATAAACGGATTGTTTATTAATTCTAAACATATTAAAAAAGTCTTGGTATTTCACATTCTCACAACATTACAACATATAATTGTTTTTGGAAATTTATTTAGTCCTGTGTGTCCACTTATGTCCATTTTGTCTCCTTGCCAGATTAGACACTTGGATTCTTGTCCATTTTAGATTGTCATGGTGCCAAATTTTCCACCACATCGTTCAAGTTTGATGTATAACTTTTTTGTATGACCATTGTTTCTCTCCTTACGTCATGAACCTTTTCTCAGATGAAGATCACTGCAATAATCATAGGAATAATGGGAAAGGTAAGGGGAGGGGTACATATTTTGCTAGTATTAAGTAGCACATAGCCTGATGTCCTTGAGTTTTATGGATTAAGAGGAAACAAAAATGGAAGTATTATGAGCAAAAAATGATGATTAGAAATATGCACCAAAAATTTCCATTGATGGGTTAACCAGAATAAATTTTTAATAGTGAAATGCATGAAGTGTAGTGGCATTAGGTATTGATCTGCTTTGGTTGAAGATTAAAATTTTAATATCGGTAACAAAAAAAGTAAGAGTTATTAGCTAAAGAACACGTAAAAGTAACATGTTTTAAATGGGTTTCAGGAAAGATGATGAATAAGAAAGGTAAGTGAGTTTTTTGGTCACGTCATATCGAAGCATCCTATTATTGTGAATTATAGTTTTTAACCCATTCTACTCTTGTAATATGCCACTTAAACATGTTGACTTCATTTCAAGGAGCTCAATTATAATCCTCTGGATGGTTTGCTAAGCATGCATTTATACCTTTAAGGTAGTAACATTTTATTGCACTTGAGTTATTTTAATGGATAAATGTGATGTTGCATGCTTGCACCAGTACATGTAAAATAAACTTTTCTCATGTTTAGTTGACTTACTTTTACAGGCCTAAATATGATAGCTTATTCAAATCACTTAAACCATGTTCAATTCTTGATGACTAGTAAATTTCAATGGAAATTGTTGCTAAGCTGGATTTTATTTGTGATGCACTGTTTTTCAGGTAAAATTAGGAGAACCTGGATACAAGGAGAGATACTATGCTGAGAAATTTGGAGTCAAAGAACCAAAGTTGATTGACGATGTTAAAAGAGATGTTGTGAGTCACTGGTTTGTACATTATAATTTTCCGTGATTCCGTCCGATAATTTTCCATCGTTTGTACATACTCTGTACACTGAAATGCCAAGAGGCAAAAGTTCTAAAACAGTTCTAAAAGTTCAGGCTCCAAAAGTTGCAAAACAAACTTTACTGCTGTTTTAGCAAACAGTATTCAGCCAACCATATTTTTTGAACTCTAAATGAAGATGCAAATCAGAGAAATATAAATGATAAACAAGCTGCATAGATAATAAAAAAGGATGTGCATTGACAGTTGTTCGGTATTTTTTGAAGTATTCACAATGGCTGCTTTCTAAAATTGTTTGAGGTTGTTATAATGGAAGGAAATATGATGTTTCGATGCTTCAGGCCATTGCTTCAAGGTTTTAATTGGAACATATGTTTGATACCTTCATGGATATCGTTATAAAAGCTGAGAACAATTTTTTATTTTTGTGTCTATTTTGCCTATTTGAAGAGAAATTGAGACAACATCAGTGCAATTTTTTTCTTATCTAATTGGTAGGTTAATGATTTGTAGTTCTACTTCTCAGGTCCAGAAATATGTTGAAGGCCTTTGCTGGATAATGAGATATTACTACCAAGGTGTCTGCTCTTGGCAGTGGTTGGTATTTGATTTTTGGAACTACTATATGTCTTCTGTACATTCTTTGGCATTATGCTAATGTTCATTTCATAATTTTGTGAGAATTGTGTGGTCATTGGTGTCAGAATTGTCTTAATATTTGGAATCATGATTCTAGTTATCTTAAACTATATGTCCTGAGTTATAAATTATGAACCCACTTTATCTTTAATAAATCTTACAGATTTTTCCAGAACGTTTACTTTCTATTGATGTATTTGATTGTAAATAACATCAGAAGAAATTAGTGCAGATAACAGATCACTTACCTTTTTGGCATTGTCTCGTAAGGCAATTGAAGTTGTTTCTGTTTAATAGAAGATACAAATGACCAATAGGGTAAGAGTAACTTTATAGTAATGAATAACACATACATGGTAAAGAAAGGGTACAGTAACACGGATAAAATATATGCACTCGCCCTCTTCAGACACTTAGGGTACTTCAGTTGTAGTTGTTCTGGAATCATGCATTGGACGTGGCTTCTTGGATTAGAATTAAAGTGTATTGTTTGTTGATCAGGGTACCAGTTACCTTGCATATCGAAGTACAGCTAAGAATACATTAGTGAACTTATTCTGTAGCTATAGCATCTGTTTTTCACAAGAAAAATAACATCAAACTTTTATGTGACATAGGACTTCATTATCAATCTAATTGCATCTCGGTTACAACTTTACTGCACTCTAAACACATCAAAACTGGTAATTGTTCTCTCAGGTTTTACCCATATCATTATGCCCCTTTCGCATCTGACATTAAAGGTTTGGCTGATTTGGAGATCACGTTTTTTCTGGGTCAACCATTTAAGCCATTTGATCAACTAATGGGAACACTACCAGCTTCTAGGTCAGTTAAAATCTGACTTTCTATGATATTTGCGTGTTCTATTGAAGTGTAATGTCGGCCTGCAAGTTATTTTGTATTTAACACAATGTTTAATTGTAATCTCTCCATGATTTATGTAGCGCAAATGCATTGCCTAAGCATTATGGGGCATTGATGGCTGATCCAACATCACCATTAAGTTCCTTCTATCCCAAAGGTAAAACTTTAGCAGTTGGACCTTTTGCTTCTTGAATCCTTTTTTTTTTTTGAAAAATTCTATCTTAATAAAAAAACACATTTTTTATGCTGTTTTTTCATTATGCAGACCTTGAAATAGACATGAATGGCAAACGCTTCGCATGGCAGGCAAGTCATTTCATCTGATTTGGTAGTTTATGTTATATATCGTCTTTGCTATAGTCCTTTCTAGTGAGTTTATCAGTTTATCTTATAGCAACCTTTTTAATTTAGGGTGTTGTAAAATTACCATTTATTGATGAGAGACGTTTGCTTGCTGAAACCAAGAAACTTGAAGACACTTTAACGGTGTGGAGACTTCCTCCTTATGGTCTTGATTTGTGTGAGCTTTAGCCACAGCTTTTCTGTTGGAACACTGACCATTGGTAATACTTTCTCAGGAAGAAGAGAGGTCAAGGAATAAGATAATGTTTGATATAATATATGTTCACCATGGTCATCAATTGGCTGCACAAGTTGCTTTATTATATCGGATGTGCTCCCAGTTACCAGTTCAAGAGCCTTCATATTGTATTCCAATAGAAACGAGCTTTAGGTTTGTATGATATGCTTTCTGCATGCAAGACATTGAAAAATTCTGGTCATGATTGCACTTTTAACTTCTATCATACATTCTTTTTAAAAATTATTTTTCAGTGATGGAATGAATGGGTTCCTATGTCTGTCTGAAAGAAATCGCTACAGTACATTAATACCCACTCCCATTAAAGGCCTAAGCAGCATTGGGAACAATAGAGTCCTGTAAGTAATTAAATTAATCTTAAACTGGTTTTGGTTTCATTGAAAGATATTATCGATGTTCATGAAAGCTGTATTTGGCATATTTATCTTTCTACCCTTTATTTTGCAGGAATGCCACATATATTAATCCGCAATACCACAAACACATTCCAGAACCTCCTGATGGCGTGAAAATGCCTATGAAGGTAATACCATACTACTATTGTGTTAATCCTTTTGTTTGTTTGGACTGATCAGCTGATCATTTGTCTTTTTATGGCTTGGTTTTCATGTACAATTATTCGTATTGGATTGGTTGAGGCATGAAAATGGGCAGTTTAGATGTCACAAGCATTGTTTTATACATTCTGCCTCAACCTGGTAAAATTAAACAATAAAGATAACTGAAGAGATTAAGTTATTTGCAACTAATGCATATTTGGATAGCAATAAATAACTTGGAGCTCAAAAGCATGAACTTCCATGCTGGCTGGCATGCCTGATACAGACACTACCCACATTGATATACCTCCTTATTGGGGTTATCATGTTAGCTAGCTTAGCAACTGTAATATTAAGCCGTAAGTTAGATGCTGCAGTGACTACGTTTTCGGATCTCCATAAAGGTTGTTTGAGTGTTCTGGAAGAATGAAATGACAATCATGATAATTTTGTATCACTGTTGAGGATATAATTTTGTCAGCATGGAGTTCTGTCAAGCCACTACCAGAATGGAAGTATGCAGTATATATGGTGAAGAATTTTGATGAGATAGTTTGAGTGTGCTTGAAGATTGAGATGACAATCATGATAATTTCGTATCACTATCAAATGTATAGTTTTGTCAACATGAAGTACTGTCAAAGTGTCAATCCACCACCAGAATGCAAGTATGCAGTATATATGGCAAAGAAACTTTATGAGATAGGGCTAGGAGGGTTTGGGAAACACAGGAAATGGGATTTGCATGGAGAAACATGGAGAGGAGTCACAAAACACATGGGTTTTAAAAATAGCCAAGTAAAAATGAATTTTAACAACATCCTTCCATTTTTATTTACTTATTATATGCTATTACCTTAGAAAGATGTAGGTTTCCTGTACACATTTATTAGTCACTTGCAGCACTGTTCACCAGAATGGTGCACGCCACCTTCTACAGCCACCTTCTACACATTTTACTCGGGTTCCATATATGTAGAGCTATCTATTTGTTCAATATGTTTCTATCAAACATATTTTCTGTTTGGTAGAGCTATCTCTTTAGGTAGTAAGATATTTTCTGTTTATCAAACATATTTTATATATGCCATATATGTAGAGCTATCTATTTGGGTAGTGCCACTAGATACTTAAAGAAGTCATTTGCAATGGTTATATTTACTTTCTCATTATATTTTCTGGACCAATTAATCTTACCTCTATAATGAGCTTGATTTCTTACCACGAAGTGAAAAATATTGATATGCGATACCCCACTTTAATACTCATGTTAAACCTGCTTTGACAGATTTTGAGATATCAAGACATCAAACCATTCCCCATGTTGTGGCACGAAGACAACAATGGACGGCGTCAAAGTAGGGAGAGGTGAATGAACACTTTATAGTTATTTATTCCCTGCATATTGATGATTTTATATATAGCTGTGCTATGAGATGGATTTTGGGCACCAAATAGGGATCAAGGCTTCAGCTTTAGAAAGAATATGGCTTGCTGATGTTTCAGATAAAAAACCTTCATTAGGAGGCTTAACATAAACTTATTATATAATGCTTACCAATATAACTTTGTACAGTTGTGATATGGTGATGTGTTGGATCCTAGTTTCAGGCCTCAGGTGTCTGGAGCGCTGTCTGGCCATCTCCTTGGAGAAGCAGCTCATCGTCTTGTTAAAAACTCTCTACAAATCAGATCAAACAATAATACTGGCTTGCTTGACACACCATACCGCAACGTTCCAAATTTTGGCAACAAATCCAGGCCAGCTGGACCATTGGGATATGAAAGAGGCTTCTTCGAGGATTCAAATTACCATCAGTATTCTAGCAGTAGTTTTCTGGGTTTCTCCAACTCCAGGCCTAAATTTCATGATGGTGCTCAATTCAGTAGACAAAACGTAAGGATGCAGGGGATGTCAAATTCTCAGGGCCAGCATGATAGTATAAGAACAGAAATGTCGCGTCTGACAGTGGGAGAGGGCCCAAAGGTGCAACCACACCCGCAGATGCCGAATGCTGGGGGCTCTTCGTACCATCAACAACAGCTGATCCAGAATGCTGGCCCGGCTCCACCATTCCCGCCCATGGACTGGATTGATAAGCAAATGATGAGGGGGTTTGGGGGTGGGTTTGTTAGTCGACAAGAGCCCATGGAATGGCCAAGTAAACAGCCACTGGTCAGAGGTAATCATGCTGGTGGATTTGGCAGACATGAGATATCCTCTAGGAGTCCAAACGACAAGCAGCAGCAGGCGAACAAGGTTTACCGGATTAAGCTACAAATGCCGCAAGAGCCACCGGATTCAAGTACGCAGCAGTGAACGCCTGGTAGTACTAGTGTTGTAACCTATATGTCTCGGGGGTATGCTCCAGTGTAACCTAGTATATGATAACATGAACTCTGTCATTTGGCTTTCATTTTGTTGGCTATGTATCCCCGTTCACGTTGTCCGAATGGAAGTGGTAGGACTTGCGTAATGATCTTGTTTCCACATCTTCTACTCTACTTATCCTGTCCGTTTACTTATCTTTGATATCGACCTGTGTCATATATATATTCGAAAATAGCTTGTTTCAAAGGGAGGATAACTCAATTTTGTCTCATTCATTTAGCTTTGTTTTCGGTTCAAGTTGGATGCTTTCATGGTTTCGGTACGGAATAAATCAGGCGCTTGCTAAATTCGCATTTTAATTGCAAGGCTCCAACCCGCAACCAGAAACAGAGCCGTTTGCTCCGAGCGGGTCTTCCCATAGCACCCACCCACCAGCCACTGTGGTACCCATGCCGCTTGCTGAATGTCCCAACGTGGAATCGCGCCATCGGTCTAGTCCCCGCTATCTGTATGGACATTCTAGCAGTTAAGAAGGCATGGTGTGTGCGGTTAACGAAGTGAAGAATTCGGGTCCTGCGGTTACCATCTCGGTGGAAGCAGCAGCGTGACAGCATATTGCAAATAGAAGAGAAATAAAAAACTGACCTGATAATGGCTATGTCATGCTCAACGTCCGAGCGGACGTCCTCCATAGAATCCCATTCAGCTATTCAGCTGGGTTGGGAAAGGCATCCATTTGCTTCTCATAATGCCCCTGATAATTGTCGTCATGCCTAGGCTGTCAAAGCCCTCAACCACATGGATGGATAGGTCAATGTGTGCCCAACCTAACCAAATGGATTATCCACGTACTCAAACTTGTCTGGAGGATCGATGATATTTGATCGATTGTTCCGTAATCTTCTTACAAACCCACCCCAACAAAGGGGATAAAGGGAAAAGAGGAACGACCGCTGACGGGTATCTTCTGTCCCGTCAAAACCATTGGCAACTACATCCGGAACAGCAGTTCCCACAAAACTATTTGGCCGAGATGTTCTGAATAAAAGAAAAAAAGGAAACCAACTATGCAAAATAGCAGTCGTTGGTCCTCTATACAACAATTCGAATGATTCATCACCAGTACCCGTCTATCATAAAAGACAAAAAAAGAAAAAAAACAAAGATCAATTTCTATATGTATATATGTACACAAAAAAAAAAAACCACAAAGTAGCTGGTGGATAAAACTTTCCGAGTCTAGAACACTCGGTTATGGCCACAAAATAACAAAGCTATTAGCTATTTTTATGATTCTTGTCCCAATTCTGTACACTTGTGATGCTTCTAGCATTTCTATCCAAAAGGTCTAAAAAATCTTCTGCAGATTGAATGCTTATCAAAAGTGGCAGTGTCAGAGCAAACACATGAAACTGCTTACCATTCCTATTGATGAGAGAGAGCCTTTTCCAGATGGAACCCATGGAAGAACAAGTAACTTCAAATCCTGCAGTATGGGGACAAATGATCTTCCACCTGAATCCACTTTGTGCATTTGATAGTAACTATCATAAATCCATCTGAAGAAAATTTGATGCGTCAGTCTTCTTCCACCTGCTCAACCATATGAAGAATAAGCCCCAGATAAGTTACAAACAGTACATTGAATGTTCAAGTATGTTTTAGTGAAGATACAGAAAGATATTGCATGAGTTTGTAATTATTAGTTCGTGCTTCAAACAATCAGTTAGTACTAATTGAACAGAAGCACTAGAAAGCTCGTCGTATTCTCCATCAGGAAAAGAGTTTGGTGATAAAACAAATTCGCTTTAGTTTTAACGATATTACTCTACAATCGATTCGTGTAGACTTAAAAGTTGATGCCAAAAGATTTGTATTGTAACAGTACAGTATGACACAACAAATTATTTCATAAATATCAAACTCCAATCTATAAACCCATTTATATTTGACAAAACCTTATTTGCAAACCCATTTTGATGAGAGAGATAACTATAACACCTCAACTATACAAACAAAACACCGTAAATGAGGATGGAATTCAAAACCAACTAGCTTTAGTTTTTTTCTTTTCTAACTAGCTTTTAGTTTCGGCCAAGCAAGTCAAGATCAATATGCTGATCCACAAACTGAAACAGCATTAGTCAAGATCAAGTCACGGTTGGTTTCAGTTGAACGATACAGCTTCAAAGTTACAACAAAAATATGGGTCAATTCAACACAAAGCTTTGGTGATCTCAACAAATAACGACCAGCTCAAGTAAATTCTGTGTTGATATAATAAAAGAAGTGCAAACGAGGAGATACATTTTGTTGTCCGCAACAATCATAAAACCAAGCTAGATGTAGCTATTTAATTTTAAGAAAAAGGACGACCAACTACACAATTCTCTCATTAATGTGGGATCTTGGTAAGACAATGCACACAGTCTTGCCAGTGCAAGTGGAGGATATCCCTATGACTCAAATCCTATCCACCTAGACCACAAGAAGCATTCCTACTCTGACATCAACAATTTAATATTATAACTTACAAACGAAACCTTGTGTTATTAGAAATAATGTATTGCACATCTCAATGAAATTACCAATTTTGTTAGAGCAATTACCGAAGCCCAAACCTTTGTAAACAAAGAAATAATTTGAACCTCACATTATATCTCAAAATGCCTAAAACACATATTTTCATCGATCATCTAACAACCAATAGCAAGTTCAGAACCAAATTTATGTAGATAGATTAGAATAGGTGTCGTGGAAGAATTGGGCTAAAGGAAGAACAAAAGGATTGAAAGTTGACATTGCTGAGACTGTTTAATGCTGAACATTAAATTGTTTGACCACAAATGACAACTATGATGCAGCAAGCATTAATCATCTATGGTCGGTGGGGTAGTCAATCTATGACGATGAGAGCATGGTGGAATGTGGGAAGCTGTTTGGAAATTGAAAGTAAACTAGATAACAGATTTCCATTAATTGAAAAAAACCCTTTTATCGACTAGCTAATGATTAAAATGGAATATTTTAGTTTTACTCCCTTCTGGCCAACAAAGGGGTAAATTGAATTTAAGTTGGGTGACTCAGGGGACAAGATGCCATTTCAAATAATGAATGGTTCAAAATATAAAATTCTCATGATTTTTAAATATTACCCTGCAACATGTGCAGCATCTTGTGTCTCTTATAGCTACATGAATAGGTTACAGGACTATGCAACATCCTTGACCTTGAAATGGAACAATTATTTAAGCTAAAAACTATGTTAGGTTCTATTACGTAGGAAAATATCCTCAAATTACAAATGCAATGTCCATACTTACATATGAGCTTTCAGATGACTTCTAGGATCAAGAATCATCCAGTTCCCTTGAATTTCTTGTTTCAAGCTTTTTATCTTAATCTTAAAGACATGATTGTCTTCCATGCACATGATAGTTTTTTTTCTTCAAAGACGAAAATAACTACCTAGCACCTCATCAAAATGCCAAAGGACAAGACCAAGAAATGATCATGTAATATTAAAAGCTATTAAGAGCAGATGCAGCCATTTCTACACTTTTTAAACTCATCTGTTTTAATAATTTCTGAATGGTCATGAAGAGGGCAAAGAAATTCAACCCATATGACATCTAGGACAGACTTGACATTGCAATTACATGATGTAAGATGCTAGCATCAGTATTTATCTGCAGCGAATAAATGTATTCACAAGAACACAAAGAATTGTATAGCAAAATTACAAAAAGCTCACCAACTAGCAGCAAAAAAGAATGCTACCACAGTAAACGTAAGTTGCAAAACTCAAATGTCAATTCATATTGCAAGAAACAAAGTAATTTTCAAATAAGCATGGAGAAAAGCAATAAGTGAAGCCAGCATACTAACCAAAATGAGATTAGCATGATTCATTTTGTGCTCCGAACAGTTGCATGTGCATGTCAAAAGAGTTAGCAGTATATGGCTGAACACAATGTTGATCAAAAGTGAGGAAACTATGCTATAGAACACCATATAATTTGTGAATTCAATAAACCACAAACGCACCAAGTTCGGATGACAAGACTCTTTTTGATCAGATATTTATCTCTATAGCATAGCAACTTGATTTAAAGGCCTTCACTAACAAATCCATTCTCCCGCCTGCAGCATCCACTAATAACCTTGTGCATCTTGCCTCAAAAACAACCTTGTGTATCACATAAAATTATTTCTAACAGGAAAGATGGCAACACCACGTGAACAGATAATCTGTTGGAACTAATCCAGAGAATGCTTATCAGTAGCTACTGAGAAGATTCAGAACCAGTGTCAAACTTTTTTATATCCACAGAAGCATCATGAACAGCACATAAACCATAATCAATAGGCTCGGCAGAAACCTCAAAGGAGGTTGTTAAAACAGGTGGAATATCTTTGATACCTCGATCTAGCATCAGAGAACAAGTCATGTCAGAGTGCTCAATATCACCTTGTATTTTGCAACTTTTAACAACATGAGATAAGTTTGATTCACAAACAGTACCGTTTGTTATGGAAATCCTGTTTAAACTACTGTGTTGTATGGAAAGCCTCGTGCTTTTATCAGAAACAGTAACTGCACAACTTTTGTAAGAAGACCTATTTTCTTTTCCAGCAGCAGCATTGATAGGTCTACTAACAATCTCAAAAGCAAAAGGTTCAGAGTCCTCATCATTTAAAGAGGAATTAGGATCAAGAGCAGTGCCTTTAGCTTCTACTGCATGAATTCTATACATCATTTCTTTGCTATCAACATGAATGCTCGGTTCTAAATGATCCAAAAGAGATTTTTCATGATGATTTATTGCATTATGGGTAGATTCAGGAGATATTTGACCATTGCCCCCAGCTGAATTTGGAGAATAGGCTTTGGTTCTTACATGAGATTCAGAATGAAGAGGAGTTGATGTAGACTCCAAGGAGCATATTTGAAGTTCTGCAATAATCTCAATACCAGGTTTTGGTGTGACAGTATCAAATTCTGGCGGAGTACAATGATCCTCATATTTATGCTGCAACGAGTTACACTGAGTGGGAAGCATGCTAAGTAAAGAAGCTCCTGACTTTTGAATATCAGAGGCAAAACCTTTTGGAGACACATGCTTAGAAACAGCATTGCTTTCTTGCAGATCAGTGAGAGTATTAGCTTCTGTACTTTTCTCTCCATGATTATCAGACAAAGTTAGCTCTCTAGTTGAAAAATCAATTTGAGATTTATCTTCATCATGTGAATTTGTCAAATCACTCTCAGGAAAATTGTGTGTGTCTGTATCACCACCCATCACTAAAGACTTATATTCTTGAGATTTACATTCTGATCGAGGAGAATCAGAAAAACCAGGTGAAACTTTAAAAGACGACAAGCCAGATCCAGTATCTTGAGTTGCATTTACACAGTGGACAACAGCCTGACCAGAATTATAGAGGTTGGGCTCGACAGATGAAGACTCAGAAGATTCATAGGTTGACTTTGTCTGGTGCTGATGTTTGATGTCATACTCAACCATGTCAACTGCATATTCACAAATAAAAATTTTAAAAAGGAAAAGAAAAAATTATAGATTACCAATAGCATTCATCAGGCTCACCTCCATCAATAGGTGCACATTGTTCAGAAGAGTGCATCATTAGCAGCGGCTTCTGTAATAAACCAGTACCAGGAAAAACCAACATATTTATGGACCTAACTTCTAATTCTTGTGAAACCTCAAGAGGCTTGAAGCCAAAGACATTAGTCCAAGTGTCCTTCAATTCAGAAATAGCAGGTATAACCAGCTTTTGGACATTGAGAGAGAAGAGGGCCTGAAGATGAGAACAAATTATTGCAAAAGAAGTAAAAAATAATTAGTTAAAAATGTTGAGAAATAAATAACTCATATAATCAGAGTACTGCAAGCATTATGAATTATAAACACATAGACAGCAACCTCTTCAAAAAAAAATCCCTCAAATAAATCATTGGCAAAATTATGTTTACCACTGAAAATGACCTTTGATATCACTTAGTAGTTAGTACCATGATAAAGTTGTTCCTTTGTGTCCTAGGTGAATAAAGTTTGAATTACGGAAACTGTCTTTCTACTTGTAGAGATTAGGCTGCTCACATTGATATACCCCAATCGCCACAAGCCTGATAGGAAAGAGATTCAGTTGTACAGACAATTCAAGAGAAACTTTTAATTGATTCATAATCTCGTAAAGCATATCATATATCATGTATATTTCTTTTCCCTCATTTATCTTGCTATTAATCACTCCTCTTGAATCTCTCTTTTGCCCTTAGGTGCTTAAAGAGAGTACATTAGCTTTCAATTGAACAATGGTATTTTTACAATGTTGTTTCATGTTTTCTCCATAATCATTGAGATATAAAGCAACAGTAACCAATGGAAACTGACCATATTTCTGATTTACAAGGGTATATGTGACATTCAGAAAGTTGCAGGCTGCACAAAAAGTTTAGAAATGTGGCTGATGCACATGCTTTGCCTATAAGACATACTTAATAGCTAAGAATCTGAAAAAAATGAAAACTCGTAACTCGTAAGCAATCATTGAATTGACAATGCAACATAAAATGATCCAATGCAGTAGGGAAACTTCGAAGAAACAGTAAATTAGAAAGGACAAAAATGACATGAACAAAACCTAATTTAGTTTCAAGTAAAAAGACTGTTTGACGCATTCTTTGAATGTACTCCTGTGTGTAATGTATTATTGTTCATTGCTTGCATGCAGAGGGATGAATTATGAAGTATACCATATAAAAAAAAGAACAAGCAATTAAAGTGGCCAACCTCAGATCATAAACATCTAGTGTGTCAATTTAATACAGAAGAACATGACTTGAATGAGAATTTTGATCTAGGTGAAAGATAAAACTAATATTATTTTGCCAACCAACATCGACAACTTTAGAATCTTGAGACTAAAAAATAGTCAAAAACATTGACAAACAACTGACTTATGCCAATTAATGAAAATGAAAGTCTAATGATACAGACAACTCAAAATAATTGGTATCATAAGAACCCTCATATGATGCTGTGACAAACTAGAGGAGAAATCGTGGTACATGAAAGGTGCACTTCCTAAATGGAATAGGTTCTTGATTCAGAATTCTGCAGCAACAGTTCTCTGCACATCCCAAACGGTTAGGCTCATAAAGGTTTTAACATAAGGATAAAAGAAGACAATTAAGGTTTCAAGCTTTGGTTTGAATCCATAGAGGTTCCTGGGTGAACTGGTATGGATCATGTAGTGACATACTCCGGCATATCAAAACATGATACATTCTGGAGCAAGAAGATAAGGATAAAGGAGAGGAGGAGAAGAAAGAAAGGAGCAGAATGAAGAGAGGAGAGCTTTTGTCTGTCAACCTTTGGTGACAACCATCAAAGATATCCAGATTTTAAAAAATAAAAAATAATAAAATAGTTTCAAATTGAGCCACATGCCCTGGTGTTTTCAAGCTCATTTTGACCACAAAATTGCATGGTTTGGTGCTGGTTTCTGGTTGAATTGGTAAATGTTAAACGGTACATATCAATCTGATCCATTTTTTTAGCCTTGCCTAAGAGAGTCTCTATGCTTCTATGGATTTCACATCACCAAGAAATTCATTTATCAACCACATAAAAGCAACAATATCTTGTGTGTGGAATTAATTTTCCAAAATTACAGTACATAAACCTGAAGTACAATCAACTACGATATAGAAGTGGTGATATTTCTGCCATCTGAATTTTTATCCCAGAATTCCTTATATTACGTTTGCTTAAACTATAAATAATGATTGGTATTTGATATAGTTGAAGTGTATAAGTATTAGAACTAAACAGCTCAGCAGACTGTGTGCTAATAGCTATTGGTGTTTAATATAGCTCAAATGTATAAGTATTTAAAATCTGTCTCAAAAAAATGATTGAACAAGACGTATCAAGATGTTCTGCTTGCTCATCATAATGTTCTGACTTTAACAAAAATAATGCTAGAGAATAAAGATATCAAGAAACATACTGATTCAATTCCATCAAGAAGCCGACGGCACATCCCTTGACGTCTATACGTGTTTCTTGTCCCAATGAAAGGCATTTCAGCTAGCCTGGTTCCATGGATTCTGTTTGACACAATCATATCACTATGACATTCCGAAACAATAATTTAAGCAATTAGACCAACAGATTAAGATGCTAAAAGGAAATCACAACCTGACAAAAGATTCAAGTAACTAAAGAAAACTTAAGTTTTAGATCAAACTTCTTAACCATATTTTAAGAACTCTAGTCCAGTAGGTCTTAGTAGAACATAACAAGGTGCATCAACTAGAACATTAACACTAGTCCAGTGGGTCAGAAGCAAGTTGTTTTCTAGTCAACCCCAATAGTAAGGTCCAATCTGCAAAACTAACCTGATACAAACTATCAAAAATTAACAAGGTGCATCAATTAGGTAGAGTTGGGTCAGAAGCAAGTTGTTTTCTAGTCAACCCCAATAGTAAGGTCCAAGCTGCAAAACTAATCCTATACAAACTATCAGACAAAACAAGTTACTTGACACAAAATCTTTGGTGGATCAAACTGATTGACTCCAGACCAAGTTAGGCCATAGGAAGAAGAAAAATATTAGCAATGAAATTCTAGAGGAAAGAGAAAGAAGCATAGAGGGTGGCCTTGGTAGATTGGTAATGCTGCTACTTTGTGACATAAGATAACAATGTTTGAGTTTCAAAAAGAGATTCTTACAGAGGTAAGACTGCTTACATTAACCCACCAGACCCCAAATTGGTGGGAGTCTCATGCACTGGGTTTATCCTTTTTTTAGAAAAGAGGAAGAAGGAAGTATTAGTCACGACCCTAATTTCATGGGCCAACAACAGTTGGTACTTAATTGATGCCATCTATGGAGGTGATGGATGTCCAAACATGCAATGGCACTCAACAAGGGAAGCAAGACGGTCGATAGTAAGAGCAAAGGCCAGCCAAGACAGCACTCACAGTAGTCGGTGTTCACGATATGGAAGCAAATAATTGAGAATGGAACTAAAGGTAATCAGATTGAGAATGGACAAGAATAATGATAAGGTAATCAGGAAACAAGAAGAAAGGGAAAAGGGAAAGATTGAGAATGGAAGAGTAGATAGGAGAAAGGGAAAAAGATATTGGGAGAAAAGAAAGATTCAGACATAAAATATAAGTATATAAGTGGTGTTAGGTGTTTCAACTAGTGCCAAGTGAATACTAACTACTAAGCATGGTTTCTTGTGACCTTCAACTGAAACATGAAATGTCCTTCATACAGTTATGGATGAGATGGACTGAATTTGATTCATAAGACCTTCAACTCTCATTTAGGATCTAGGATTTCAAGTTCTCATAACAAATGCAGAAACAAAGAAAATGTAACTTATTTCAACAGCCCACTTATATAAACAAATGTACTAATCCGAAATACAAAATCTATCCAATTACATCACAGGTCCCAAAGTTTAGTCCTCCTATATAGACATCTTCAATTTAACAGACAAAAAAGATATGTACCTGACAGATGCCACAGAAATAATTTCATCACCTCGCTCCAAAATAAAAGAGTAGAAACCCTTATAGTTCAGCCGATTGAAATTTGATCTATAAAAGCAAAATAAAATAAAGATACCAGGTCAATTTTATAGAATGGATGGCTTCAAGTCTACAATAAATAAACATGGTAGACACTTACCCACAGTTATATACGACATTATGAATCAGGTTAATGCCACTTCTCTGGTCAACAATTGGAAGAAAACACTCGTCCATAACTGCAAGGGCAACAGCAATCTTTGAGTTGCATTCGACCTTCAGCTGTGACATCAATGGGAATTCAAAGGCATCTTCATCAAAACGCCTTATGACACTCCATGAGAATCCTGATTCCAGTTCATTCTTGGTCCCGAGAATCTTCTGCAACCATTTGAAAACCTGCAGCAACAATAAGTAGCATAGGTTCATTATAAAGGCTAATAGAGATACAAGCCTGGTATTTAATATTAGATTGGAGAGAATTAAGTGGAATATTCACCAAAGTAATGTATATTCAATGTGATGGGCAATTTGAGTAAAAGCCTTAGCAATGATGCTTCTTTATAGCAAAAAGTGGTCCCAATTCATAATCATGATGTACAAAATTCATTATCTGTTTGCTTCAAGAGAAGTGGGAGTAAATTGCTTGCAATAATCTTGTACGCATGACGAAATAGGGCATAGCATATTGTCATCTGTAGGTGAACGACAATTTAGAACTTTGACTTTTGACAAGTTCAGAACTCTTTAAGAGGTTTTCCTTATCTTTCTCGGAGTTCTTAATATCATCATCAACAAAGATCTAGAAAATGAAACCTTATACAAAGCAACCAGTCCTAGAACAAAGATCTAGAGTTATCAAACCTTATATAACACAAATGTTTAAAGTAAAACTTTTTAAAGCAACCAGTCATACCTTACTGCAACTTTGGGAACAAAAAGAAATGCGTCGACTCTTGGAAGTTGCAGAAATAGATTCTGTTTCAGGAACACAGTCTTGGTGATCTGCGAAACCAAGATGTGAAGACAAAAAGTTTCATCACCCTTTGGACCTTATTAAGGTTGAAACATGAGGTATGTATTCAAGAATAACTGAAAAATACATACATTTTGCCTCACAATGGTGGCAAGAGAGTAATGAAGAAACAGTTTCATCAGTCTCTGGAATAGTGTCAACAGAAATTCTCCCACAGTACCTGCAGCAGCAGTTTGTACAGTGCCAATCTCCAGGAGGAAGCTTCTACAAATGAGCCATATGAAACTTGAGTCAGACAAACATAAAAAAAAAACCAAAACACCTAGCTATTACGAAGAGGGCCAGGCTGACAATGAAACAAAAGAGCAAAAGAAGCATGAAGAAGAAATGTTCATGAACATGACGAACTGGAACACATTAGCATGACTTAACACTATTTTGCTGCAAAAAATACTCTTTTCATGGTTTTACAAAAAGATGTGACAACCACCATATGTTCATCTATAGCCTCCACTAACCAAGTGGAATTGGAAATATGATGCATAATTAAATGACTAACGAAAAGAAAAAGTCGGACATACATTCTCTAACAATGACCTTTTAGTTTTCCAAAACAAAGACAGATGACTAGAAGTTCCAGAAAACTAAGGTTATTGAATTTGCATACCTCAATGCCCAAGCAACTCAGATGGAATGTTGAAGGACAACCATCACAACAGATCAAGTCACCACCATCACCACAGATACCACAAGTATCATCATTAGGGTCATCACCACTTACATCAACAATGTAGAATCCTTGGCGTTCAGACTCATCCTGTTTTTTCCATGCATCTAGTTGACACTGCAATAGGGAAAGTCCTCCATCCTCCAGATATATGTTTTGCAATGGCTGGAGAAGTTTGCTTCCAGCATGAAGTTCGAACTTCGAAACGGTAAGAATTTTACTACAACAACTACAATAAATGCCATCTCTTGTTATCCAGCCTTCTAATTTTGTCTTTGTTCTTCTCTGGTTCATGTATTTAACTTTTCCATTAATATGCAGGACACCCATATCTATCATCCATGAGAGAACTGTTCTTGTCCAAACATATGGAACATAATCATTTTCTTCATCTTCTGCCTCCTGGTTACTACCACGAACCAATAAAGCACATCCTCTCTGTTTGTTTCTTCCTTTTCGAAAATGCTTATGTGCTATGGAACCAACAGCAGTTTTAGTGTTTGATGCTAAGGCACAGTTTGACTTCTTTCTGCCTCTAATTTCGTCAAGCTTATCCTGAGTATCCTGATCTCTAGGATGCCTAAGGTCAGAAGTTTTCTTTTCCTTCTTTTTGCTCCTCCGTGTTTCTTCAAGCTCTTGGTTCCTTCTCTTGTTGACAACAATTCTCTTCAGTATATTTAGGGACTCCATTGGTACAACATAGTCATTCCCAGCAGATGTCCGGGAGGACATTTCAGAAGAATTCTTACAGCGCTCATTACATGATCTGTTTAGTTGTTCCTGGTACACGGCATAAGCCTTTGTAATTGACCAATAACCACCTTGTCCTTCAGGAGGTATGTAAACAGAATCTTCATAGTTTCTGCCTTTCCTTGGCCTCAGATCTATTGTCCAACCAGCATTAAGAAGTATGGCTTTTATCTGATCTCTGAGTTTTTGTTTCTCAGTGTTGCGAGTTACACTTGCTTTACTTAATTCTTGTTTTGCCATAAAAGCAGTTTTCATACTGGTGCCACCCTTTATTTTGAAACCAGCCCTTCCCCTTGGCATATCTGATCTCTTTTTTTCTCTCTTTGGAGAATCAGTTTTTGGTTTTTTATATGTGCTTTCCTCAGCAATATCAACTTTTGCCTTTTTCGATTCTTGTTTATTCAAAGTAGCTCTTGAACTTGATTTTTCATGAACTCTTCTATCTGGAGAAAGGGATGATTTCTTCAATGTACTACGGGTAGCAATCCTGGGAGAGATGAAAGTGTTTGATTTTCCCTCGACTTTGCTCTTAGAATGGAGATTGCCAAACCCATCAACCTTTTTATTACTTGGTAAGACCCTCAAGACACCACCTTTCCCCTGCACCCTCAGAACACCGTCTTTACACAGAGAAATGCTAGTATCTGCTCTCTTTTTGGAAGCAAAACTGCTGCTACCATCTTTCATCCGAAGTGCTTGATCACCTGAAGATTCTATGGACTTGACTTTTTCATCTTCCTTCTTGTGAATACTGTGTGAGTTTGACTGTATGTGATTCTCCACCCCATACCTCTCTCTACTTGCGGGGACTAGGGGTTTGATATCAACATCCACCTTCATCTCCTTTTTGTCATCACCATGTGAAGAATAGGTTTTTGATTTATTTCCATCATTTGCAGTTTTTAGAATTCGTCCTAGCTCCGAAAAATCCCTTTTTGGTCTTTTTGCAGAGCCCTCCACATCAGCGGGCTCCCTACTTCTCTTTCTCTCCAAGACCGGCTCAATAACTTCGTTCTTGTCAGCAACTACGAACTCTTCACTTCGCTTCACGACATCTAACCTCAAAACCTTTTTTTTGTTCCTCTCCACCTCAACCTTCTCCTTCTCCTTCATCCCTTCCACGCCATTGTCCTCGCCGATGCTCAAGCTGTCTCCATTCTGGGCCGTCTCGCAATCTACCTCCTGAAGAGAAACCAAGCAATCGTCCGAATCCGTATCACTCAAAATCAGCCGCCTCCTCTTCTCCTTTTTTGATTCACGGACCTCCTTCGACGCAGACACCCCGTCTACTTCCCCCTTCATCGGAACGCCCCTCTTCTTCTCCACGGAAGACATCAGAAAGAAACCCTAGTCGCTGCACGAATAGAAGTCACTCCCAATCCAGCGCAAGAACCCAAACCAATCGCGCCAGGAAATCCACGCGACGAACAAAAGAACCCGAGTGACCATCCATCACGCAGGATCTAGCAACAAAACCATCGCGGTTCGGATCAGAAACAAAGTAACAGAAACAGAACAAATGATCGCAAACAAAAGGGAAACAATTGATCAAGGAAGCGAATGCGGCACACCTCGTACCAGCGATGCAGACTTTGGAGAATTGGAGCGGGTGGCGATGGGAATCGAGGGGCCGGCGAGCGGATCCGAGGGGGATCGATTAGGGTTGGGGATGCGTGATCGAACCCGAGACGAACAAGGAAGGGAGGGAGGCGATGGGGGTCGCGAGGGGAGTTTGGCTGTTTTGGGATCGTTTTAAACAAGAATTTTTCCCCTTTTTCTTTTATTTTTCCAGCTCAAGTAAATGAAATATGACAAAATAATAAAAACAATAAAAAAACAAATTATTATTATTCCTCTCCATTTCTACTTTCCCTCCAACTCCTTGCGGCATTGCGACTCCGAATAGCGGATTTAGGTTCGAATAATTTTATTATTTTGTTTTTAACCCGTACGGACACCTACTTAGTATTGGGTCTAATTGAGACCGCTTGCGGGACCCATCGACGGAGCGTTCGATGTGTGGCCGCCACGGCGGGCAGATCTGAAGGTAACAGAGAGACGAGTGGCATCTCTTAATGAGATTATATTATGTTAGTTTAACTATTAGGATAAATATGCTGTCTCCCCCAAAGATGCACCTGGTATCTAGTTGGACGGAATAATGGCCCGCATGGGACCCACAATAAAGCAATTATAGTGTCGATGACAAGTCGGGCAGATGAAAGGGTACAAAGCAAACGAGTCGCACATCTAAACGGAATGAGAATAAGTTGGTTTGATTAGGTGATATCAGGGCGACGGGAAGTTAATTCTCGTTTACCCGCATAAATACCTGCCTTCTAATTGGATTTCTCTTGAAACCCACCCGAAAATAAAAAAATCCAATCAGTGGAGAGAAGTTGGATTGTGGTCAACAACGCGGGTAGCCGAGCTGGTAACGACAAACGTGTAACGTTACCTATTAATGGAATGGGACTGGGTTGGGCTAATCATCGGACGTCAACGGCAAGGTTTGATTAATGTAGGTTCAATTCTTTCGTAATTGAAGCCCAATATGGCTTGATGATCCAATCGTATAAACAAATCTTGCCTTAGCAAAAAAAAAAAAAAAAAAAAAAAAAAAAAAAAAAAAAAAAAAAAAAAAAAAAAAAAAAAAAAAAAAAAAAAAAAAAAAAAAAAAAAAAAAAAAAAAAAAAAAAAAAAAAAAAAAAAAAAAAAAAAAAAAAAAAAAAAAAAAAAAAAAAAAAAAAAAAAAAAAAAAAAAAAAAAAAAAAAAAAAAAAAAAAAAAAAAAAAAAAAAAAAAAAAAAAAAAAAAAAAAAAAAAAAAAAAAAAAAAAAAAAAAAAAAAAAAAAAAAAAAAAAAAAAAAAAAAAAAAAAAAAAAAAAAAAAAAAAAAAAAAAAAAAAAAAAAAAAAAAAAAAAAAAAAAAAAAAAAAAAAAAAAAAAAAAAAAAAAAAAAAAAAAAAAAAAAAAAAAAAAAAAAAAAAAAAAAAAAAAAAAAAAAAAAAAAAAAAAAAAAAAAAAAAAAAAAAAAAAAAAAAAAAAAAAAAAAAAAAAAAAAAAAAAAAAAAAAAAAAAAAAAAAAAAAAAAAAAAAAAAAAAAAAAAAAAAAAAAAAAAAAAAAAAAAAAAAAAAAAAAAAAAAAAAAAAAAAAAAAAAAAAAAAAAAAAAAAAAAAAAAAAAAAAAAAAAAAAAAAAAAAAAAAAAAAAAAAAAAAAAAAAAAAAAAAAAAAAAAAAAAAAAAAAAAAAAAAAAAAAAAAAAAAAAAAAAAAAAAAAAAAAAAAAAAAAAAAAAAAAAAAAAAAAAAAAAAAAAAAAAAAAAAAAAAAAAAAAAAAAAAAAAAAAAAAAAAAAAAAAAAAAAAAAAAAAAAAAAAAAAAAAAAAAAAAAAAAAAAAAAAAAAAAAAAAAAAAAAAAAAAAAAAAAAAAAAAAAAAAAAAAAAAAAAAAAAAAAAAAAAAAAAAAAAAAAAAAAAAAAAAAAAAAAAAAAAAAAAAAAAAAAAAAAAAAAAAAAAAAAAAAAAAAAAAAAAAAAAAAAAAAAAAAAAAAAAAAAAAAAAAAAAAAAAAAAAAAAAAAAAAAAAAAAAAAAAAAAAAAAAAAAAAAAAAAAAAAAAAAAAAAAAAAAAAAAAAAAAAAAAAAAAAAAAAAAAAAAAAAAAAAAAAAAAAAAAAAAAAAAAAAAAAAAAAAAAAAAAAAAAAAAAAAAAAAAAAAAAAAAAAAAAAAAAAAAAAAAAAAAAAAAAAAAAAAAAAAAAAAAAAAAAAAAAAAAAAAAAAAAAAAAAAAAAAAAAAAAAAAAAAAAAAAAAAAAAAAAAAAAAAAAAAAAAAAAAAAAAAAAAAAAAAAAAAAAAAAAAAAAAAAAAAAAAAAAAAAAAAAAAAAAAAAAAAAAAAAAAAAATTCTCCACGGAAGACATCAGAAAGAAACCCTAGTCGCTGCACGAATAGAAGTCACTCCCAATCCAGCGCAAGAACCCAAACCAATCGCGCCAGGAAATCCACGCGACGAACAAAAGAACCCGAGTGACCATCCATCACGCAGGATCTAGCAACAAAACCATCGCGGTTCGGATCAGAAACAAAGTAACAGAAACAGAACAAATGATCGCAAACAAAAGGGAAACAATTGATCAAGGAAGCGAATGCGGCACACCTCGTACCAGCGATGCAGACTTTGGAGAATTGGAGCGGGTGGCGATGGGAATCGAGGGGCCGGCGAGCGGATCCGAGGGGGATCGATTAGGGTTGGGGATGCGTGATCGAACCCGAGACGAACAAGGAAGGGAGGGAGGCGATGGGGGTCGCGAGGGGAGTTTGGCTGTTTTGGGATCGTTTTAAACAAGAATTTTTCCCCTTTTTCTTTTATTTTTCCAGCTCAAGTAAATGAAATATGACAAAATAATAAAAAAAATAAAAAAATCCAATCAGTGGAGAGAAGTTGGATTGTGGTCAACAACGCGGGTAGCCGAGCTGGTAACGACAAACGTGTAACGTTACCTATTAATGGAATGGGACTGGGTTGGGCTAATCATCGGACGTCAACGGCAAGGTTTGATTAATGTAGGTTCAATTCTTTCGTAATTGAAGCCCAATATGGCTTGATGATCCAATCGTATAAACAAATCTTGCCTTAGCAATGAATTAAGTTGATTGTTTGATTCAGATGGAGGATGATCGTAGAATAAAACGGATTAGAACGGTACGAGTCGAATTAGGTTGATTGATGATCATGTAGAAAATAATTTAAAATGGTCAAAATGATAGTGACTTTAGCTAGGTAAGACATACTATATGTAAACACTTATTTTCAATTATGAAGAATTTTTCTTCCAAAATTATAACTCATTTAAATCCAAACTTTGGTGACTTATAAGGGATATATTTATATTAGCTCGAACGAGGCTTGTGCCTTCTCAGGAGGTTAAATCTGTAATAAGATTGACTTTAAAGCTCAAATGATATATTATTTATTGAAAAAAAAAAAAAAAAAAAAAAAAAAAAAAAAAAAAAAAAAAAAAAAAAAAAAAAAAAAAAAAAAAAAAAAAAAAAAAAAAAAAAAAAAAAAAAAAAAAAAAAAAAAAAAAAAAAAAAAAAAAAAAAAAAAAAAAAAAAAAAAAAAAAAAAAAAAAAAAAAAAAAAAAAAAAAAAAAAAAAAAAAAAAAAAAAAAAAAAAAAAAAAAAAAAAAAAAAAAAAAAAAAAAAAAAAAAAAAAAAAAAAAAAAAAAAAAAAAAAAAAAAAAAAAAAAAAAAAAAAAAAAAAAAAAAAAAAAAAAAAAAAAAAAAAAAAAAAAAAAAAAAAAAAAAAAAAAAAAAAAAAAAAAAAAAAAAAAAAAAAAAAAAAAAAAAAAAAAAAAAAAAAAAAAAAAAAAAAAAAAAAAAAAAAAAAAAAAAAAAAAAAAAAAAAAAAAAAAAAAAAAAAAAAAAAAAAAAAAAAAAAAAAAAAAAAAAAAAAAAAAAAAAAAAAAAAAAAAAAAAAAAAAAAAAAAAAAAAAAAAAAAAAAAAAAAAAAAAAAAAAAAAAAAAAAAAAAAAAAAAAAAAAAAAAAAAAAAAAAAAAAAAAAAAAAAAATTACAATAATAATATAATAGGACAAACACATGATTGACTTTAAAGCTCAAATGATATATTATTTATTGACTCATTTTTTTATGTCAATCGTGGAAGATTATTTAATATATCGATTCAAATTAAAAAAATTGATGAAATATTTGATTTAGAAGGGTTTGACCGACCTATTACTATTAATATAAGCTAATTAAATGGGTTAATCATTGATAATTTTTATTAATGGTATGACAAAATTTAGACTCATGATTGTGTCATGGACTAATATAGTCAAAATGTTCAATACATGATTATAACCCTTTGTTGGTCTTATTTTTATTATTCATTATTATTTGTAATACTATAAGTCTTGGTAGTAATATTTTTATTTTGTAAGGGGCATGTGAGAGTGATGTCGCGCATAAGAGAAAATTATTAAAATAATCCTACTTTGACATGTCACTAGTTAATTTTCAATTGACGATCAAGACTTCAATTAGATATCTAAGGATGGGTCATCGATTCATCTTGTTATTAGTATCATATGAACACTTACGTGGGATGACTTTATAAATAATGAATTATATTATATTTGTTATATGATGATTCCTAATCATTCGGAACCTAGTAAAGTTCATCTTTACATTTTGTAGTGTCTAAATATCTCTTTATATAATTTTGACTTTTGTTTTCACTACTCGTCTTTTAGTTACAAGTCTCTATAGGACTATACAAGATTAAGGATAGGCTAACCCTTTATAAATAGATATTATAAGGGAATCACATAGCATATATAAAACCAATTAAGTCTATGACAATTAATAATATAATAGGACAAACACATTAATGAACGATAGGCATGCAACATAATCAACCTAGCAGAAGTCGCTTGTAGAGCAGCTTGCAAGCATAATTATTGATGAAAAATAGGTGCCAATGGAATGATCAATCGTTCACCAAATGATCTATTGGTGCCTAATAAATGTCAAAGTGGTACCATAGTACTATCGCTTAACTAGACTACAATGACTTAACTAAGTCTCCACTAACATAACTATAGTATCAATGACGTTCGACAAGTCATCCTTTTAGTATATTATCTATTTTTATGATATGTCATTCAATTCTTCAATACAGTATCTTATATTTGTCGTATCGATTTTATCCTCTCCAACATAATCCCTAATCTTTTAATTGGATGTATAATTTTTCGATATGATATTTGATCATTATTCATAATGTTTGATACTTTAGCACGACTTCAAATAGTATGGTAGAATATTTGATCTTTCAACTATTCATGTCTTTTGATTGAATTTCACTCGTATCACTTGGTTAATTATAGAGTTAATTCCTCAAATTTATTAATTGATTTCGTCATCCAAAATATGAGATTTAATAACTTGACAAAATCATATAAGTGTATAATAATTGCATTAGGGTTCAGTTATCGACTGAACTAGATCATGACATATTATGTTACATAATTTATAAGCAGACACCTTAACTAAGATTCTTGCAAAGAAAAACCTAAATTATTTATTATGTAACATAATCCATATATCAGTGTCTATAATCCATCCAAGATGTATCAATATAAGTAATAATTTAATTAATTATAGATACGTGTTAAATATTATATTTTATAATAGGTAGGATTTAATTTTAGGAAAAAATATTTACAAAATAAGAGAGCATAAGGTTCCTTTTGTAAGCAAATTAATAATTTGAATCATCAGTAAACAACATCATCAATTGATCTAACTGTTATATTTCCTTTTCTGTTGGTTGTTACCCCTCTTTCTAACTTGTATTTTATTGGGTAAGAGAGCGGTGCCCACCTGGGAGCCACAATTCCCTCCATTGGCAAGGAAGGTAGTTGGAAGCTGGCAGCCGCCACGTCCTATCATTTAGCGCTTTGTATAGGAAAATAAAAGAAAAACCTTATCATTTACCTGCCTACGGCGTTACCCGGTTCTCCACTGGAGCTCCTAGAGGTTTCTGTGGACCCCGCTGTGGGTATACATTTGTGGGTCGAGAAAGTACGAGCTTTCCCCGTCGACAATTTTACGGGAAGAGGTATTTGGATCCTTCGACGGCACGACTTCCATAGGAGGACGAAGCGGCTCTCCGTGCAAATGCCGTCTTCTACATTCCCTTACCCGGAACGCACCTTCTTTCCATTTTATGTGGGACCCATCACGAGTGGGACAAATGGAAATCAATTAATGCGGGTAGAAGACGGGGCTGCGGATAGGCGGGTACGAGTTGTCGTTTGGATGGGTTTCCCAGCACGATAAGACGATACCCCCTCGCGTTTCTTGCGACTGTTTGCGATCGTCTACCCACCGCCCGGCCCGATCGTCTTCTCCCCCTTTCCCCCGGAGCTCCCGCTCGGTACCTCCTTCCATCCACCGATCTACCGATAGATTGATCCGAAAGATCCTCCTCTTGTTCTTTGAGGGATCGTGTGTGATTCTTGTTCTTGATCTTGATCCTCCTCTTCATTGTTTATGATCTGTGACACGGCAATGCCGGTTTGTGTCTTGAATCGCAGGACCAAGAGGGATCCATGGCGAAGAGTTCCTTCAAGTTGGAGCATCCCCTCGGTTCGTGGACCCCCTTCCTTCCTCTTCCTTTCCTGCCAGAATAAAAGTAAATTTGGTGATTAGATTAGGGTTTGTGCGGCCGAGTTGGACGCGTTGTTGTTGTAGCGTTTCTTCCACCCTTTCTTGTTCCATAAGAAAGGGTTTGGGATTTCTGGGTGGTTGTTCTTTTCTTTCGGTGTCCTTTGATCCTGTTCTTGACATATTCTAGGTTGCGGTAGTCTATGGTGAACAGAGATTCGTATTTACTTTTGTGGAGAATGAATTGCAATGCTAGATGATAATATCGGAGATATTTAGAGGATCCTGATCTGTTTAATTTTTTTTCATGTAGCTAATCATCTTAGTTACCATATGACTTTGAAATTTGCTGTCACAAATTAAGTTTGTCCTTTTTCTTGTATGTTTTATACGAATATTCATTATAAAACAAAATTTATTACGAGAAATGAATTGCACAAGTTTATTATGTGGGTTTCATCGTGTTACTGGCTGCCTGCTTTAGAATGTAGGGAAAATGTAGTTGATTTGTGTTTTAATATCAATACTTAACAGCCTAATTAAATGCCACTCGTAGGTAACGCATGGTGACATATATTTTCTCTCTTTTGAGGTTGAAGTTATTGAACAATGAATTTGTTGCTATGCTTTCTTATATTAATGATATAAGAATTATTTCCAGCATTCTTTTTCTTTCAGAAGCTTCCAATTTAGTGTTGCCATTCATGATCACAAATAACATTGTTCATCAATCATGTTGATTGGTAAATGTGTGAACGTTTATTGTGCAAGATATAATAATTTATAGGGATACTTGTTCGATTGTGACATTGTTTGAATTGGAGACTCGTGATCCTGTCTGAAAGAAAATCAACCTCTTGAATGTAATGTTTAGTTTGTTCATTGAATATTTTAACAAGCTTCTGATTTTGGAAAAATGTTTGAATATTATTTAGTCTGTTTTCCTCTTTTTTTTTGGCTTCTACAGGGTTTTAGTGGTTTCAGTCAGTACCCCACCTATAATATTAACTTCTGTATTTTCCTTTTTTTGTTTGAATGTACTGGTTAGTTTCTCACGATGATCTTCTGACTCTTTTATTCTATTTTTTCCATGGCAAATATTATTTAGATTCTTACTTTTGGTTACTTGGAAGGCATGAGAAGACATTAACATGATTAGGCTTGTTTGATGTCGTAACTGTTGTACAAGCATAATTTTAAAATGGTGTGGCATGCATTTGCATTTAAAAGAGTTGTGAGTAAATGCATTTTGATATGAGTTTAACCAACTATTTCTTTCTATTAAACCACATGTATTTTTTAACAGCGAATGTGCTTTTGGTGTAATGCTTTAAATTTGATTGTGATAGCTTTCAATTTTTCTTCAATTCATTATCCACTCAAGCATTTGTTCTGCACTACAGAAAGGAGGCAAGCAGAGGCTGCTCGTATCAGGGAGAAGTATCCTGATAGGATTCCTGTAAGTAACTGGTTGATTATACATGAAGTAGTAGGTCTCTGTTATATTTTGTCTAATTTTTCATCTGACGTAGGTAATTGTGGAGAAGGCTGAAAGAAGTGACATTCCAGATATTGACAAGAAGAAGTTAGTTTTTTTTCTTAACATGTTATTTTTATTTGTCGAGCTATGTGTTATCTATGACTAAGATATGTTTTATCAATATGAATAATGCATAATGTTGCATTAAATGATTGTTATTTGGACTATACTTTTATTATTTTTCATTAATCATTAACACGTGGATTATTATCTTCCCCTTGCATTGTGCTTGTGGAACACGAGCAGATCTTTCTATTATTTCCTATTCATGTAATTTATTTTGCCACATTTGCAACATATAGACATTGCATTAGTGCGTTGTAGGAGCCTACATCTAATTTGTTTCTTTTAGTTGTTCAGAATTTTCTCTTTACTTTTTATCTTGTTGTTCCTCTCCGTGTGGTTTGAAATCTGTGTCAAGTGTATTTCATTATGAATTTATTTTTTAGTATTACATGGATAATGCACCTATATTTAACATGATGACATGAACTTAAGGTGGACTAATTGTTATGATTAGCACCACCATTAGAAAGTGAAGAGACTAAACCACAGGTGGATCTTTTATTCAGCGGTCTTCAAAGATATGATTTTAGGCTATTAAAGGTCCTGAAACCTCTCATCATTTCATTCATTGTTGAGGGATTAAATCCAAGCCCTTGTCAGCTGGCTTGTCATCTTGGTATAATATTTGCTTAAACATTAAACAGGGGTTGAATGGTTAAATTTCTTTGGTCACTTTTCGTTGACAAAAATGTATTTTCCTATAAGCTTGATACCTTCTTAATAATTTAGTCTATACTTATGAAGTCTAGAAGTAATTCATATATAAGTAGGATTATAGTGATAGTGACAGAAACTAGGATTCAGCTTTACATCTATAAAATGGAGTAATTCTTTCATCGTATATTTTAAAAGCAGAAAAACTTCAGTTGGGCTTTTGCTTGATGATCGCTCCAGTAGTTTAAGAGGTCTTCATAGGTGTACCTCTTGTTCCAAGTGGATGTGTTTCTCCGACAACAATTATGGACAAAGACCATGTGCACTGCTTGCTTGGTAGCTTTAAATAATTAATAGCTTGAATCTTGGTCATATTTGGTCTATCACCATCAAACATAGCATACATTGAAGTGCCTTGTCCACCCAGTGGTATGATGCTATTCTGGTTGTGCTATGATATTGTCATTTCAACTCCGGTAAAAAAAAGAAAACTGGATGCAGGTACCTGGTTCCTGCTGATCTGACTGTAGGACAATTTGTTTATGTGGTCCGCAAGAGGATTAAGCTCAGCGCCGAGAAGGCCATCTTCATCTTTGTGAAGAATTCTCTGCCACCCACAGGTCAGCTACATTGTTGAATTAGTTGCTGTTCCATTATATGTAGTCTGACGATATTTGTCTTGCAGCTGCTATGATGTCTGCAATCTACGAGGAGAACAAGGATGAGGATGGTTTTCTTTACATGACTTACAGCGGGGAGAACACATTTGGATCTGTTTAAGCAAAACATCCGAACCATAATTCTGTAAATAAGACCTGATAACCTGCACATTCTCCTCGCTCTCTCATGAAAAGCTCCACGGTACTGTTCATGCACAATTTCCATCATCATGAGTCAGGTCCAGTGTGTTTGAACTTGTGACGCTTTCAGCACTGTCTAATGCCCGTAAACATTGGAAATAATAAAGCTTTGAAGTCCTATATATTAATTATATGTTTTACCTGTTTCCCACCTGTGCTTTGGGTATATATATTCACATGGATTGAGCAGCTTCTTTTTTTAAACCTTAGGGCCTCCTTAAATAGCTCCTTCGAGATACGCACGCAGAAGCTGGTTAATTTTAGCCAGGAGCTCAGATGTTGCCTTTGTTCTTCAGATCGAGTATGAAGCATTTTTTCTTGGTTGCCGACTCATTTAGACGGGAATGTATGATTATTGGACCAAACTGCATAGACGGCAACAGACCTTAGGATTAAAATTTTACCTGAAGACAACACTGCTCTGCACGTAGATTGTAGATTGTTTATTATTATTAGTCGTTAATCTGTTATAATTATCAATAAGATATCCTTGTGCACGTTTTGATTTTACAAAAATTAGGATGGAACACAACAATCTTAACTTTAATTTTTTTTAATTATGATACCCGACTCCTAACACTTAATTTCTGTATGTTAATCCCCCAAGTCACATTTGCTAGATCGGAGTTGTTTTCGTTTCGCTGATAGCTTTTGGTCATTGATCACAAAATGTAATAAGACAATTTATCAGCTTTTGGTCATTGATCACAAAATGTAATAAGTCAATTCGACTTTCAACATAGTTTTACATTACTCTGGCAGAATGCAAAGCTATCGTATCCCGTTGCAATATTTTAAGCGTTTCAGATGTGTTAACTACCCTTAACCATTCCTTGTATGCTGATTTTTCTTGAACCTGAAGGGTAAATAGTTGAGTGTTGTATGCTAATGGGTTCCACCAAAAATATTTATTTTATAAAAAGAAAAAAAAACAATGCACAGCCAAAGAGAACTACATGGATTTCTGTTAAAAACAACAATCAAAAGAGTTCAAGATTCATATGCACAAAAAGAAGCCAATCCTTGATAGTAGGTAAAAGCAGCAGTGCAATACTTGAAAGCATTGATCCTTGCAATAAAAGGTCAGACCAACCTCATTAGGTTGGTAGGTTTGACGCATAGGAGATTATGGTAAAGGGGAAATTGCAAATACTTGGAAAACATGACCACATCAAAAAGCGGGGAACTAAAAGTCTATTACCATATCATGGGATTGAAAAATGGGATTCTTGGCCTATAAAGGGATGTTACAACTGACTGCATTGCACGAGACACCTCACAAAGTTCATGGTATATTTGGGCCGATACCAAATACCTCCTCGCCATCCATGTCTACCATTACTAAGTGAACAAAGCTACTGTCTTAAAAATACTCCCAAGGCAGGAAAGCCTATCCAGGCACTAGGAACAATAACGATTAAAAGGACGTATCACCATGAAGCTTTTAATTAAGCTTCGGCTGTGCAATTAATTTAACTAAGTTCCGTTAATCATCGACGACAATCACCCTTTCAGGTGATTTATCTTTGCTTGTTCCGGACGTTCCAATGCCATTTTCTCGTTTGATGAAGCAATCTTGCACTCTAGCTCCTGTTGTGATGTGAGAACCGCTTCTGACGACTCCCTATTTATGTAACATTTGGTATCCGCTGCATTTACATTTGATCCTTCAGTGGCTGAAGGTTGACCTCGCTCTGCAAGAATTTGATGTACATCCTCGTGGATGATTTCTAGCCGATGGAGTCTCTTCTTTAACCTAGAGAGAGCTGATGCATCATCCAAATGCGCCTGCATTGTGTCAACAGCATTTTCTTCTACTACCATGCACATCTGTCAGAAAAAAAGGAGCAATATAAGTTGGAAGAAGAAATATACATTAGCAAAATCTTAATAATTTCACATTATTTTACTTCATTATAAAGGCGCCCCAATTCGGTACGTCCATCTTTGTTGTCACAGGCAAGTTCTTCTGGACCTGCAATTCACAATATAGTCCATCATTCATGTATTGCAAAGCAAAAACAACAAGTAAACATATAGAGTAGCTAAGTTGTGAGAAAAGGCCCCTCAAGACTTCCAAATATCCATTTGATCTTTTGTCAAGACTAGTGACAGGTAACCATGGAAAAAGCAAGGTTGAATGCACCTTAAAATCATGGTGGCATGCCCTCATGCTGCCACCCATTTCATGGCAGTCGCCATGGCATTGTGAGAAAGCGCACAAGTAACATGTTGTCATGTACTTAGCTGGGATTGCTAAGGCTTGCGACACCCAAAGCCTCCGCAAGGGTCAGCCTATACCTTAACCTCGTGCGGTCCACAAGGGACCTGCACAGAGAAGAAAAGGTTAAAAGGGCGAATGTGCAGGTAATATGCCGCCATTGCACAAAAAGGGCAAGATAACCACGATCGCAACTTTTATTAGGCACAAAAGGCTCTTGAAAATGAGCTGAACAGCCATAAACAAAGGGAGTTTCAAAGGCAGGTGGACCAATGTTCATCTAGCACTTACGTCGAACGAAAAGCAGACACACTAAAGGCGTTGCACCACACCTCGGACATATAGCCAAGGCCCCATCCAACTCAGTGACACCCAGGGTTCCAGGGTGTTGAGACACCTTACATTTCACACCGCAAGGCCGTCAGCCAGAAATCAGTCCATGGCACATGAGAATGGGGCTGTTTTAGCTATTTTCCCTTCCGCATGATGCCGCACAACCAAAAACATTTCCGAGTTTTACAACACAAAAATAGAAGAAGAAAAAAACTTCTAACAAAGCAAAATAGGATTGACAAAAGTACTTTCTGCCCATACAATCTGCCTACAAGAAAACACTCGAAAACATCGAAAAACAATAGGAAACAAGAACTGAAAAACGTTGTGAACATGCGTTGAACACCTTGACTGCATTGTTCCATTCTCCCCCACTTATTTCTTCAACGCCCTCGTTGAAGCCTTATTGTACGCTGCAAATTTGATCATCCTTATCTGCAATGTGCTTCTTAGCTTCTATAGTTGAGTCATCAACTTCAATTTGCCCACTTTGCTGCAACTCGCTACTAAGCTAGTTCAGTCGGGGAAGTTGGCTGAGTTGGAAGACTTCTCACTGAATCCTTCAGATCTGTTGGCTGGTAAGAGGAACTGTCATGCTTGGGTTCAAGCCCCTTTGAGGTGTCACCCTGCAAGAGCTTGATTGTTGCTGGTTGGAACTTCACCAATGCCATATCACAAATCTTGAAGAGTCTATGGCCTTCTCCTGTGAAGTTTACTCGCATTACCAGATCCTTCACCGTCTCCTCCGAGTAGGTCCGTGATATCTGCCATTTTTGAGGCAACTCGATGAGGGGATAGTATGCGGACATACTACCTTCGACATAGCCGATCACCTAAAGGTGAGGAGTCCATGGTTGCTAAGTTATGAGCACTTTAAAGGAACTTCCAATTTATGCAGAGCTCCACTGCATAGGTGAAAATTGGGTTACTCTGATTGGATTCACCCAAATTCCTGAGTTGTACTCCTTGCTCCGAGTTGGTAACTTGATTTTGCCCACTCTTTGTCATAGCACTTCTATAGTACTAGAAGTGTTGCTCGAACCTGGGCTGTGTTTCATCCTTGTAGAGCGCTTATCTAATAGCTTTGGCTATGTCTTTCGGATCATCCATGCCCCATTTACGATTGGAATTGTGCCTCCCCTCTAGAGAACAAGTTTGGCTTAGAAGACACACCACTATGGTACCATGCCCCATCCTTTGATATTCATGGCCTTTAGTCTGACGTTTTCTCGACCAAGTTCTTCTTGGTAACTAAGTCCCTCCTAGACTCGAGGACATCCTAATACCTTGCCTCTATTGATCAATTGGTTCTGCACACCGTGACTTAAGAAGCCCCTTCTGATCTTTGACTAATCAAACTGCAACTTTTCAGTGTGGTCACCACCAGCCACTTGTTGTAGGGTCCCTACCAAAGCTGATTCTTTAGCTATTTGCTTGGCATTAACAATCGCTCGCTCGGTGTCACCCCATGAATGCATTGGAGCATTCCATTGTCCAAAAGCTTGTTTGAGAGGCCCCGAAGATTCTCCCACTCAAGAAATGATGCCTAATGTGGATGGTCGATTGGAACTTCGACTTCTTCATTGAGTTCGAATAGTCATACCACCTTGCATCCTCAAAGAAAGGGCTTTGGCAACTAATTTGTTAACACACTAGCATATTCTTCAAGTGTATCCACCTCGCCAAACTCTTGCCCCGTTGAGGCCATCAAACTCCAACTATGTCGTTGTAGGATAATTAGATCATTCCGCTTTGATTCCTTCACTTGCATAGCTAAGAGTATATATCCTTCGAAACTCATTTCGAAATTGCCACCATGCATAGAGTCCCAGTCCATCAGAAAGAGAGTTGTTGGATGCAAAAACTCCATCCCAAGAATGACTTCAAAATCGTCGAAGGGAAGCACATGAAGTTGGTACTCCAGCTTCAGTCCCCAATTAGGATGTCGACTACCTTCACCAATTTGAAAATAGGCTCAATCTCTAACTGCCTTCGTGCAGCTCAGACTCTACGCTAGCTTTAATCCGAGTTGCTTTGCCTCTCAATTTGCTATGAAGTTGTGTGTGTATCCTATGTCCAATACATGAGTTACCTTGTTGTTCAGTTTGATGTCCACGAACATCAACAGGTTGCCATGAACCATTGTCTATTTCGATATTGCCTTCGATTGCTCCCCCACTTGACCTCGTAATACATTCAACAAATGCAAAACTCCAATGTGAGATCGTGTCCCAATGGAAGATTGTTATGGCGCTCCTTTGTCATTGCTTGACTCCAACAAACTTGAAGAGTCGATCTTCTTCTTTGGCCTCCCCTCAAGCTAATTCCCAAAAAAAAAATTTCACCTTGCAATGTGTTCGGTATACGCACATCTCCCATATGAGGTCCTGGCGACGAGTTGTCGCTACTCATACGCGACTTGCACGAACAGGAAGATTTTGCCTTTTTCTGCCCTTCTCCAATTGGAAAGAAGTTGTAAGGGCATTGAGAGCCTCTTTTCATTGCGAGCATTCCATCGTTGGATGTTGTCCATCGCATAAAAGACATTTGTTGGACTTCGAGACATTCCTTCTGGATCCATATCCCGTCGAAGAACCTTTCTTCTTCGAGTCCTTCCATCTAGAAGCTTTCAAAGATCCCTACTCTAACGAGTACTTTTTCTCATCTTTATAGAGAAATATGTGTCCATCCGCCTCAACGATTGCCCCTGTTAGCTCGCGAACATTCCAACAATGCAACTTCTACTAAGCCTACGGTATCGGACCGTCAAAGAAGCAGAAAAGTTTATCTTTCTTTGACATCTCTTGGATGTCTAGCATCAGTGCAAAAAATTGCTTCACATAATCTTGAATTGTCAAAGTCTAGCGAAGTTGCTACAACTTCAACCGTGTGATGAACTCTATGTTCTCTAGCATAAACTAAGTTTGCAATTCGCTCTTCAAGGCTTCCCTAGTGTCAGATGTCATAGAGACTTTGTTGCATTTCTTCTCAACATGTTCACTACCATAATTTTGTATCACCAATGAGATACACCTTAGAATCTTCTTATTCAGGTTGGGTCAGCTTTGAAGCATTGGTCCATATTGAAGAGAAAATTTTCTAACTCCTTAGTATCCTGAGCATCTCATAGCTCTATGGTTCGAGAGTCTTCATTCTCGATAAGAGATGGTCATGAGACATTCCTTCGCTTTTATGCATCACTTGCATGAGTTCCAACATATGAGCCATTAATTCCATTGCTCTTGTAAGTATTACACGGACTTTCTTGCATCATCCGCCTTTCGACTCGGATCTCTAGTTGATACAATCAGGATTCCAACCGTTCTTGCACGGACTCTACTACCTCAAAGTGCTCCATGCTTCCTTAGAACTCTGCCAACTTTCGATTGACAATGACAAACTGTAGCTCCAACTTGACCAATCTTTCTTTAGTGCATTTTTGCCACTCAACCTACCCTTCAATTTGTGGCTCTTCTATGTAAGAGAACTCTTGCTTTGTGAGAGCATCATTGCAAATGTCATGCTCCTATTAAGCAACTTTACTAGCTTTCGCACGAGTTCTCATCTGTTCTCTGAAACAATCACGTATTGTTGTTGCCCTCTTGTACTGAGATACTAGTTTTGCCACACTGCCCCCCCGTGGCAATTTGATTTTGCTCGACCTGGTCTAACACCATTGTCATGTTTTTAGTTGGGATTGCCTAAGATGTGCAGCACCCAAGCGATATTCATCCGCAAGAGTCAGACTAGACCTTAACCTCGTGCAGTCCATAAAAGGATATGCATAGAGAAAAAAGGGTTGGAAAGACAAACGTGCAATAATATGATGTCATCGTGCATGAAAGGACAAGACAACCTGGATCACAAACAACACAAAGCAACCGACTTTTATTAGGCATAAAAAGGCTCTCAAAAACGGGTTGAATGGTAGCATACAAAAGGGTTCTGAAAGTAGATGCAGGCCCAATGTTCACCAAGTACTTTTGTCAAACAAAAAGGGGGCACACTAAAGATGTTGCACTATCTATCAGACATGTAATCGAGGCCTCATCCAACCTGGTGCCACCTAAGGGGTTCCAAGGTGTTGAGACATCTGACATTTCGCATAGCAAGACCGTAAGCCAGAAATAAGCTAGTGGCACATGAGAATGGGATTGTTTTGGCTATTTGCCCTTCGTGCGCACAACCAAAAACGTTTTCGAGTTTTACAAGACAAAAACAGAAAACTAAAAGACTTCTGACAAAGAAAATGGGACTGACGATAGTACTTTCCACCTTAACTGCTGACAAGAAAATACTTGAAAATACCGAAAAACAAGAGAAACAAAAACCGAAAAGCATCATGGACATGCGTCGAACACCTTAACTGCATTGCTCCATGATAATGTGTAAAAAACATTAACATTTTCTAAGATATTAGTATATAAACAAATAGTTGTTAGTAGTACACTTCAATACTAATATCAAATACGATCCCCAACTGTCACACAATTTTAGACACATGAAACCAGATAGTCATATCCAAGGACTAGGTTCAGCAAGTGATTAAAACGCAAGTACCAAAATATGGTGAAAATTTATTCAAAACAAAATATAGTGAAAAGGCAAATATGTAATTCTGGGCAGCCACTTGAATACACCCTATGAACTAAGTTACTCGAAGAATGGATCACTGTTACATGAATCACATTTTAGACACATGAAACCAGATAGTCATATCCAAGGACTAGGTTCAGCAAGTGATAAAACGTCAAGTACCAAAATATGGTGAAAATTTATTCAAAAACAAAATATAGTGAAAAGGCAAATATGTAATTCTGGGCAGCCACTTGAATACACCCTATGAACTAAGTTACTCGAAGAATGGATCACTGTTACATGAAATGAAAATGTGAGCGTATTGTCATGGAGCAATGCAGACAAGGTATTCAGCGCTTGTCCATGACGGTTTTCGATTCTTGTTTATTCATGTTTTCTTGTGCTTTCAGTCTTTTCTCTAGAACAGCTTGTACAGGGCAAAAAACACTATTGTCAGCCCCATTATTAACATTTTCTAAGATATTAGTATATAAACAAATAGTTTGTTAGTAGTACACTTCAATACTAATATCAAATACGATCCCCAACTGTCACACATTTTAGACACATGAAACCAGATAGTCATATCCAAGGACTAGGTTCAGCAAGTGATAAAACGTCAAGTACCAAAATATGGTGAAAATTTATTCAAAACAAAATATGTGAAAAGGCAAATATGATATTCTGGGCAGCCACTTGAATACACCCTATGAACTAAGTTACTCGAAGAATGGATCACTGTTACAGTGAAATGAAAAATGTGAGCGTAGTTGTCATGGAGCAATGCAGACAAGGTATTCAGCGCTTGTCCATGACGGTTTTCGATTCTTGTTTATTCATGTTTTCTTGTGCTTCGTCTTTTCTCTAGATATAGTGAAAAGGCAAATATGTAATTCTGGGCAGCCACTTGAATACACCCTATGAACTAAGTTACTCGAAGAATGGATCACTGTTACATGAAATGAAAATGTGAGCGTATTGTCATGGAGCAATGCAGACAAGGTATTCAGCGCTTGTCCATGACGGTTTTCGATTCTTGTTTATTCATGTTTTCTTGTGCTTTCAGTCTTTTCTCTAGAACAGCTTGTACAGGGCAAAAAACACTATTGTCAGCCCCATTATTGTTTGTTGCTACTGTTTTTGTTTCATGTTTTCATCATGGAAAACTCAAAAACGTTTTTGGTTGTGCAATGCTGCGCGAAGGGGAAAATGGCCCAAAAAAACACCATTCTCATGTGCCACAAGCTGATTCTGGTTGACAGCCTAATAGTGTAAAACGTCAACCGTCTCAGCACCTTGGAACCCTCTGGGGGGCATCGACACGGATGGGGCTTTAGGTATATGTCTGAGAAGTGATGCAATATCTTTAGTGTGACCATTTTCTGTTCGACAAAGTGCTAGGTGAGCAATGAGCCAGCATCTACCTTCGGAACATCCTTTGTGTGCGTTCGTTCGGTTCGTTTTTGAGAACTTTTCGTGCCTAATAAAAGTTGGTTGCTTTGTGTTGCTTTGGATCCCAAATATCTTGCTATTTTCATGCATGACGGTGGCAAATTACCCGCACGTTCACCTTTTTAACCTTTTCTTTGTTGTGCAGGTCCTTACTGGACTGCACGTGGTTAAGGTCTAAGCTAACCCTTTACGGACTAGTATCGCTTAGGAGCCGCATGCCTTAAAGCAAGCATCAAATTATCATGACAGGGCAGCATGGCAACCAAAAATCGAAGGATCTCTACAAAAGTGGGGAGCTTTTCGAGATGATAGAGTATGTGCCAAAAGGGTTAGAATCCCCACTGAATCAATTGGAGATCCAAATTAAAAGGTTGACGGATGACACGAGAGTCCGTGCGATACTTACAGGGGCAAGTACGGGACTTGACGGCTCAGGTGTCGGTACTCATGAAATCTACGCATACAAGAGGACGATTGTCCCGCAACCAACTCTCATCGAGTAAGGGCTCCCAAACCGCAAATCTACGAGGGTGCTCGAGATGCCAAGGTATTAGAGAACTTTATCTTCGGTATAGAGTACTACAGAGTGACCCAACCCGAATCAGAAGATTCCAAGGTATTATTAGCAATGATGTATCTTATCGGTGATGCAAAACTATGGTGGTGCACACAATGGGAAGAAATGCAGCAAGGTCCCTATAACATCGACACTTGAGAAGCCTTGAAGAGGGAATTGCAAACTTAGTTCATGCTAGAGAATACAATTCGATGCACGACAGAAGTTGCGGCAACTTCGCTAGACTTCTACCATCCGAGACTAATGTGAAGCAATTTTCCGCCCTGATGCTAGACATCCAAGATATGTCCAAGAAAGATAAACTTTTTTGCATCCTCGACGGTCTAAAACTATGGGCTCGGTAGGAGTTGCATTGTTAGAATATCTGTGAGCTAGCAGGTGCAATCACATAAGCGAAATGGTTCAAGTTTCTTCGTAGAGACGACAGAGAAAACTACTCATCGAAGAAGGGATCTTCAAAAGCTTCCAAATGGAAGGGCTTGAAGGAAAAAGGTGTTCCGACGAGACATGGATCCAGAGGGTACATCCTGAAGTCTGATAGATGTATTTTGTGCGGTGGAAAGAATCTGATGTTGGAATGCCCACAACAAAAGGAGACACTTAATGCCCTTACAACTTTTTTCGAGTTAGAGACGAGCAAAGTGAAGCCAAATCCTTTTAGCTCGAGCAAGTCGCGTTCAAGTAGTGACAAATCATTGTCAAGGCCTCACATGCGAGATATGCATTTATTGAATGCATTGTAAGTTAATATCCAAGAGAAGACTGAGTAGAGGCCAAAGAAGATCAACTCTTTAAGCTCGAGTTTGTTAGAGTCAAGTAGTGATGAAGAATCGTCACAACGAATTTGCATTGGGGTGGTGCAATTGTTGAATACACTACGAGGTCAAGTGGGGGAGCAGCCTGAGGCAACGCCGAAAGAGGCAAAGGCATGTGACAATCTAATGATGTTCGTGGACATTAAGTTAAACGAAAAGGCAACTCATGCATTAGTGGACAAAGGAGCCACACAATTTTATAACAGACCGAGAAGCAAAGTGACTTAAGATTGAAGCTGGCAAAAAGTTCGAGTCGAATGAAAATAGTCATTTTTTAGGCAGAGCCTATTTCAGGATTGGCGAAGGGAGTCAACATTCAAATTAGAGATTGGAATAGGAGCACCAATTACATGGCACTTCCCTTGGACGATTTCTAAGTCGTTCTTGTGGTGGAGTTTATGTAGGAGGTGAAAGCAGTACCTATGCCATTCTTAAACTCTCATTTTGATGGATGGTGACTCTCCATGCCTGGTGGCACTTTCAAAGAGAGCTTCGAAAGACATTCTCAGCTATGCAAGTGGCGAAGGAATCGAAACAGAAAGACTTGACTCATCCCACAACAGTGTCGCTGGAGTCAAAAGGCCTCAACACGGAGCAAGGGTCCGTTGAGATGTGCGCACTTGAAGAAAATGCCGGTGTGCCAACAACTAAGTTGTCTAAGCCCTTTCCACGAATGTGCAAGGTGGAATGGCAATTCAAACTCAGTGAGGGGGTCAAAAATTCCGTCAACCATCCACATTGGGCACCATTTCCAAAGTAGGAGAATCTCCAAGACCTCTCAAACAAGTTATTGGACGACAAACTGATCCAGAGCTTATCTTCCCTCATGGGTAACCTAGTGTTTTCGAGGGGCAAGACCGAGCAAGAGATTGTCAATGTCAAGCAAACGACCGAAGAATCGCAGTTGGTAGGGACCCTGCAATAGTCTTATTGGCAAAAGATCATAAGAGAAATGAGTCCTAAGTCACAAGGTGTACAAAAGCAGCTAATCAGTAGAAGGGATTGCAATGACCTCGAGTCCAAAAGGGACTCGACTACCCAAGGAGAACATGGTCAAGAAAGCATCGGACTAAAGGCCATGAACATCATTAGATGACGCATGGTACTGCAATGGAGGGTCTTTTGAGCACTCACCAAACTTATGCTCAAGGTGGAAGAGCACAATTCCGACTACAAATATGGCGTTGACAATCCCAAAGGCATGGCCAAAGTTATCGCAAAAGCGCTCTACAAGAGCGAAACTTGGCTCAGGTTCGAGCAACACTTCCAGTGCTATAGAAGTGCAATGGCGAAGAGTGGGCGAAGTCAAGTAACCAACTCGGAGAAAGGAGTACAACCCATTGGGTAAATCCATTCCAAGTAACCCAATTCTCCTCACCTATGCAGTGGACCTCAGCATTAGGTGGAAGTCCCTTTAAATGAAACTTATGTGACATGGCACTAGCAAAGCTCCAACTAGCAACAGTTAAAATTTTGCAAGGTGACTCCAAGGGACTTGAATGCAAACATGAAGGCTCTTCTCTTGCTAACCAACAAATCTGGAAAACTCGACGAGAAGTGTTCCAAATCAGCCAACTTTCCTAGCTGAACCAGCTCAGCGGCGAGTTGCAACAAAGTGGATGGATGGAAGTTGACGACTCAAAAAAAGCTGAGAGACAAGTTGCAGTAGAGGATGAACAATCTTCAGCGTACAAGGAGGGTTCAACGAGGGCGTTAAAGGAATAAGTGGGGGAGAATGTCATGGAGCCATGCAAACAAAGTGTTCGATGCTTGTTCATGACAGTTTTCGGTTCTTGTTTCTTGTATCCTTGTGCTTTCGGTGTTTTCTCTAAGGTAGCTTGTACGAGATAGAAAACACTGCTGTCAGCCTCATTTTTGTTTGTTATCAGTTTTTTTGTTGTGTTTTCAACATGTAAAACCCAGAAACATTTATGGTTGTGCAGCGCCGCACGAACGAGAGAATGGCCCAAAAAAGCACAGTTTCATGTGCCACAGGCTGATTTCTGGCTGACAGCCTAGTGATGCGAAACATTAGCCGTCTCAGCACCTTAGAACCCCCTAGGTGACAACAAGGCGAATGTGGCTTTGGGTATATGTCTTAGGGGGTGATACAACGTCTTTAGTATGCCCACTTTATGTTTAACAAAAGTGCTAGGTGAACACTGGACCTGCATTTACCTTTAAAGCCCCTTTTGTGTTCGCTTGTTCAACCTATTTTCTAAACCCTTTCCGTGCGTGACAAAGCCTAATTACCCACACATTCATCTTTCTGACCTTTTCTTTGTTGTGTAGATCCTTTGTGGACTGCACGAGATTAGGGTCATCCTTTGCGGATGAGTATCGTTTGGGTGTTGCATGCCTTAGGCAAATTCTAGCTAAGGATGTGATAGTATACAACTATGTAAAGATGTGATGACTTCTTCAAATCACTTAGTTGAAGGAAAATACATCCTGAACACAAAATTGCATCTTATGAAATATGAATCACACATATATTAACGTACATGTATATTTAGGGACTAATTTGTTTTTATAAAATAGCATATCGTGATGAATATGCAGTAGTGTTAGTAGACCTAAGTAACTTTATTAGAAAAGGTACTGACTGTGTACATCTTGTTTTCACATTCTTTTTCCTATAACATGTTAGGTCTCTTAGAACATTGATTTTTATGTTCCAGATCACAAATGATTGGCCATGAGATCTTGTTTGCAGGTCTACTCTCCTCTAAGTATTTTCTTGTTTAGATGTAAACAGGCAAATGAAAACAAACAAATAATTAATTAAATAAAACAAAAAAAAGAACAACAATACAAGCAACAAAACTCCCAACTATATGAGGAAAGCTAAGTAAAAGCAGTTTCAGAAAATAGAGAGAATCAATAATATACTTACATATATGCTCCAAATGAGGCAATTGTCGCAACAATTCATCAACATCCAATAGCTCTGAATTATTCACTTCTGAAACCTTTGGATCAACTTGTGGATCTTGAGTTGCCTGCTCGCCTGCATATTTTTTCTAATTGCAAAAGGATACAACACAAATGAGTATCAGAAGTAAATATAGTAGCACCTAGAAACTATGCAGACTTACACAGCATCAAGCAAAAAAAAATTATACATGAGGTATGCATATGCTCCTTTAGGATTATAACTCATAAGAGTTTGTCCTGGTTGTGCATACTAGTCAACTGCTAGAGTAGAATTATCTCTAAGATGTCAAGGAGAAAAAAGGTGCAATTGAACTTTTTCCACTTTTCTAGAGATTAATGATGTGCTGGTACAATCTCCAACTGTAATATAGAGAAATTGGTGTAACATCCAACTAAAGAACTACAGAAAGAACTCAAACTAAACAACTAACATTGAGTATCCTGCTTTTGCAGCTTCTGTGCATAGTTGAATAAATTGAAATGATACCTTATAGCATTCCAATTCCAGGGCTTTCTCCAAAAGAAAATATCTTTTCCTTATAGACTCAACCAGCCTTCTCTGTAATTCTCTTGACTGATATGAGTTGTATCCTGGTTTTGCAGCTTCTGTGCTTCCCTATAGAAGAGTAGTGAACAAAATATAAAAATTTCCAGTACAACTTTTTTCTTCAACTTTTAAATGTATAAATTTACAAACATTGGCACTGTGAGCAGTATTTGCAGGTTGTGCTGAATTGGCACTCTCATTTGTTTGCACACTTCCTGAAAATGATCTGGTAGGAAGGTTTAACTCCCTACGAACAATATCAACGATCCCTGCTTCTTCATCTTCTATAATATACTGCCATCTTGCATACCCATGCCTAGCACACAGAATGTAGTTCTATGTCATAAGATATAGAATAGTAGAAGAGAATCACAATTTACCTGATTTACAGAAGAGATGGTCTAAACAGGGGCAGACAGCCTATTAGTGCAATCAGGCAGGCATAAACCATGAAGATCAATGAAATCAATTGAAACCAGCTAATTTTAGGTATTGGATTAGTGAAATTGGTTATACATGAATGAACACCAAAAACCATTTTCAAAGGATAAAAAGGTACCAGGTTGAAGCTATCAATGTAAATACAGGTGTAGCCTAGAGACACAAGAAACCAAGATTGATAAACTAATCATGGTATCCTTATATTTTTGGCATCTAGGATTGAGCCAAATATGCTCGTGTCAGGCCATGGCGAGGCCATGAGCATACTTTAATTAGTATCGGTAATGTCTATGGCCAAAGTTTTGGGTTATACAAAAATGCAAGTTAGGTGAAAACAACGAGTAGATAAACAAAATACATGCCATAGCTGAGTAGAAGTAATTTGCTTAGAGAAGCCAATTGAGGTTGTATCTGGAAGTTCCAAGTACATGTCTATGCACAAATATATTGGCTTGAGAAAACAAAAACATAGTCAACAAAATATTCGAAACTGGACATATTATGAGGGATGTATAAAGAAATAAAGGAACAATAAACACCATCAGTCAAGTTACCATATTTTTAATGTTTTTCATGTGTTCCCATGCATGGTACAAAAGAAGGCCTGTGCTACATAGCTGATGGCCAGAGTAAAATTGTTAGGTCTTATATGAACATGGATTTCTACCGTTTATATTATGACTAGTGACATGTGACCCACAATGGTGACATGCAATATAAAGTTAAACCCAACAAGTGTAAAGCTCGGCTGAAATACAAAAACTAGGGGCAATATGAAGAATAACCAGGTGGATTAGTCTAAAAAGATCCTGGCTAATAAAGGTGATAGGTATAAAGTCACAAATATACATAGCAGTAATCGATTATCTGAACAAATGAAAGCTTCCACGATGCTTGCTGCTTGTGTCACTGGATAATGTTGGTTAACGTATCTAGATTAGGAGAACTGGACAGGTTACCACACCAAAGAAAAGAGAACACGGAGAACAATCAATTACAAGGATAAATTATATTTATTTAATATAGCAAGAGAAAAATATTTAAAAGGATATTAAAAACATTCAAACAAAACCAAAACCGAACCAACCCGACGGTTTGCTGGTTCCAAACCAAACCGAAACTGGCCCCGGGCAGTTCGATTCTGGTTCCTAGATTTGGGAAACCAGAACCGTGAGCTCCGATTGGTTCAAACCATCGGTTCTGTGATTTTAAATTATTTTTAATTATTCAGAAATAAATTTATGAATTTATTTTTCATATTTTAAATTATTTCTAATTAAAAATAAAAAAATGGTGGTTTGAACCCGGTTCTAGAACCAACCTGCCGGTTTGGTTCCAGTTCCTGGTTTTGGAAAACAGGAATGTTCAGAACCATCAATTCCGGAACCGAAACCGCCGATTACATAACCGTGGTTTGGGCTACACAGATGCCACAAATGTTTTATTTCCAATTCAGTTGCTTTAATCCGTGTTTTCAATTGTTTTCCCTATAAGTTGTGAGAAAACATTTTAGAATACTTCAACAAGTTACTTAGCTGTATTTTGTAACATACACAAGCATTTGCAGTTTCACTCTTTAGGTACCAAATTATACACACATTTTCAACTTTTGCTTTTGCTAACCCTTTTTCACCACACATGCCACATTTTCTAAAGTTAGTATTACCTACAAATAAAGAAGACTAATTTAACACTAAAAATCTTGATTTTGAAGCATCATACTGTGTGTAATGGAAACAAAGATCTTTATTTATTAATCAAAGTCTCCAGAAACAACTAAAATACAGCAAAAAGGATCACTAGATATATAAACACAAGTAGATCAAAGTTCATTGGTTGTTCCATACTTCAACTTAGCTTTTAGCAATAACAAATCATGTTCTTCCTTCCAGAACCGCCCAGCCAGGCCAGGAAAATGTAGTAATACATCTTCTGGAAAAAGGTTAGCTCCAGGATTCTCCCGCATAAATTTCATCTGTGGAAATCAAAACAAAAATCGTACAATTCCACATCATTACTAAACGACTATATACTACTAGATTTACTATAAATGGAATTAATGACCTCATAACAGAAGTGTCAAATACAAACACTAATTCACCATATTAAAGTGAAAAGTGACAGTATTGATGTAAACGTTTGTAAACCATAAGAATCCATTAGTTATACAATAAGAATGTCAGAGGAAAAATATAAATGGCACCACTTGGCAGACTCATTGGCACTTGTATTCAAGACAACCAGACAAAATACATACAAAGATGAATATATATATGTGTGTGGGTGTGTGTTTTCTTTTCTTAATAGGTTGAACTAGACCACCCAAAATGGGGATGGTCTGCATCTCGGTTCAGGCTCGGACTGGTAAATACCTGAGCAAAACAACATACATTGCTGATCAACCCATGCATAGTCTAGGCATCATGCCAGTATCCCTGGTTAAACTCAAGGGAGAAGTTACATTATCATTTTATAAGTTAATATAACCCAGGAATAGTCCATGCATCTAGCCAGTAGCACAGGTTACTTGAGAAAATTTACATTATCATCTACTTAGCTGATGCATATATGTCATGAGACATTGATGTAGGATGATCTCACAATGAGAGGAAGGTTTTTTGGTGAATACACAACAAGAAAGAGAGAAGCTAATAAAAGAAAGATAATAGGAAAAAGATGATACCACCACACTTGCTCTAGCTCAAGGAAAATTCCTAGAGATGAACACTTCGCACCTCTGCACACATGAACGATGGATTGATGCTATTGAAAAAAATATAAATATATATATGATTTCCAGTCACACATAATACAGAAAAACATATTTTCATTCTTTCATTGTTTTTATTTATCTCAATTACAATTCATTTTTCCCTTTTGTAGACCCCCAAAGTACAAGAAAAAAGGAAAATACATTTATATGTAGTCAGATCAATCACTTGTTCTTTCTATGAAAAATATAAAATTTCAAATTTGATTTGGAAAAAGTTTTTGTTTTTTAAGACATGATTGATAAGCTTTCCATCTTTAATATAATCTTCAATCAAGAAGTAGTTTTCCTGTAGGGTGAAATCTTCAATCTATTTCCTTTAAAATATTCAATCAAATATATAATAGTCTCCTTCCTTTTATTTGGCTTCCTTTTCTTTCTTCTTGTACAATATTATAAACTAAAATAGGATTGTGGCTAATGTAGTCATGTCATAACTTGTGAAATTTGCAAAAGACACTAAACTAGCATGTCAGTTTTCATACTACTTATTAAAATTATTTAAAAAAAATCAAATTATTCAAAAAAAAGAACTGTCAGTTTCCTACTACTTTCTAAAATTAGCATTCAAATGTGCCTTTAACTTTATGGTCGTTGGCAACGGCAAGGAAAAGGCAGAGAGAGAGAGAGAGAGAAGTAGAAAGAGAAGAACCAAAAAAAAGGAAAAATAAGTGTGTGATGGCCATCCTAAACAATAATACTGGATGGTAGACTATACCATTCAGTGTCATATAGTACTGATCTGCTTACCGCCAAGTAAGCTTGGTACAATGAACTTACCAGGTAGCATAGCCTATAATGGATTGACCAGCTGAAATAATTTGGTCTGTGTCCTGATTGGCTGCTGGGCTGAAGTACACTGAGACAACAGTCGTTACGGGCAGTATTTTAAGTCTTACATTAAATATTCTTCATTGTGATACTAATACAAAGGATATTTACAACACCAATTAGGTTCAAAGAATTAGCGTAAATTGATATCTACATATTTCTCACAAGATACTTGACAAAAGTTTCACCTTCCAGTCAATCCCTTCTATACCACTTAAAAATGTATTTCTACTACCCCAAGATGCTCAAGAAAAATAAGAGCATTTATCTAAAGCAAAATCTTGTTATGAATGAAATGCGTTCCTTAAGATGACAAAACATGATGTTTAAATGGCAGATTAACAGAATCATGTAGATTTACCAAATAAGACAGTAATAGATAGTCTTGTAATTAGTTCAAACTTCAAAATGAACATTATAGCATGAACATTATACCTTCTCCTCTATCAACTGAATATGTGCAATTCTAACCAGTATATCATCAACACGTGCTCCTTCTTTTGGCACACCATCTGTCATAAAAAAGAGAAAAAAGTGAAATTATCATGATGAAACATATCTAGGAGAACCAATAGATGATGTTTAAACAATATGCACCTGAAAAGTTCGGCAAGTCTGTTATATCCTCTTGAAGATGTCTCATGAAGAGTTCGGCGTAGCTATTAAAAGTACAGATGAACCAGTAACATCATGAATATAGAAACTCTTAAAAGCAGATACATACAATTAAAATTCAGAAAGTCTATGCATCAGGACTAAAGATCACCAATAGGTAATCAAGAAAAACTAGTATCTTCCTAACAGAATTCATTGATGCAGGACATGAGATGATCTAAAAAATCACCATTTAATGTGATAGGTAAGAGATATACTTAGTTTTCCTCGACTTCTAAACAACTCTTAGCTGATATCCAATCAGCTTATTGTTTTCATCACGTCTATGTTCCTACTCATTCCGCTAACTTATGTTTTTTTTAACTTTTTTTTAGCTACCTTGACCTACAATGGCTGCCTGGCACCTAGAAATGCATTTTGTTGATCCTTTCACCTAGGATTAATCTCTCTCTTAAAGTCACTATATCAGATAAGAACTTTAGTATCTTGCTTCAAACTAGAGATCCATGCAGTGGCACTTCCAGTGAGTCAACAGAGCTTCATGGACAAAAAAGATTTTAAAGTCACTAGGCTTTCCCAAGTAAACACTGGTAATTCCACCAAGAGGGTAAATACCTTCGATTTCGTTTAACAAAAAGATATACTTACTGAAAAAGATTACTCTTATTGACATCTTTGCCCCTAAATATGTAAAATTTGTTGCTTGTATATGCATATTCTTTCTCCAAAAAAATAAATTGGAAATTGGCATTGATAAGAGGCATGCTCAACACCCAGTAGGCTCTATACATGTGATTGTCATTTCCACAAAAGAGAAGAACTATACCTCTGCAAAAAAGAAAACATTATATATATATATATATATATATATATATATATATATATATATATATTCTTGGTACCTATCTGCCATGTATATATAAGAATATTTGCTATACTTCTAATGATCAAAACCAAATTGATGTAGAAAAGTTCTGAAATTACACCAATCATATATGAAGAGTATTACACATAAAAAAAAAAGACCACAAAGCTCGTTCTGCCAGAGTCTGCACTCTGCAGTAGGGTAATTATTAAGCAAAAAGGCCAAGCACTGACTATGGACCCAGGGATGCTGATCTAAATTGCTTATTGAATTCTCAAGAAATGATTATTGACTTTAAAATTCTATGTAAACCACTTGACACATAAAGGAACAAAGACTGGTTTAACTTCAACCAAAACATGTGCAAATGGATTTTCATCATTAATTAGAGCTAATTTCTGGAACCAGTCTCATGGTATGTGCAAAATGATAAGTAATTTAAATCCAACAAAAAAAAGCTTCACAAAAGCTGCATATCGTTTTGAAGTAACTACAGAAATTGACAGTATCATGAAACGTAATTTCAAGTTAAGATAGCAAGCGAAAGATATGTAGCATACTCTTGAACTTCCTGCCAACTTTTCCCCTTTAGTCGAGGAAGATATTCCTTCCATGAATAATCCTGAAAGCCAAACCTGCAAAGTTGCAGAAGAGAAAAATATTTAACTATGAAAGAAGGTTAGTTTTCAAAGGAATAACAAGTCCTAGATTTAGGAATACTAAAGTTGATAAAGAAGAACTAACTATTTAGCGAGCTATAGAAGAAGTCAATGACTCATAGTATCAAATGTAAAATAGTGAAGAAAGTCAAGAAAATAATGACTCATTGATCACCAGTGATTGAAAAAGGCGCTCGGGCGAGGCGAGGCGAGGCGAGGCCCGAGCGCCTCGCTAATGTCCCAAGCGGCGCACTTCAAACAGGCGCCGCCTGGGCGCTCGCCCGAGCCCAGGCGCTGGGCGCTTCAGGCGTGCGCCTAGGTAAACCAAGGTGACCGAACCAGGATTTTAGGTCTGGTTCGATCCTGATTCGGTTGTTAGTTGGTTCAATCGAACCAACTAAACCTAACCCTTACCCAACCCTAACCCTTACCCAACCCTAACCTACTGCCACTACCGCTGCCACTCCCGATCCCGATCGCGATCTCGCTGCTCGTCGCTCCTGCTCCCGCTATCACTGCTCGCGCCTCCCGCGAGCCCTCCCGCTGCTCGCGCCTCCCGTGAGCCCTCTCGCTTCCTGCGAGCCCTCTCGCTGCTAGCGCCTCCTGCGAGCCCTCCCGCTGCTCGCGCCTCCCTCGAGCCCTCCCGCTGCTCGCGCCTTCCGCTCCCTTTCCCTTTCTCGCTGCCGTTGCTCGCCGCTGCTTCCTCGTTTCTCCATCAGGCTCAGTATACAGTATACTCTTAATATTAAGTTTATTTGAATTTTAAAATGATTAATTTTCTGTTAATAGATTAATAATATATCATTTTGATTTTAATATTATTAATTTTTATTTATTTGAAATTATTGTTAGGTTTCAACATAAATGGCAAGTGTAGAGAGCAACTCAATAGAGTCTCCAATGGTATCAAAAAAAGATCCTGCATGGAAGTATAATTATTTGAAGGATCCGAAAGATCCTAATGCAGTGACTTGCATATTCTGCGATAAGACTACCCGAGGTGGTATTTTTCGTGCAAAACAACATCTAGTAGGAAATTTCAAGAATGCAGCAACTTGCAAAAAATGTCCACCTGAGGTAAAAGAAGAATTGCTGAGTTATATGAATGAAAAGAAAACACAAAATAATGAATCTTACGGGAATTTACCAGAAGACAATATTGAACATCTCAGGGATGAAGAAGAAGATTATTCTACGAGTATTAACCCAAGTGAAAAAAGAGTATACGACAAAAGGGGAAAAGAAGTTATGAGTACTAAGAAAAGTAAAAAAGGACCGATGGATCTATATATGCTTCAAGGATCCCAGAAACAACAAGGGCAAGCAGGAGGCTCAAAATTTAGACAAACAAATATAAGTGATGCTTGTGATAAAGAAATAAGAGGAAGAACAATTCAGCACATTGCTCGCTTCTTCTATCAGGCTGGTCTTCCCCTTAGTACAACTCGTTTAGACAGTTTTAAGGATATGATTGAAGCTATTGGAAGATGTGGTGCAGGATTAAAACCTCCAAGTTATTATGAGATGCGAGTTCCATTGCTGCAAAAAGAGTTGAATTATACAAATGACTTACTAAAGGGTCATAAAGAATCATGGGCAACACATGGTTGCTCTATTATGTTAGATGTTTTGACTAATAGGAGGAGCAGGAGTATAATTAATTTTATGGTTAATTGTTTTTTAGGGACTATGTTTGTGAAGTCAATAGATGCTTCATCTTTTGTAAAATCTGGAGACAAGATATATGATTTACTTGACAACTTCGTGGAAGAAATTGGAGAACAAAATATCGTTCAAATCATAACCGACAATGAAAGCAACTATATTTTAGCTGGTAATATACATCTTTTGATTTTGTTAATTATTTTATCTTTAATTAAGTATGTTAAACTCTTAAGTCTTATCATTTTTGTTATCCTTTGTCTCAGGTAAATTGCTTGAATCAAAAGGACAACACTTGTATTGGACTCCATGTGCAGCACATTTAATTGATTTAATGTTGGAGGATATTGGAAAGATCTTCGAAATCAAGAAAACCTTAGAAAGGGCAATTTTTGTTGTTGGATTTCTTTATAATCATATTGGGGCTTTGAATATAATGAGAGAATTTACAGGGAATAAAGAATTAGTGAGACATGATGACACCCGATTTGCTACTTTATTCTTGACATTACAGAGCGTGCATCGTCAAAAACATACTCTGAGAAATATGTTTACCTCTGAGAAATGGATGACAAGCAAATGGGCAAAAGAAGCAAAAGGCAAGAGGGCTGCTGATATCATCTTAATGTCATCTGTTTGGAATCATGTAGTTTATATATTAAAGGTAATGGGCCCTCTTGTTCGAGTCCTTCGGTTGGTGGATAATGAAAATAAGCCTGCAATGAGATATATTTATGAGGCTATGGATAGAGCAAAGGAGACGATTAAAAGATCTTTTAATGAAAATGAAGAAAATATGAGAATTTTTACAATCATTGACGAAAGATGGAATTGTCAACTTCATCGTCCCTTACATGCAACAGGATATTATTTGAACCCTGAATTCTTTTATAAGATTAAATCTGTTGGATTTGATGCAGAAGTTTTGGGTGGGTTATATCAGTGCGTTGCAAGATTAGTTCCCAACCTTGAGGTTCAAGATAAGATTATTCATGAATTATCTTTATATAAAAATGCCGAAGGTCTTTTTGGAATTCCAATTGTCGTTCGATCCAGGACAACTACGTCTCTAGGTATTAATAATTTGATATAATTAATTTCATATATATTATGTTACTATGTTATTGCTAATAATAACATAAATTTTGCAGCTAAATGGTGGAGTCTATTTGGAAATTCCACCCCGAACTTACAGAAATTTGCTATCAAAGTACTTAGTTTGACATGTAGTGCTTCGGGTTGTGAGCGAAACTGAAGTGTCTTTGAGTATGTAAGTATTACTAAATATTTTTGTTTTAATTAATTTTATGGTTAATTGTTTTTTAGGGACTATGTTTGTGAAGTCAATAGATGCTTCATCTTTTGTAAAATCTGGAGACAAGATATATGATTTACTTGACAACTTCGTGGAAGAAATTGGAGAACAAAATATCGTTCAAATCATAACCGACAATGAAAGCAACTATATTTTAGCTGGTAATATACATCTTTTGATTTTGTTAATTATTTTATCTTTAATTAAGTATGTTAAACTCTTAAGTCTTATCATTTTTGTTATCCTTTGTCTCAGGTAAATTGCTTGAATCAAAAGGACAACACTTGTATTGGACTCCATGTGCAGCACATTTAATTGATTTAATGTTGGAGGATATTGGAAAGATCTTCGAAATCAAGAAAACCTTAGAAAGGGCAATTTTTGTTGTTGGATTTCTTTATAATCATATTGGGGCTTTGAATATAATGAGAGAATTTACAGGGAATAAAGAATTAGTGAGACATGATGACACCCGATTTGCTACTTTATTCTTGACATTACAGAGCGTGCATCGTCAAAAACATACTCTGAGAAATATGTTTACCTCTGAGAAATGGATGACAAGCAAATGGGCAAAAGAAGCAAAAGGCAAGAGGGCTGCTGATATCATCTTAATGTCATCTGTTTGGAATCATGTAGTTTATATATTAAAGGTAATGGGCCCTCTTGTTCGAGTCCTTCGGTTGGTGGATAATGAAAATAAGCCTGCAATGAGATATATTTATGAGGCTATGGATAGAGCAAAGGAGACGATTAAAAGATCTTTTAATGAAAATGAAGAAAAATATGAGAATTTTTACAATCATTGACGAAAGATGGAATTGTCAACTTCATCGTCCCTTACATGCAACAGGATATTATTTGAACCCTGAATTCTTTTATAAGATTAAATCTGTTGGATTTGATGCAGAAGTTTTGGGTGGGTTATATCAGTGCGTTGCAAGATTAGTTCCCAACCTTGAGGTTCAAGATAAGATTATTCATGAATTATCTTTATATAAAAATGCCGAAGGTCTTTTTGGAATTCCAATTGTCGTTCGATCCAGGACAACTACGTCTCTAGGTATTAATAATTTGATATAATTAATTTCATATATATTATGTTACTATGTTATTGCTAATAATAACATAAATTTTGCAGCTAAATGGTGGAGTCTATTTGGAAATTCCACCCCGAACTTACAGAAATTTGCTATCAAAGTACTTAGTTTGACATGTAGTGCTTCGGGTTGTGAGCGAAACTGAAGTGTCTTTGAGTATGTAAGTATTACTAAATATTTTTGTTTTAATTAATTTATTTATTTAGATATATGTATTAATATATTTTTAAATTATATGACATGACAGATTCACTCGAAGAGAAGAAATCGGCTAGAACATCAACGATTGCACGATCTTGTTTACATAAAGTATAATCAAGCTTTGAAGACTCGTCATGATTTGAAAAATAGATTTGATTCAATCTCATTGCAAGATATTGATGATTCAATGAGTAGTTAGTAGGAGAAATGGGTGCTAACTTGCAAGATACTGAAGACGAGCTTGTATTGAAGATGATAGATTGACATGGGGAGATGTGACAAGAGTTTCAGGTGCTGGAGAATTACAAACATATACAAGACAGATGTCAAAGAGAAAAATGAGTACAAAAGCATCAAGCTCAGCTCCTGCTATTGTTGAAGACATAGAGAATGAAACATATCTTGATGAAGAGGAAGGAATCGAAGGACAAGAGGAAGAAGACGAATTCAATGAAGATGATTTGTGTGAAAATGATGATATATCGATTATGATGACTATTGATGTTATATCTTAGATTTTCTTAATTTAATAGCATATTTTTATTTAAAATTTTATTGTTTTGAATTTTGAAACTTTTTATTAATGTGACATTGTGATTTTATATCTTAGATTTTCTTAATTTAATAGCATATTTTTATTTAAAATTTTAAATTATATGACATGACAGATTCACTCGAAGAGAAGAAATCGGCTAGAACATCAACGATTGCACGATCTTGTTTACATAAAGTATAATCAAGCTTTGAAGACTCGTCATGATTTGAAAAATAGATTTGATTCAATCTCATTGCAAGATATTGATGATTCAAATGAGTAGTTAGTAGGAGAAATGGGTGCTAACTTGCAAGATACTGAAGACGAGCTTGTATTTGAAGATGATAGATTGACATGGGGAGATGTGACAAGAGTTTCAGGTGCTGGAGAATTACAAACATATACAAGACAGATGTCAAAGAGAAAAATGAGTACAAAAGCATCAAGCTCAGCTCCTGCTATTGTTGAAGACATAGAGAATGAAACATATCTTGATGAAGAGGAAGGAATCGAAGGACAAGAGGAAGAAGACGAATTCAATGAAGATGATTTGTGTGAAAATGATGATAATATCGATTATGATGAATGACTTTGATGTAAAATTTTATTGTTTTGAATTTTGAAACTTTTTATTAATGTGACATTGTGATTTTATATCTTAGATTTTCTTAATTTAATAGCATATTTTTATTTAAAATTTTAAATTATTATATTTATTAATTATATTATATATTTTTATATTTTAGCGTCTCGCTTCGCTCGGGCGAGCGCCTAGTGCCTCGGGCGTTTGTGGACCTTGGCGCCTAGCGCTTTTTAATCACTGTTGATCACCAAAGATACCGTATATATGCCCAAGAAATTGCATAACTTGGCTTAGTTATAACCACGATAAACAAAACCAGGACATAAAGTTGAACCATAGCTAAGTTTCATGGTGGAATTGCTTATAACTGTCCAGAAGCAAAGAGACGCAGAAAGATGATAGTGCACAAAATGCAATTAATAAATTTCATGATAGAGTATTAAAACTATTAAAGACATCATTACCTCATGACTAATTGCTGGAATAAAGACCTCTGGTTTTGATTGAATCCAAGAACCCTAAAAGACTTCCCCTCCCCCTCCATTAGAGGAATTGGCTCTAAATAACCTGCAGCAATTTTGTTACCGAAATTAGACTGGGTTCCACTATAAGAACCTAGTGGTCCCCATATAATGATAAGGAGGTACTCCAGATAAAATACCACGCGTTTTCCTCTTTGAGAACTGACCCCTTCTACCAGACACACTTCCAGGTATGCTAGCTTCAGTGTCTGTCAAGTCATCTTCATAACTGTAATCCTCATCTTCAGAGGTTACATCCCGCAAACCAGCAATATCTTCCTCAGCAGATGCCATCTAAATGGAATCCATGAATATTGCAAGATAAAAATAGACAAACAAATCTTAGCAACAAAAGATGATCTATTAATGAAGGTAAAAAATTTAAAACTAATATGGTAATGATGACATATACTTTAACCCTATAGAAGTACAAAAAAGGTTCCTCGTTAGTTTCTGAATTTCCCATCTATCATGAACGAAATTACAGCAATTATTGCAAATTTAAAATGCTCAAGAAGTGGTATGAAAATTGTTGATAAGATCACAAAAGGCCAGGTATGATGAATGGATTGAACTGCACTAAGAAGAACAATGTCAAAATCCAAAATCAGATATTATTTTTCGTGGCACAGATTTCATTATCATTATTTAGCCCATGTCGAGCAGAAGGACTTGTTTTGGACCATTTCTGAGATGTTAAACAAGTTGCAGGGCTGTATCATGCATGATGTTGATCATGATATAATGAATCTGATCTTCTATTGGTTTGTTATTTAAATATTAACTAATTTAATTATATTTTGTTGATTGAACATTTTATAGATAACTAGGCTTATGTAATATGGTGTTAAATTCTCTTACACATATAATGATAAAAGGTCAGTTGAATTTAAGTTCTTGGTTTAGGATTTTTCTTTTCATTAAATATATTTACAATTTTTTAAGTTAAGTGTCTTGTTTTACAGGGCAAGAGCCAAGATGAGCTCCTAAAGCCTTAGGCAATAATAGCACCTAGAAGTTTTGACAACAGTGATCTCCTACACTAAATGGATTCAACAGCCAACAGCCAACTTTCCTTAATAAATAACTCATTGCAGATGAAAGCCTCAGCATACACTTATGTTGAGACTCTAGAAGTCTTTGATTTATTTTTCTACAAGACACTGCCAATTCCAATAATCATGACAGCTACAAAATCAATGATCTTATGGCAATGACAAGACACAAAACTTTCTCTTAATCATGTACCTTCTGAATTATGTTGTGTGAAAAGCAAAATGGTATACGACCATGACAACTACATGTGGGTAACGACCAAAATAATCATTACAAAGCAAGTAGAATAATATAGGAAACATAGAAAAAGCATGAGACAGCCAGAAGTTGGGTGCAATTCTACAGAATGATAATTGTAGAAGAAATAAACATATGAGTAAGATAAAAAAGGAAATAACCATAAAGAAAACAAATGTGGAATTTTAGACAAGGAAAAGAGCAGACAAAACATGGTGTTAGATGTATTTCCAGGAAAAGATGACTAGAAAATGTAAAATATATAATTATTACAGATCACAACTTGAACATGTGACTTAGCTTGATAAGGATTGTCATACCTGTTTGCGACTGCGTTTTCCCTTGCCCATGGAGGTAAACTCTTCAATTTGCTGAACTTCATATCTGTCTTTCAGTAATTCATCCCAGTAGTTTGCCCTATCGGTGTTAGAATTAGAAGCTTTTTCATTAGGTAATTGTTTCTTCGATTCTTCTTCTTCAGCAGCTGCAGCTTCAACTTCATCTATGTACTCAAAATTTGCAACCTAAAATGTAAAAACAAGGAACATATAAGGCATAAACTAGGAGCAAATAAGATCGGAAATGATATAATCACAGCAATATAAGTTGTCCTGCACAAGAGTGCATCACTCATACTGCTGACTAATTGTTGTGACGAAAATGACCCAAGCCATATCCTGCTGACTGATATGCACAACAGTGTTGCGATGAAAATTAAAGCCTTGCCCATGATGCCTTGATTGCAACAGACAAACTAAGAGGATAGACCAACACTCACCCTCTTATTACATTATATTACTTTCAGAAGTTAGAACAGCTATGCAATTGCTTTATTGGTAATATAATTTCACCCTCCAACTGGTTAACAGTATTAAATATGCAAGGAACAGACAACTCAAAAACTGTCACGTGCAAGCATCTATAGAAGACGACAATACTGCCAATATGAAGTTCATGATGTCACACAAGAGAAGTACCTTAAATGCTTTCAGGAAGTCATCCTCCTCTTCGTCAACTGAAGATTCTTCGCCACTAATATGATCACGATTGAGCAATCTACCAAAAAAAATATATATATTATGTCATAATTAACTTTCCACCATTTTTATTAATAAGCTCATACTTTATTAAAATCTTGCCTGTCAATTGCAGAGTCATCATAATGTATTTGACGAGATTTAGCTTCATCACTTTCATCAACAAATAACTCCTTTGAACCATATCTTATTATGTCATCCAACTCTTCCTACATTCAAATAGAAGATATCATTCTCAATCACAAAACAATAACAAAAGTTTGTTGACTTGTGGCTGAAAAATGCTTCTAGCCTTCAATACTCGAGCTCCAAAAATAAATAAATCTTGTACATTGTGTAGAACTTAACTCCAAGCATAAATGGCAGTATGTCCTCTTCACATGACTACTGTCTTAGCTCAAATAAATATTTCTTGACAAAGACTTGATGCTTCAATGAGAATACATATCTCAAAAACTAGAGCAGGGAATGACAAAAGGTCGTTGGGCAAGCCTTGTGATAGATTCTCACGGAGACTTGAGAAACAAATAGAACAGATGAAATGCTAAACAAACAATTATTAGCTCGATGATATCAGCATAACTTGCATATATAGGTGTGTCCTGACTTTTGAAGACTGTGATACATGTACCGGTTAGTTGGCATACGGACTTACCAACAGTTCCAACATATCAAACAATTTTCTAGCCTGTTTTTAATAGTGTAGGGTGGCACACCATGCAATAAAAAACCAATAAGCCCAGTATTGGTACTGATACCAGCATTTAAAACATTGAAAGCAAGTATTATAGACATGCTTGACGTCAAAGTTAAAATCAGAATTTTAAATAGAAAATAAGAACATCATATTATACCTGGTTAATAAACTTAAGCAGCTTAAGAGATAAACCTTCAAAATTAGAGTCAAACTAAAGAAGTGAAGGAACTTCATTAACAAAAATGTGAATGATATAATAAATTTATATCATTCTGAAGCATACAGTTTTGTTTAACTTTAACCTAATGACTATGTCTTTAGATTCACCTCAAATATAATAAATTTATAACCATCATTACACCTGTAATGCTAGGATTGCTGACACCTAATCAGATTGACAAGGTGAAAGCAATTCTATGCAATTAACCTGCATAACAGTTTTACAAGGACACTATTAACTATTGTATCATGTGCATTTGTCAAACCCTGAGCTGCTGTCGTTTGTGTGAAGTTTTGTGCTTATTGTTGAGACTTGTGGGACATCAGAACTATTTTCTTCAAAAGTTGACTCATAAAAAGCTTAAGATTTCATCCATATTCACGTGAAACTCATTATGAAGCTTGGCATATATAGAAAAGGAAAACAAACCTTCTTGTAGTGGCAAACACTGAAAAATTTATACTAGTTTTATCTCAAAGTTACTTTCATTTTATTTACCAATAATTGAGGACAGTACTGATCCTACTGATTGTTACTTGTTGAAAATCGACTTAAATTAATTTAAAGAACTGACTGGTTGAAATTGTCAAGAGTAATGTATGAAAGATTTGAGAAGCTATGTTCTATTTCTGTATTGGTATTGCATGAGATCACAAAACGGTTCACTTATATGCTAAAAGCTGAATGCTCCCACAAGAGCCCTATAACCACCAAGTAGCGTGTTGTTGACAATATTGTGCTTATCAAACATTGTTTGCATACACATTAAATTATATGAAAATAAATAAAATAAGCTAAGAAAGACAACCTTATTCAGTAACTTGTCTAAAACATTTTTTTTCCAATCATCACAATACTTGCAAGACAAATCTTTAAAAGTTGAAATGAAAAGATCTTCAGAGAAAATGAGGACTAGGTTTCATAAGTTCAATTTCAGTGTTGGCTTGAACTCATCAAAATTAATCTAAACAAGTCAGCTGCGATCGGAACTTGCCAATTGGGGGTAAGATCACCGAGGCAGGGCATAGTCAACCAGAATTTTTACTGAAAACAGATAATTCTGCCAAAACCATTCAGAATCATATGAAATGAACATTAATGATAATGACTTTTATAAATCTATATGGGTTCAAGACAATAGCTGGCGTTTGGTAGCACAAGGTTCTGCCAATACACTTCTAAATTGACAGTATAGTGGCATACAGATTGGCACACCCTTGTGTCAGGAAAGACAATTTGAACATTGGTTTTTCCAAGTGTCAGCATCTCTGTCACATTGATATGTTGTGCCAGTATCTTCCTAGCATCCTATTTTGACACATGCCATTCATATCACTAGACACATCTCTGAAAAACACAAGGATCAAAGTGCCACAATGTACCATTAGAGAATGACCTGATGCATCAATAACTTCAGTGATGAACAACAAGGTCCATGTAGCACACCCATATGTATAGTCCTTAAGATCTTTATTATTTTTTTGAAGATAAAGAAGTGTTAAAACATAATACAAAACAGCTAGCTACATCTACAGGAGTATTGTAAAGCATTCTTTTATATGAAAGTGCAATATACTTTAGTTCCAACTGGCATGGTACAATATTATTCATATACTGTACCAGAGACCACTTGCCACGAGAAGAATATGCAAACTTTAATCCTTAGGTAAACACGGTTTTAAATCTTAACATCGTCACTAATAAGGACAATCATTTTAACAAGGATACAAGGATATTACTTTTAAGCAAGGATTGTAATTTTGTACCGTAATAGCGTTTCGATCTCAGCTCAGTACAGTATGAGCGTACCGAGTGGTATGCTTCGACGTACGAGCATATATATATATATATACATATATATATATAATAATAAGTTAAAAAATAAGAAAAAAAAGCGACGTCACCTCGTTTCTTCTCCCCACCGGGAAAGAAACCATGGAGAAGAGGTTTCTTCTCTAGTTTCTTCTCCCCAAGCAGGGAGAAGAAACCATGGAGAAGAGGTTTCTTCTCTAGTTTCTTCTCCCCAAGCAGGGAGAAGAAACCGAAGAGAAGAATCGATATATATATATATCATAATAATAATAAAATGTTAGAAAATAAAAAAATGGCAACGTCGTCGAGGCAACATCGCCTCATTTCTTCTCCCCAAGCAGGGAGAAGAAACCATGGAGAAGAGGTTTCTTCTCTAGTTTCTTCTCCCCAAGCAGGGAGAAGAAACCATGGAGAAGAGGTTTCTTCTCTAGTTTCTTCTCCCCAAGCAGGGAGAAGAAACCATGGAGAAGAGGTTTCTTCTCTAGTTTCTTCTCCCCAAGCAGGGAGAAGAAACCATGGAGAAGAGGTTTCTTCTCTAGTTTCTTCTCCCCAAGCAGGGAGAAGAAACCATGGAGAAGAGGTTTCTTCTCTAGTTTCTTCTCCCCAAGCAGGGAGTATATATATATATATATATATAATATATATATATAATATATATCATAATAATAATAAAATGTTAGAAAATAAAAAAATGGCAACGTCGTCGAGGCAACATCGCCTCATTTCTTCTCCCCAAGCAGGGAGAAGAAACCATGGAGAAGAGGTTTCTTCTCTAGTTTCTTCTCCCCACACGAGAAGAAACCGAGCATTCTCCCCGCGAAGCTCCCCGCACGAATAAGGAGAAGTCGCCGACGACGTCGAGGCCACGTCGCCTCAGACAAGTAGGAGGCGACATCTCATCTGCGGCGTCTGGCGAGGGAGGGCGGCGACGAATCGGGATCGTCGAGGGAGAGGGACGTCGAATCTTCAGGTTCTCTCTTCTTCCTTCTCCTTCAGCTAATACCGCCCAGTAGCGGGTGGCGATGGTCGAAATCGATCGTTACCGGCCAATTTCGGGTGGTAACAAGGCGAAAACAGCCCTAATCAACGATATCGCCCGATAGCGAGCGGTCCACGTATCGATCTGCTGGCGGACCGGTACGGACGATCTCATTCAAAATCAAAATCCTTGCTTTTAAGTACATAATTGTACATGCTTCCAAAGGTAGTGTTGGCCACATGTATAAAGCTCTAATAGAATGATAAAATTTATTGCCTGAAAATGTAAGGTAAAATAATCATTAATTTTGTCAAAAATAATGACACTCCAAAGGGGCTTTTATTATTCATGTATATATCTGAGCATGTGTCTTCAATATATCACCATCATAAGTGCACTGAAAGCAAAAATTGTATATGCTTTAACATTAAAAAGGAATGAACATCCATTTTAAAAATTATAAAGGTGTTCATAATAGTGATAACAACCCCAAAAGAGCGAGATCTTAGGGCTTGTCAATTTTGTTGTACTCATGGTAGTAGTAAAGAAATGTACTACTAATCATATGTACATGGCATAATTTCATACAAAAATATTTGTATGAATATCAGTTGCAGTAGCAGTCAAAAGAAGTTCATAGGAAGAGAAGCATGCCTGATTAACATTTTGTGCCTTGAGTCGGCCAACAACAAGATGCTCTAGTATCATCTTCTTTTTTGTCATCTGCATCATCCGTTCTTCAATTGTTCCCCGAGTAATTAGCCTATATATCATAACCTACAACTCGAGAAACAGAAATGGGCATAACATTTACATGATAGAAGCACAGAGAGAGAGAGAGAGAGAGAGAGAGAGAGAGAGAGAGAGAGAGAGAGAGAGAGAGAGAGAGAGAGAGAGAGATTGATTTTCAGATCATATCAAGAACACCAATCTATACAGGCCACATATGCAACCCAGAACCAGTATATTTAAGATTAAACCTAACCTTATTAGTCTGGCCCAATCTATGAGCCCTTGCCATTGCTTGTAGATCTGCATGCGGATTCCAATCACTGTAAATTGCAAAGCATGGACACCATAAATAAATATCAAGTAGACATACCAAATGGAAAGACCTGAAACAGAAAACTGAGCACGGACAGGAAGTGCACAATATTAACAATTACCTATCATATATGAAAACAGTATCAGCAGTTGCAAGGTTTATGCCCAATCCACCAGCTCTAGTGGAAAGAAGGAAACAAAATTTGGTGGAGTTCTTAGCGTTGAAACGATCTATACGGATCTGTCTTTCAGCTCCGCTGACTTTGCCATCAATACGTTCATATGTCCATTTCTGAAAAAATAACAGTGCAGTACCATATCAAGCACACAGTCTGCCATTTATCAATAAGAAGGAACATGCAATATGCCCTGTATAAGTATTTGCTCAAATACAAAAACATTAAAGACATTAGCATCATTTACCTTGTAGCTCAAGTAATCTTCCAACAAGTCTAGCATGTGTTGAAACTGTGAATATATAAGAACCCTATGGCCTTGTTCCTTAAGCTTCACCATCATTTTATCCAACAACTGCATTTTCCCAGAAGCATCTAAAAGTTGTCTGGAAATGCAAAGAAAGTGCACATTGTTTTATTTTCATTATTTACATAAGAAATATTGCCATTAATGCTTCAATATTTAAAAAAATGTTGGCCCAACCCAATAGGTCAAAAGAATTTGAGGCAAAGGCAGACCTAACCAAACTCATTTCATTAAGAAAATGAAAGAGTTACAGACCAATGAGGACTTGAATCTTTAACCTAATGGTAAGTGGGTCTGATATATTACCAAACCGATGCTTTATGTGTAAACATTTGACAGATGAGGAGTTGAACACTCAATTTAAGGGTAAACAGGTCCGACACACCACCATCGGATTAATGCTTTGGGTATAAAAACTTGTTAAATAAGATTTCGCAACCTAAAGCAAATGAGTTAGGTACAACACCATACTACTTTTCTATGTATAACATATTTGTTGGATGAGGATTTGAACATCAACAAAGGATAAATGGATCTAATACACCACCACCGAACTAATGCTTTAGGTATAAAATCTGTCAGGTGAAAATGTATACACCAGCACCACCTAATTTTTTGTGTACACTCCGATGTAATGATATGGCAGATATAAAAGAACAAGATCTTCGACTTGAAAGCAATTGATGGGAGGATCAAAAAGTAGTATTGAGAAGGAAAACTTATTAGAAAAGCATGCAAGAGTTCAAACTTGGAAGGTAAAGGCTAAAGAGGATCTTTCAGAGACAGATGATAAATCAGACATGTAAGATTCAACGAAATGCATAAACAATAGTACATTCTCTCCAAAATAGCATCTAGGAGATAAGATAATTCATTTTCGAAATGCTTCTCTCCAACAAAATAGCATCTAGAACATAAAATAACAGTTCATTTTCGAAATGGATTAAATTTTGTAAAGCTTGCATTAGTACAACAGCAAGGTTGTCCTTCTGTAACCTAGGAAACTAGGGTTTGAATCTCAGAAATAGTCTCTCCATAATTATAGAGGTAAACCAAAATATAATTGACCCTCACCAGATCCTGCATCAGCAAGAGCTTCATGCACTGGGCTCACCACTTTATTAAATTTTGTAAAGCTATAAATATAAACCAAATAAACCACATAGAGGGACCTGATAATTTTCATCGAAGTAAGTTATTTCTTGAAGGATTGAGAAAACACACAGTATTCTTTAAAACAGTGTAAATGTCTGAACCCAATTCGGTAACAACAAGTACATGGATGTTGACTTTAGAAAAGAACTTGCACAGGATCAAATGCTTATCTTAGACCCTGTTCAAATGTATTATAGATCTCTCAGGTTTGAAAAGGAAGAACAAACTAAGCAGAGAGATTGAATCATGAAACAAGAGGATGTAAACAATCAGGTAAACCCTGATCTTTAAAAAATTAAAATAGACCAGCAGGTGATTTACCAAATACCAAAAGAGTACCAATTCCTAACCCTTTAGACTCCAACTCTTCACATTCTACCTTTTCTCCATACTGTTGGAGTCATGAATGAGATAGCACTAAGCAAGAAACTCAACATCCAAATAGGGCTTTAGCTTCATAAAATCAATTCCTCCTTTTTCCAACATTGATATCAACAATATATGAAACATAATTTAAATTTCTTAAGCAATAGGTTCAGTGATATAAATATACCTCAAACCTTCAACAGAATCTGTTGGCTCAGTAGCAGGTTCTACACCTTCTAGCATATATGCATGACAACAGAGCTTACGAAGCTCCATAACAACATTGATAAGTGATATCTACAAGAGAAAAAGGGATCAGCAATCAATATAAAAAAGCAAGGCACTTAAATAGTGTCAACTGGAAAATAATACCTGTGCACCACCACGACGAGCAAGTATTTGGTAGTTACGAGTAAGGATGGCTTTATAATATTCTTTTTGTTTACTGCTTAATTCAACCCTTAAAATTAATTCCTTTTTAGGCGGAAGATCCTTCATGACATCTTTCTTGACTCCTAGAACCATACACAAAAAGAATTATTTGTCTCAAAATATCAAGAGTTATCAATCTCTTTCAATTTGCTATTGTAAATTCAGCTGGACCATCAATTACGATTTCTGCCTTGCTATATACTGTAAATGAAACAATAGTCAATGGATACAGGACTTTGTGCATTTTCTAAATCCAGAAAAAGAAATGAAGAAACTCGACTGATTGTTGTGTTTTTCCACATCATCACAATTATAGTTGATGCTGCATTTAAACAGATTAACATGCTTCTCTTTATACATGATACTATTTCAAACCTTGTGTGCTGGTTTATATTACAAAAAACTATCAAGTGTTAGATAACTTAGAATTACCAAGGTTCCAGAGCTACATGCCAAGCATGTGCTAGACTCAGGTCCGCACAATTCAAAGAAATATCAAGCCCTGTTATAAAAACAGACCTATGCTTCTACCCAGTTTCGCATCTGGCATGCTACATGGCACACACGGAGGAATGTGCCAATGGATAATCTGTCTATTGGCAAAGGGCAGCATGGTCAATTCTTGAAAGTTATATGACCTTTATTAAACAGTAGAGTCAAAAGGAAGGCACTACAAAACCAAAATTCTGCTTATTGCCTAATCATATTCTTGAAAGAATTCATGGGGTGATTCTTTTAGTAAAAACAAATTCAGATATTCTTTTATACATTAACTTTCATTTTCAAGACAAAAGATAGATCCTTTCATCATCTTACAATGCAACAATAGGTTTCTGAAGAAAGAAATAAAAATAATAATTAAAGAAAAAGAGTGAAAATCTGTATGAATTTTATAGAAAAATATATCAACCAAGTAAAAAAATTTAAGATTCCATATCTTACATACCGAGTGAAACTAATTCCAGCTTAATTAATGTACTCTTTGTGTAATGCTTGAAATCAATGTCAACCGTAGAATAAAAAACCAAGTTTAAAACCTGGCTAATAATCTATCGGTGGAAGATCCAACCACTTTATTCATCCATAGAGTACTTTAGAAATAGTAAAGAATACAAAATAGTAATAAAAATCAACAGTCACAATCAAGAAAGCTCAATGAATACAAACCAAGTAATTCCAGGTTAAAACTAATAATTAGAGAAAAAGAGTGAAAAGCTATATGAATTTATAGAAAAATATATCAACCAAGTAAAAGAATTTTAAGATTCCATATGTTACATACTGAATGAAACTAATTCCAGCTTAATTTATGTACTCTTTGTGTAATGCTTGAAATCAATGTCAATCGTAGAATAAAAAACCAAGTTTAAAACCTGGTTAATAATCTAGCGGTGGAAGATCCAACCACTTTATTCACCCATAGAGTACTTTAGAAATAGTAAAGAATACAAAATAGTAATAAAAATCAACAGTCACAATCAAGAAAGCTCAGTGAATACAAACTCTGGAAAGTTGAATCAATAAAGGAGTCAGTATCATCATTATGCCACAAGGTCCACAACATCATGAAACCATGGTATAAATAACATCATCCTGGCATTTGACGTGTATTTGATTTCAAGTGCTTATAAATAACCTTCAAGATAACAAGCTACAAAAAGGATTAATTTAAACCAATAAATTTTTATTATTTTTAAAGTCAATCAGACCAGTCTGTATTGTCCCATATTTACCTATCTGATCAGAAACTCGGATATGGACTGGGCCTCTTCCAGTCCAAAACAAGAGTTACTGCATGGTAAGCCTACCAATCTGGGCTCACCGTCCGATTTTAATAAATAAAACCAGGGGTATCAGGACATAAGCTAACTACCTGAATCCAATATCTTTTTTTGTTCCTTCATAGTTTTTTATGGCAATTGTCCTTTTTCACTTTTTCTTCCTCCCTTGATACCTCTCATCTCGTTCCCATCCCTTTGTTTCTCTCATCGTTCCGTTATCTCACCGTCGCCACTCTGCCTCGCTGTCACCATCCCAGTGTTATGCCGTTTCACTATCACTGTCTACTTCACTGCCGCCTAGTATGTCACCACCCTACTGCATCGTGGTTCTGCTGCCTCGTCATAAGCAGGTTTATGCATTGTGGTTCTGGAGAAATTACTCCACTTAAACCAATTTGTCCACGTTAGCAGATACAGCATATCAAGAAACTCATTATATCACATCAACGAGCATAATTGTAAAACTCTCATATGCAGCCACCATAACATGAAAAATAGTCAGATTATTTCCTCCAAAATACTGACAACCATTATATGTAAAGAGAAAAAGAAGTGTCTTACAACATAATAACATTCATTTAATTGGAAAAAAAGAACCTTATGTAATGCAAGAAAAAACAGAAGCATACTTCGCAACAAGTGTGGAGCCAGCATTTTGTGAAGTCTATCAATTTGCTCTTCCTGGTTGATATCCTTGAACTCCTTCTGGAAATCCTCTATACTTGCAAACTAGAAACAGCAAAAAAAATAAACGTGTTTGCAATAGTACACATATTTGTACTCAATGTATCTAGCTTTTTCTAATAAAAATTAAATCCAGAATAACATAAAACTAGAGACTTCAAAGCTTTTTAAATATCTGTATATTGTTTATTCCTTAAGATGAGCTCACAAAGTCAACTTAACCAAAAAACATCCATTATATCCAATAACATGATCATAAATCACTTTGACCACACTGTGAAGGTTTCATAAATCTGAGTTTGGATATTGGTGAGAGATATGAAAATAAAAAGTGTGAACAATTTAAAATTAAAAAAATAATGGATGATGATGGCAAATTATCAAGCTGGAAAAAGAACACTATGAGAGCAATCCAGGGAAAGAAAAGATGGGTACAACCAAAGTGAATTTGATAATAAAAGAAATAAGGAAAATATTCAAACTGTTCCACCATCCAAGAAAATATTTTGACAAACCAAATTAAAGTTTCACTCACCTTTCCAGCATCAAGGAAGTGCATAAGCATGAAGAGCTCATCCAGGTTGTTCTGAGAAGAATACACAAGGCATCTATAAATGATTTGAAAAGTTTGAAATGGCAAGCCAACAAAAAACATGAACAAAGTGACATTCTTCAATAACACCAAAATGCTATGGCATTATGTGTTGCATTAACAGTTATCATGCAGCACTAACAAATCCAGATAGAATTTTAAAAAAAATCATCTTAAGGCAGAAGGTTGTAAAATCTACTAATAAAAAGGAGTATTTTAACTTTAAGCAATGAAATTCCACACGTAAAAGTTGCATTGGCCTAATACTTGGTAGCAAGAAAAATGCATGATATCAAAGTCTTGATAAAAATACTACCATATTGCCTGACAGTCTAATATGACCAATAAATTTGATCTTTGATGTTAATCTTTAAAATAATAAATTATCACTATACAAAAAGTTAGCAGGCAAATGCACTTCCCATCATACAAACACACAGAAAACTACTACCATGTCGCTAGTGCTCGCTAGGCTGTAGTATAGCAGTCAGAAAATTAAAGTTGTCATTGTCAAGTCAATCTAGTTATATTCTAATGTAACAGGTTTAAGACTCAGTCTAAAAATCTTATCAACTAGAAGCCAGGAAGATACTCCTCAGAAAGATGAAAAATAACTTTAAAAAGAATTGCAGAAAAAGATTAGTTCATAGTTTATCCACAGAAAGAAAAGCACAAGAAAAGCTTCATTAAAATGAATGGCAAGCAGAGTAACCTGAAGAGGGGTTCCAGTTAAAAGCACACGGTGCTTTGTTGAGTAGAGCTTGAGTTGATGAAATAATTTGGAGTCCTTGTTCTTCAATCTATGGCCCTCATCTACAATCTGTGAGAAGATAGAATTGTCAGAGAGGTGTTAGAATTGTCAGAGGTGCTAAACTATTTTTAATGGACTATTACAGCAGAAAGAAAAAATACCATGCTCTCCCATTCTATTGACTTCAGAACTGCAGAATCCATGTTTATCATTTCATATGAGGTTAAAAGTACATTGAACTTTATTATTGATTGTTTCTTTTGGTTGCTAGTCTGAATTGGTTTCCTCTTCTTTTGTTTCTTAACCTTTTCTTTGGGATAGTAAAATTCATACTGCTTTATAACATCACGAGCCTGGGAAGATCCACCATACATTACCTACAACAGATAATCAGCCAGGGTCATGAAAAAAAAATCACAGAAAAATGATTTCTTTATATACTTAAGTTGTGGTTCCTCACTCACAACATTCATTTGTGGAGCCCAAGTTGCAAACTCACGTTCCCAGTTGCGCAAAGTTGATAATGGTGCCACGACTAAATGAGGAGAAATGTTCTCTTCAAACAAAGAAGCCAGAAAAGCAATACTCTGTATTGTTTTTCCTGAACACAGTCAAGGTGCCTCAGCCTTTTACATAGCAAAGAAACTTATCATAATTGACACTATGATATGATGTTGAGATGAGGCATCTTACCAAGACCCATCTCATCAGCAAGAATTACATGTGTATTTTTGGACCATGAAAAGCGTAGGAAATTTAATCCTTCAAGCTGATATGCATGCAATGTACCTTCAGTGATGTAAAAAAAAAGAAAAATATTAAAATTAACAAAACCTAAACGAGAGAATTGAACACCTAAATGAGGAACATGATATCAACATTATATAGATACATAGCATCACCTGAAATAAATTCTGGACTGCAGTCATAATGTTGAAACTCTTTGTGTTTTTGCTTCAACTCCTTTGAATCACGAATGACATTCCTACTTTTATTACTGAATTTTTTAGAACGTCTGGATAGAATCATTTCATAACGTTCGATCTCAGGCCTGAAGGTAGAAATGTCTGTCTCTACCTCCCATGTACATTCATCATAAGAAAGGTCTTTCCATTTTACTAAAAATTCACGCTCATCATCTGTTTTTCTGTGAGAAGATCATGAAGAGCATGTTATACTCATATCTGATGACAGTAGCAAGTGTATGCATTTTAAGCAAAACATCTGATAATTATAAGTTCCATAAATTCAGTTGTTCAACTTCAATATTAGAACACAACATACTGAAGAATAAAGGAAAAATGAAGTTATTAAATACAGAGACAAGTAAAATCTTTGATGCATACAACAATTAGCCTTTAGTGCCAAGCAGGGGCTGAGTAGACTGATCATCTCCTAACAGTTAACTCCATAATTGGGACTATCCTACAAACACATCTCTTTCTTCTACTCCTACAAAATGGCATCTTCTTTAAACTTCATATTGCTTGTAGCATCTCTTGTTTGTATTAGCCATCCCTTCATAATCCTTGTAATTGTCATCTTTACACAGTTTGAGACAATATAAGGTAAAAAAAGCTTATAATGATTTTTACTAATTACACAAGGACATTTTGAAAAGCCAATCAGGCCTGATTTAAAGAGCCCTAGTCCAAACTTAACACAAAATGGGATGCAGTCCATTTTAAATCCTAAATAATGTTTTTTCCTACAGAATAACACCCAATATGACCAAGACACCAATTTTCATATCCCCTTGGAAAAAAGTTTCAGCCGAAATGGTTTCTAACTGTAGCATTAATCTTTAGTGCAAACATCAATTAAGTGCCTAGTTATAAGCTAAGTCAACTCTGAAACACAGATATCTTAACAAATCTCTCAATTATCTTAGTACTAAAAATTGGACTACTACAGTTGATTTTCAAAGGAAAAAATAGGATATAATTTTGAACTATGCTAAATAGTGAAAACACCATTTACTTCAAAAAGCAAAAGGTGGCGTACCAACATACAATACACTGGTACTGACCAGTCTGATCCAGGACCAATACCACCAGCCAATACAAGATGGCGGTCTTTGGTTTGACTTACCAGTAAATTCCTATTTTGCACTGTTTTGCTTTATCACTGCAAATAATTGGAATCAGCCAGTCTCTTAAACTATATAAAGCTAAAAAGGGCTTATAGGTAAAAATGAAGAAGTCAATTGCAACTACTTATGCACATAAATTAACCTAACATGAGAGAATCAAAATATCCTAACATATGTCAAGAAAAAAACTAGGATAACCAATTTCTTCATCAGGGAGCTGATTTTATAGAAATTTAACCATTTTATTATCCATGTGAACATAAGAAATTAATCAAAAACAAGGGGAAGAAACCAATTTTGTCATCAAATTCCTTTAGTGGGGCTTAAGCTCAGACATGCAGAACACAATGATCATAACCGACACTTGGTGCAACAACTGGTTTACTATGTTGGGAATAGCATATATGTCGAGAAAAAAACTAGGATAACCAATTTCTTCATCAGGGAGCTGATTTTATAGAAACTTAACCATTTTACCATTCCATGTGAACATAAGAAATTAATCAAAAACAAGGGGAAGAAACCAATTTTGTCATCAAATTCCTTTAGTGGGGCTTAAGCTCAGACATGCAGAACACAATGATCATAACTGACACTTGGTGCAACAACTGGTTTACTATGTTGGGAATAGCATATAAGTTCAATTGAAACAAAAACTAATCAAGAACTACATCCATTGACCTCCATAATTGCATAAATGAAATAAATCAATTTCACGCAAGTATCTACAAAAGATTGATTGAACAATAAAATGCAGATTTTTTATGATATTTGCTTATAAACCTGCTAGAGATAATTCTGTCAACGGTGGTCCATTCAGGTCGAATAGCAACCCAATCATCATCTGAGTTTTTCATTGATTCCAGTTGTTTGTGGAAATTATTCAATCTACTCTTCAATCGAGGATGAGTCTTTGAAGCTCTTAGAAATTCTTTCTCAGGAACCCTGATTGAAAGGCATAACTAAATTATTAAATATGTTCAGTTCTAGAATGAATGTAACAAATAAATAGAGAGAAATAAATTTAGTTTGGAAATAAAATAATTAATTAATAATAAACCAATAATATTAATGAAGCAGGTTTAATCTAATTAAGTAAAAGACAACGGAAAAAGTAAGTTAATAGCTGATGTTGAGATACCAAATACAATGAAGGTAGGAAAATCCCTTCCATTTAACAAGATATTGTTTGGCATATGACTGATTTGAGCTAGACTTTGAAGAATCATTCCCATCTACTACCGTAGGGCGCATTTCACAATCTAAGATCTTCTCAATTTCTGTCAGAGGGCTCACCTGCAAATACAACAGCCTCGATGAGAGTAAAAAAATGAACCTCTGTTCAATAACAGATGATAGAGAGTAAGTGAATTTTCTAAAACATACACACTCAGGGCAGCTCCATTTATCACCTAAAACTGCTTTGGAAGTCGGGTACAAACATCTCTTATGAAAAGCATAAGTACACGTAGCACAAGGAATGAGGCTCCCACTAGTTCCACACATTTGACATGAGTCTTCTTTCTGCCAACACAAAATGATTGCTTCCAGTGCATTAATGTAAAGAATATCCAAATCAAGAAGGTATCAGTTCAGTATTGATTTACGATTTTAAAGCAACCCAATCCAAACCGATGCAAGTTTTCTGCAACACTACTATATACAGAAATACAAACATTATATATTCATTTTTATAAATTTAACATGCCAATATGACACACAACTCTTCTATATTTGTGCATGTGTAATATCTCTAACAGTAACTTCAATTGGTGAATATAAAGCAAAACAACAGTTTTGAGAGATCAGGCATCATTAAAAATAGGTGTCTGTGATTGATACTTTTAACCCTTAGACGCTTAGAGAGTCATGGAAGAAGAAGTTTCTTCAGTTCCCTTGACCATGCATACCTCAGCTTTTGGCTGTTTATGAACATTTTCTTCTAAAATTCAATTGGCAATATATTGTGAATATGCAAATCAGAAGTATATCTTTTAGACAGAAGAATATTGGTGTTAGATCCTCGCTCTTTAACCAGAAACATGAAGACAGCAGAAATACGTTTAAAGTGCACGGGAATGGCCTTGACCATTGAGAATGAGATAATGGATGGTGCATGCCTATCTTCAGCATAAGCATACATACTTGTATATTAAATATCAAGAGTACCAAAATCAAGATTGGAAAACAATAATTTTTAAAAAATTAAAATCAGACAAATAAAATAAGATAATCTTATATAATTAAAAAACTTAACAAATACTTATCAAAATTTTAGTTCTTCATATGTATGTAATAGTTAAATTATTTTTAGCGCTGTTTATATGTTTATTTTAATGAATTTATATATTCCCCCCAGCATCAGCAACAACAAAGGCATGTCCAGCAAACAGCAAAAGGTGGTTGTCAATACCAGTAAAGATCACCTAATGCTGGTGAATTTGCAGTTGTTCATGTACAAAACCTCGTATATTTATGCCAAATTTAACCCACACACGAAACTCTAGCGAAGGATTTATAAAGGATCGAGTGAACACAGATCCTTGACATTCATTTGTGCACGGTTACTCATCCCAAGTTTCAAGGAACAGAAACGTACGTAACCTCATTACAAAGGAAATGGGCAACCGCAAACTTTCTAACCTAAGTCAAAAATTCAACATTGCACCAAAATTAATAGAGAACAAAGAGCATAAACTATTCCAGATTCAACCTCCCACAGAGTAAGCCGCAAACTTATAATTAAGAACGCATGTCATATTCCCCCGGAGAACATCAGCTCAATAACCATAATCGCCAAGAAACCAAACAAGAGAAAGGATCACAAGCCATACCGCGTCGTCCCTCTCTATCCTCTCCGCCGGCTTCTCCTCCTGCTTGCTCTTCGAGCCCTTACCGACAACGAAGTCGTCGTCGTCAGAATCATCGAGATTGTATAGAGGCCGCTTCTCGGACCTCACCCGCAGCCTCTCAACCAAGCTACTCATCCCCACTGACCCGCTGCAGAACCCACCTCAGTAAACGGGGGAGAAACCCTAGACCACCACCGGGCAACGAGCGACAAGCTAGGGTTTCCGCCCTCCTCGCTCAGAAACCCTAGAACTCCATCGCACGGAAGAAGGAGCGGTTCGATGGAGAATGGGGACAACGAAGATTCGCAGTCGAGGAAGTTTATATGGGTGGAGGGAGGAGGGAGGAGGGAGGAGGGAGAGAGGAGAGGGAGGATCGCTGGGTCGAGGATCGCCTCCGTTCGCTCGGGCAGGAATCGCCGAAATTTGCAGGCGGTGCTGCTACTACAAGCACCTCAAAACGGTCGAGCCGTTGTCTGGTTCTAACCCTGACGGCGGGACCCCCGTGTGAGGCTTTCGAATAGCGCCGCGTGGGATGAGGTAGTGTTGGGGACGCATGTTGGGGACAGCCAAAGGACATCCGGATGTCTTTTTTCTATCCCATATTATTAAGCAAAAACAAAAAAGAAAGCATTCTATATATATAAGAGTATAATTATATATGAACATATATTGCATAATTATTTTCATTTTACACAATCTCATTTGTCTGATGGAATATATATATATATATATATATAATCCCAGAATAATGTATATATGCACATATATTGCATATATATGATAGAACATCACTGTTTACACAATCTCATTTGTCTATGTACGGAAGTTATTTACTTGAACATTTTGAATTACAATTATATTGTAAATACTTTTAATGCTTGCTTTAAACTTTTGAAAGTGTCTTACTTTTATATTTCTTCGATATTTAAGATGTTCATTGATGTTGTAATATATTCCTTCATTTTTAGTGTTTTAGATCCTAAATTTTTTTTGTTACCAATATCAAATTAGTATTGAAAATGGAACACTACTCACTCTTGCACTTAGAAACAAGAAGACTATAGAATAATGTGAAATATAGAGAAATAGTTATAATGCACTATAATAAGAGGATTAAATGGATAGGTATTTCTTAAGTGAACAAAGAAGAAGAGTAAGCAATAAAAAAAATTGATGAATCATACAATTTTTTTGTTTTTTTGTATTTATTGTTATAAATAATATTATAACCATAAAAAAATTATTGGTTATTGTTGGCCATAAAATCGAATTAGAAACCATATAAGATTATTGATCACAAAAATTATTTGTGACAAAGTAAATGCTATAACATTGTTTAAAAACCTCATATAAAATGTAATAGAAACAATCTGGTTACCAATATCCGGTCTACTGTGAGATGATAATTCATTTTTCATGCATTTCTCTTTTTCATGTAAAATATAAAGGGGAAATTATTTTTTGTGTATTAATTAATTATGCATTATTTAAATTGTTTACTTTTCCTTAATATTTGAATGAGGAAAGACAAGTGGCTTGTACAAACCCATGGCAATTGATACAGTAAGATCATATGCATCAAAACCATCAAGGAAGGATATCAGTTCAAAGACTCCTATATCTTGCTTCATATTGTGTTTCTACAAATATTTACAAGAAAATTTTGATATTATTTTTCTTATAGGATAAAATGCTATACCATTAAAATAGAGACAAACAAATTGAAGGTACCAATTTTTTTTGTAATTGAATTCAAAATTTTAGCCACAGTACTAATCAATGGCAACAAATTGGATTTATGAAGGTGAAATGAATTCTAAAATACTATCATAATCTTATAACTATTCGTACAATAAAAAATTTATCCATCATATTTAAATCATTTTTTGATCATCAAAATATTATCCGTTGTTTCTTTCAACAAAAGATAATATTCAAAGTTTAGATTGACTTTCTCTTCAGCACCTCTCTATTCTTTCAAATACAAACAATCCTTTTCAAAAGAGGAAAGTAAGTTGTCAATAAATTTCCTTGGTTAGGGTAAAAATCTTGGACCAAATGGGTAGAATCTTATAAAAATTAGTGACATATCATTGGTGTTCAGAATACTCTTGCTTTCAAACAATTTCATGATACTTCTGTTTTACCTAAGGATTGGACCAAAATATTTTTAGTGTTTATGTTCAAATATCATAATCCTTATAGGGTAATTGATTATCATCTTATTTATATATACAATGTCAATTATAGATTTTTAGCCAAACTCTTAGCGAATCGCATGAAACACTTACTTGATAAATTAATATATTATGAATAATTTTTTTTATAAAAGGTTGGAATATCCATGATATTATTCTAATTCAACAGGAAATGACTCACTCCATGTTTGACCTAAAAGGTAAAAACCCTTTTGTATTAATTAAGATTGACTTAAAAAAATATAAATCCCTCATTGACTTATATTAGCAAAATTATTTATTTGTTTTAATTTCCTAACCAATCTATGAATTGGATTAAGGAATGTATCTCCTCTCCCATTCATTGTTGCTTATTTAATAAATGAAGAACCTTCAGGTAAAAGGGTGTATGACAAGGTGATTCTCTTTCACCTTATCTTTATATTATTATTGCTCAAATTCTGACCTATCTTTTAAATGAAACATACTTTTTTAAATATTAAGAACAGATTGAAAATATTTCACTTAATATATGCAGATAATATTTTGTTAGCTTCTAAGGCTAAAGGAAAATCTTGTAGATCCATTGTTACTATTTTAAAACCATATGAAACTTTGACAAATCAGTTCTGATCATGGGATGAAAGTAAAAAATATATATAATATTGTGCTCAGTTCTGATCATGAGTTCCTCAAGTTTAATGTGGATTGTATGGAACATTTGGTGTTGGATTGCAAGTGATAGCAAATTCAGATAGTTTTGACATGGGCTGCATAGATTTTATCTTAAACAGGTGAACTTGATGGTAGAACATTTTGTGCCTTTTAAGCTTGATATTCTTCACCATCCTTCTGTTGAGATGACACTGTAAAACAAAGGGTATATGGGACAAGATTAAACTGATATTTCATCTACTTGTTCCACATTTATTGGTTTAATCATACTCATTTATATGCTTTCTGTATCTTTCTCAAAAGTTTCTGGAGTAATATGGGCTACTTGGATGCTGGTGTCTATAGTTTTATCACATTGAGGATGTCCTTTCTCTTCTTCTATGTTTCGATGGATCGAGAGCACTGAAATGTAGCAAAATGTTTTCAGATCAGTGTTTCGAAGACTCTCACGTCATGATGTGTGCACTTTGGTGATGCATATTCGAGAGTTCAATATGAGAAATAAATTTAGCTTCGAGATAACATGCAGAATAAATCTAAGCATCTTAATGCATTTTCGGGGAATTCTCCTTATGCTCTGTGTATTAACTACAATGGCATATCAAATGATCAACTACTGTAACTTTGATTACATTTTAGGTTTTCTGGACTGGTTTTTTTTTGCTTATAGGAGCATTGTGCTTCCAGTAGTACTTCTTTAGTATGGATCCATGATGATGTAAATGAACACATGAATGGCTTTTTAGCTGGACACTAGTTTGACGTCTACAATTGATACTGCTATGTTGAAATCCCTGAGCTGATTCTTTTAATATGTGGTTCAGTATTAGTACTCAGACATTGAAATTTTGAATCCTCAAGTCTTGCTGATACTCCTTGTAGTCTGTCTATATGCTCTGAAGCTGTATGTTATTTTGCATTGGGCTTTGCTAATATTAATTCCAAGTTTCTATCGGAAAAGGAAGTCCTGCTTTTGAAGAATCAGTGCTACTTCCAATTACACTTATGAAATTATTATTATTTTCATTCGGACTGCTTCACTTGAAAATTTCTTTGCATTTGCAAGATACTATTGAGGAACTTATTACAAGGGACAAAAACTAGATGCAATAAACTTTATCTATGAGGCTGATCTTCGTGAAGAGTTCCTTCATTGTTCCACTGATAAAATCCTTCCTCGTAGATTCAGAGAAAGCAATTTCAACTTCTGAGGGTCACGGCGATCGTTTCTGGATTTATTCTTTTGATCTCAATCCATTAAGCCTTGAATGGAAATATATATTTATCTTCTATAGCTGCAGCAATCATTCTAATTGATGTAGTATTTCTCTCATTATATAAACCATCTTATGATCCCATCGTGTAACTTGTGTGGACATTTTGGGATACGAATACCGAAGCTTAGAAATGATCTCAGATACCTTATGTGATTCTGTTGCCTGTGATTGATGTTCAAACTGGTTGTGCTCATTGTGATCTATTGCAGATTAACATGTGTAGCAGCAAGAGACCATTGTTCAGGCTGCTACTAATGTGTTTAAGAACACAAGCTTGAAGCTGAGTCTCCAACTGAGAATCTGCAGAAGCAATTCAAATATTTAGAGAATCTGCTGGTTATGGTCCTGCCAACAAGCAGATCCAGGCCGATAGCGTGGAACCAATGCCTCCAACTATGGGGATTCTATCATGCAATTCTGGATATCTTTGGAACACATTTTACAGTATGCTTCTGAACTGTTCAACATTGTTTTGGTCTGATTTATTAACATACAGCCATAACTATGGATACTTTGTTTAGGAATTGATAGTCAACTTAAACCTTCCTGTGAATACCTACTTGATCACTTTACAGCATTATTTTGTTCAGTGTTTGCTGCATGATTTGTGCTTGTCATAACTGATGGATGCCCCTCTTTTGCTTGCTTTTTCTGAACGTGTTGGGTGCTCTGTTTTTGTCATTCTATGCATCCAAATCTTCTCATGAGCAATCTGTCATCGATCATGAAGTCATCCTGGTTCCCATTGTTTATCGAACATTATCTCTTTTAAAGATCGTTCGTTATCTTGCAATGAATAATTTCATCTTCAGGTGGCTTTTCTGTCTTAATCTTTTGTAGAATTTTTCTTTCATGTTTCCTGTGCATTGGTTTATAAGTGCTTGGTATGAAATCTATAACCCGCAGGTCAAGTAACACTTATCTTCAGGAGGCATCTGTGTCTCAAGTCTGTTGTAGAATTGTCTTTCATAGTTGCTGCTGTGTGTTGAATCTAATAATGCTCACAGCATGAAATCTCTAATCTTCAGCTCAAGTAACACTCAGTCTTATCTCTATCTGATGCAGCACTACAGTCTCAATCTACTCTCTGCTCCTACAAAATATAGATAAAAAAGTTATACTCCTCCTAACTCCTCTTTCATCTTTCTTTGGCTTCTTCCTTCATGATACTTGTACCAATCCAAAGTAACAATTAGTTCAAAAAATTACATTCAAAAGCAGCCCAAGCTATCAAAAAATCTTAGCCTAATACACTGCACACCACATACCCAATGCTAAATAGGACACACAACACAACATTCCAATAGACCATAAATGTGTTGTTCATAACAAGCAGCATATTATTTCAGGGATCATTTCTTATGCAACGTTGATCCAAATAACTAAAAGAATATAGGAGAGACCAAAAGTGAAGGGGAAACAAAAGAGAGCATCGAGAGTACCAAAAAGGAGACAAACTGCAGCTGTTTGTTACTGAGAAGTAAACATAAGGCAGGCAAGGAGGTGTAGAGTGGTGGGTCAGTCGTTGGCGGTGGCGAGCTGGAGGGCGAGGAGCTCCTCCTCGGGGATGGTGCGGATGTGGCAGTCGGAGCGGGGGTAGGAAGCGCAGAGGAGGGCGTAGCCGCGCTCGACGACGTCGTCGCTGAGCATGCCCTCGCTCTGGTCCACGGCGCCGCTCACTAGCCGGGCGGGGCACGTCATGCACACCCCCAGCTTGCAGTCGTGCGACACCGCCAGTCCCTCCTCCAGAGCCCGTTCCAGGATCGTCTCGTCTTCCGCCACCTCCAGCGTCCGCCGCTCCCCCTCATGCTCTATCGTCACCTTGTACGCCGCCACCCGGAGGCGGAGGGAGGGGAAGCGGGCGAGCTTGACCTGGCGGTGGCGGATGTCGGGCTTGAGGACGAGGCGAGAGGTGGTGCTGGTGGGGAAGTGGAGGAGCGACGTCGCCATGTGCTGTGTGGAAGAGAACGCTTCGCACTGCGGACCGCGGGGATCGAGGATAAGGTGGTCGCAAGCCTCTCCTTTCATTTTCAATGAAAGGAAGAGGCACAAGTTACTTCCCATCCACCGTTACCCTTCGCTGACGACAGGCCAATAGAGAGCCAAAAGTCGCAGGTGAACCCCTCTGACCCATCCAGTATGGCCTACTTGAACAATAGGATCCCAAGCACCAGCACAGTGGTCTGGTTAGGTTTTACACCTGAAGAGAAGCTGTTAAGGTGGTGGTGTTACCTTCTACAGTTACGCTATAAGGGGTTGATTCATTGAGGGTGCATTTGCAGAACACCACAAGATTGTATCCTGAGTTAAAGAAAGTTGGATTTATGGCTTAGACAAACCCAAAAAAAGCTCAACAAGTTAGATCTTACATGTAGCATTATTCCTTATATAACCTCTTTCATATCATACAAAAAAAGTAAAAAAAAAATAGAAAACAGAAAACATTGAGCTTAATGATATGTCCAGTATTTCAGACTAATTAATCAGTCAGACTTGCCATGCCAATATGAACAAGAGAGGAGATTACTGATATTCCAGAAATATTCTCTTCTTCAATAGTAGGAACAAGGGTTTTTCAAGTATGGTAGATGATCAGATGTTTATCTCCTTGAACTTACATGTTAAATTTTTTGCTGAGTTGAGCATCTCAGACATATTCCAAACCTAATTTTATATGTCACATTAGGGACTAAGGATTCAGCTTTAACTCAACTACCTAACATCTATGGACAGTCAATTCTGACATTAACATTGAAGATAAAACAAAGTTGCATTTTTTACTCAGATATCATTGAGGTTGAGAACCTTAACAGCATTATCACTTTGAGCAATGAAACAACGGAAGTCCAGCTCAGTTGCAGTACCTAAGAGAGCCCCATGCATGGATTCGGTGAAGAAATTTGAGCTGAGAGGTTGGCCAACTCAAAATGTTCAAGCTTGTTTTGTATCACCTACTTCCATTTCATGTCATCATAAACTGTGATCTTACTTGCATACCTAACCAGCAGCATTATCCATGTCTACTGTTGAAGCCTTCCAAATCTCCATCTGGACCAGTAATGTAGGAGAAGTTGGCCACCATCACGGCCCAACTGCACCTCCATATGAACCCATCCCACCCTGCACATGATTCCCATCACACTAACCATTACCTCTTCGTCCTCCGAGAGATCGCTGGAAATGGCGAAGAGTTTGATGATGATGGGGTTCGTCATGGCGTTGGTGACCGTGCTCCCGGGCCTCGCGTCAGCACAGTCGGGCTGCACGGCCGTGATCCTCGGCCTCGCTCCGTGCCTGAGCTACATCACCGGCAACTCCTCCACCCCTTCCTCCTCTTGCTGCACGCAGCTCGCCCGCGTCGTGAAGTCGCGGCCGGCGTGCCTCTGCTCGGTGCTCAACGGCGGGGCGTCGTCGTTGGGGATCACCATCAACCAGACCCGGGCGTTGGCCATGCCCGGAGCCTGCAAGGTCCAGACTCCGCCGGTTAGCGCGTGCAGTGGTAGTGGCCGCTCTCAAACCTGTTCATGCAATGCAGAACTTGTGGAAACGAAGGTGTGTTTATGGCATTGACTTGATTACTGCTTGATGGGTGGTGGCTGCAGCTGTGAACAGTGGGCCAGCAGCTGCCCCAGAGGCTTCTCGCGCGACGACTCCGGAGACCCCATCGACGCCGTCTGTCCCTGCCAGCCCCAAAACGGAGACACCATCGCCGCCGTCGGTTCCCAGCAGCGCCACTGCCGCAACACCTTCTACACCATCAGCTCCAACCGCAGGTACAGCAACCTCTTGTTGTTGCTGCTACGTACATTTGTGCTGTGACAAAGAACTCATCTTTTACTCTCTATCTCTCTCGCACGCCTGAGCAAGATATATATGGTGCAGGAAGCGGATCGAAGGCTACGCCCTCAACTACTGGAGCAACTTCGGATGGGAGTTCTTACAAGCCAAGCAGTTCTCTGATGACTTCAGTCCTCTATGGAGCTGGATGCATCTTGTTGATGGCCAATCTGTGAGTCTACTGCACGATCTGGACTGCGGCCACTACTGCATCATTGGCCTCTAAAAGCTCGTCTATGTCGACTTGTGTCACTTCTAATGCTGGCTCTGTTTTAATTGAATCATGGTTTATTTGTTTATCTGTGTGATATAGAATGCAATTTTATTTGTTTCCTTGATGAAGAGATGGGTGTTTGTATCGTCTGAGGTGTAATATACAGTATGTATTACTTGTACTGCTGAAGTGGTGCCTCTCATAGTCCTCAGCAGAACTGCTACTACTCAATGGTTGGTCAATATAAAAAGTCTTCTTCTTATGATCCTTTTTCAACCTACAAATGAACATGAATGTCTGAAGAAATGATATTTGATGTCTTAAGAAATAATAAAATCCATTATAGAAGATGACAGCTTATGGCAATGTTTTATATTTGTCATTTAGCCTTTGTAAAAAGAAAAAAAAATCTGTTATACCAAATAACTATCTTAAATAAAATCAGCAAATATATTAACTAAAAGTACATTCTTCAAACTATTTGTCCCTTATTCAAATAATATTTTTCTGACTGCTTGTGATTAGAGAGCTTCATATATATATATATATATATATATATATATGAAGAACAGTTCTTAATAATTAGAGTAATACTTTATACACCCATTTGGTCAAATATGTTGTCAAGCAACCATAAGTTTAACAACATAATCAAATAATAATTATGCCATGTTTGTGAAGATGAAAATAATTTCTTTTGGATAGATCTTAAGACTTTTATATTGTACGATTATTTTAAAACAAGTTTTAAATTAGATCTTAAGAGTTTAAAATAAATATAATCTGTGGGAAGTCCCATTGGATTGTTTAAGGGTTGCAGTCCAGCACGCATCAGCAACAAGTCAATTAGTCCACCTTGGCGGCCAAAAGCCACTTGACAGGTGTTTGATAAAACAACACTTTAGCTACCGATCTCTTCTGCTCTCTCACCTTCGATCCTCCTCGCCTTTCAACAACATCTCTCTACGAAGCTTCTCTCGTCCCCAAAGAATGCAAGCAGACTCCTCCGCCGTCCCACCAAACCACGATCACAGGAAGCAAGAACCAGATATCACCTTGAGGCCCTTCGACCTCTCCGACGTCGGCGCCTTCATGACATGGGCGTCGGACCCCCGCGTCACCAGCTTCCAGCGCCGCGGCCCGTGCACAAGCGAGGAGGACGCGCGGCGGTACCTGGCGGACCACGTCCTGCCGCACCCATGGTACCGAGCCATCTGTGTCGACGGCCGCCTCGTGGGCTCCATCAACGCCAAGCCCGGCCAGGGCGAGGAGCGCTTCAAGGCCTCCATCGCCTACCGCCTGGCCTACCAACATTGGGGCCGCGGCATCGCTACGGCTGCACTCAGGGCGGCCGTTTCCTCTCTCCTCGAGGAGTGGCCGCACTTGGAGAGGCTGGAGGCGATCGCCGAGGTGGAGAATCCGGCGTCGCAGCGGGTGCTGGAGAAGGCCGGGTTTCTGAGAGAAGGGCTGCTGAGAAAGTACGTCATGTTGCATGGGAAGAGCAGAGATGTGGTGATGTATAGTTTACCGGCTACCCACCCAAACTCCGATGACATCTGACTGTGGAAATGCTGTGTGTGGCATTTGGTTTTTGTGCTTGCAGATGAATCCTAAATTTCTGGACTTTGGATTTGATCCCACAAGCTTTCTTAGAGAATAAATCATTGTACGAACATGTTTTAACACCAACAAATGTCTGTCTTGGATTTGATCCTACAAGCTTTCTCAGAGAAATCACTGTAAGAACATGTTTTAAGATCAACAAATAGCAAATAACAAATATACGTCGAAATTATATCGGTTCTCATAAACATCGTGCCTCACCCTTGTCATCATCTTCAAATAGATTTAATGGTCTTTCATGATATCAAGACTTTGATAAGAAATTTCGTATTATTTTGGATCTGACTTAAAAATACCTTCTAAAAAATGATCATATTTAGGAGCCAAAGCATCAGAATTTGCATGAATTTATTAGGTTTCTAAGGACAATAGATGGCATTGACCTTAACATGTCAATATATCTCTACCTTCTCTGAAACCAAAACTCATGCAGAACACCAACAGAGTGCATGAATGGTTTGGTTCTTCAAGATCACTTCCACTAAAAAAAAAGGCTTAATTGGAGATCAAATTGCTGTGGTAATTAGAAGCATGGATCTGAGCACTTGTCTCCATCCCATACTCATCAAGCATCCCTTTGATGCAGCATTCACTACTGCAAAATGCCTTCTCACCTCTGAAAGAAACATACAAGAAGCTCAGACTCAGTCCTACATATGTCAAGACACAAGTGAAATTAACATACTAAATCAGAGAAATCATAAGCATAATTCTACATAATAAAGTCTTGACATGAAGATGAAGATGTCCACTTTGTCATTCTAAGTGCAGTTCATAACTAAAATTTTCATTAAGCTGAATGGCACATTATTATTGACTAATTGAAGACAGATTAAGCTGAATTAAGTTTGATGCAAAGGGAATTATCATCAAAACTTACTTATACATGAAGGTTTCCTTTCCTTGCTCAACATTCTTCTTGCATGCGCAGCAGAAGCTCAAGGAATCATTCAAAGGATACCCTCTGCTATCAGCTGCAAAGTTGCGGCTTTTGGCTGATCGAGTGAAGCCATCTCCGCTTTGCTCCACTGCGCAGCTGTCGAAGATGTGTGTAGTCCTCGGATTCGGGCCATGAAAGATCACGCAGGTGTAGTCCTCCGAGAGCTCCATCTCGCTCATGGAGAAGTTGCTTCCGGCGAAGACCCGAGAGGAGGAAGCCGGCATCTCCGAGCCGGGAGATCTCCGGGCAGGAGAAAGGAGAGCCAACTGGGAGTCTCTGTTCTTGATGCCGAACTCGATCGGAGACCCAACCGGCGAGTTGGAGGTCGGACAAAGGGAAGGAATTTGGATCTTCGGCTTTGTTCCGAGCAGAACCATACTACGCTGTGGCTTGGTGTCGAACTGTTCGTCACTGAGAGCGTCGATGATGCCGAGCCCAGTGGGTCTCGAGCCTCGATTTCTCCATGGATGCTGCTTGGTGTCTGAAACAGAGGCGCTGCTAGTGGTAATCGCATCAAAAGGGGGGACATGATTGCCAATGGAAGACAAGTTTCTGGTTTCTGGTGTGGAGGTTGGGCTCATGGCAGCCTCAGAGAGTCTTGCAGAGGGCAAGAGTGAGGAAGCTGCGGGCTTGCCACAGCTGCTGCCGCCATGGAAAGATGACATCAGGCCTTGTTTGCCACCGACTGCACTGGATCTCTTCCAGAGAAAGCTGTTTGGTTGGTACATTTAGATCTCTGCGGAGGTGAAGGAGGTGAAGAGCTTGAGAGTTCCAAGTAGTGAATGAAAGCCCACAAAAGGAAAAGGAAAAAGGAAGAGGTTCTTCCATCTTTCCTTTCAAAAGAAGAGAGAACAAGTGCATGAACAGACCTGAGTTTGGCACTGGAATCTCTTCTTGCCCTCCTCCTCCTCAGTTGCAGAACTTTGAATGATGTAAAGATTGGATCTTTACAGAACCGAGAGGAATACAAATTTGAGGTAAATTAGAACACAAAACCAATGCAAACAAAAAGAGACAGCGACTGATATCAGTTAATCGCAGGCATCATTCCAACTAAAGGTCTCATCTTTTTTTGGTGTGTTTGTTTGAAGGCTTCTTCTTTACCCAGCCAAAATGTCCTCAGCACTCCCCATCGCTAAAGACCGGAAACCATCTACGGAACCTCCCATCTCATAAAAATCCGATTTTGGCAGTGAAGAACTCATCAAGGTGGCGCCTTTCCCTTCCCTTCCTCACTCTCTCCGCAACAACACATCAGAGAAGATGAATCAGACATGCACAGGCCACCGCTGATGGTTTCCCAGGGTCAGTGGAGGAGACACTGGCTCTCTGCCCAGGAAAACGGCTCCGGAAATGAGAGCTGCGAGGCAGCCGTTGTGGCATCGTGCGTGGGAATCATATTAGAGAGAGAGAGAGAGATGTTTTGGATGTGAGCGTTTTCTTCCGTCAATATCTTCTTTATAGACAAAAAGAGACGGTAGAAATGACAACGTAGTAACTTCCTTTTTCCCTTCTCTCCTCTCATTACTCGCCTCTCTGAGCTCAAAAGGAACCCCTACGACCATTGATCTCACTGTCGGTGACTGCGATCAGGGTGTTCATGAGAGAGAGAGATGGAGAGAGGGAGAGAGACGATGACATGCTGTGCGGCTCTCAAGTGACGGCATGGGCTTCAATTTCCACTGAGAACTCTGCACTTCCTCTGCAGTTGGGTTTCAGGAAATGAGGCAGGGGATTGGACTTCGTCTTTGAATTGGGGGGAATTTGTGCTTTAAATTACGAATCTAATTGGCTTTGGCAATCTTATATTATATAAAACAGTAATGACAGCATAGAATGCGTCAATATTTAGATGATATGTAGATGGAATTTAATGTCACCTATCACTTATTTTATTTCGTTTCATAAAATAATTCATGTAGAGGAGTCAAAGATAACAATTTAAATTCTAAGTGTAATACTTGTTGGCTCATAATATCCTTTATTTATAGTCTCTCATTCGTTCTACCTTTAGCATTTTAATAATACAACATGAAATATATTTTTGAATAGTTATTTGATCCAAAATTTCACTAAGTTAAGTTTTATCATCAATATAAAAAAGGTAGAAAAAGTTTATCTAATGTAGGAGGCTCCTATCAATACAAATAGGATTCATAGAGGATCAACTTATATAATCTTATATCTTAAATATAAAAGAACAAATATCAATATTTGCTCTAAAAAATTATATCTTGTGTATCAAAACTTCCACTAATATAATATTTGATAAGGTCTATACTTACCTCTTAATATAAAGAGTTTATTACTTTGATCTTTTCATATTGTAAAAGAGCAAATTTATCGTAAGTCATCCTCGTCAATGTGAACAAAAATATACTAAAAAATATTAATTAATTTAAAATATCATATAAAACATGATCCTATGAAGTCGAGTCGGAATAATAATAGGATTAGATCTCTTTTTGGAGATGTTGATTAGATTTTATAATATTCAGAAATAAAGTTATTTTCATAACTCGATTCTTACTCTTCTAATCCACAAATGAATAAATACCAAAACTTATTCTTAAAGGAATATACCTAAACTTTCACTAATATAAGATTTGAAGAAGTCAATATATGCGGGCTTATCTTTTTAATACAATAAAATTTATTTTCATGACTTAATCCTAATATTTTCATATTGTAAAGAAACATATTTATCATTATATTTATCAAAGTTGACCCTCATCAATATAAAAAAACATAATTTAATTAAAAATATCATAGAAAACATCATCTTATTAAAGTCAAATCTGAACAATAATTGGATCATAGCTACCAATCTCCCTCTCTTATATGGATGTTGACTTAGACATTGTCGCCTGGTGCCAAAGGATGCCCAGAAACGGCCAACTTAGTAACAGTTAGGATCACCACTTAGTTGGGTGTTGGACTCTCTCACTTATGGACTGAGGAATGCATGGGTTCCGAAATCAAACTTATCCTGAGGATGATGTGTCTTGCATCTTATTTATTTCGACAACTGAGTCCATCTCAATTCGATCTAAATTTTTTGCAGCTAGAGAGGACTTATGAGGCCATGATGATGATAATAGAGCTTCACCTATACTTCAATTTCTATCACTCAACCATATGATAGGAGTGATCATAAATATGCTCCGAAGGAGGATGATGATGATGATGATGATGATGATGCCACTGTTAAGCTTGTTAGGATATGGTAGACATTAATGTCAACTTAGCAACTTCTGTAGCTATTCACTTGAGACCATGTATGCAACCTTGAAATCGTGTTTCATGACCCCGTTGTTCTTTTCCATGGTTTACTGCATATAATGGTTGAAGAAAACCATGACTGATGAGTGGCACTGAGCTTTCTTTCATCAAGGAAGCTTGTCACTGTTTGCTCTAAGCTTTTGAAATGGTGTGATTCTGATAGACTGTAGAGAACTTTAGCTTCTGTTGATCACATCCATCTTTCATGGACCAGTGGTGGTGGTCTACTAATTAGGGAAAGATAAGGATAAACCCTTCAACCTTAGTTCAAAACTTTGTTGAGCAACAAAGCAGTGACCATGGCCACAAGGACCACAACCTCATCTCTCTGACATTGTTTCAGGAGGTGGGCTTCCATTCCTTGGTTTGTTCTCTTCTTGTATCTTGAAGTGATTGGCTTCCTTCTTCAAGCAGGAATAGTGATGAGACATTGGAGGTTGCCATCAAGCACAAGAAGTCATCAACCAATAACCCCACAGACAAAGGGGAATTAGCTGAGAGGAATCACTCAGGAACAGCAATTAGTCCCTTGTGACATTGATCAGATGAGGATACAAACAACACACATTGAATACCCCCTTTGTTGTTGCTTGGGAAGTCTAGGCTTCAGAGACAATCCTCCGGTAGGTAAGAAGAACTTGTCCAGTAACAGCAGTAACAAAAGAAGTCCACCCTAATCATTCTTGTAGATGTAGTATTTGTGTGCTGGAGAAACATTCATGGAAAAAGGGATGTAAAACAACACATCCATCCTCCAATGAGGCATTCAATTGTTTAGATCAATGTATAATTAATTGAGATTGAGAAAAACAATACGCAGAATGATCTCTAGAAGGAAGAGACAAAAAAAGAGGTGGGGGATTACAATTTCATTGGTTTTTCTGTTGTAGTCTTTCCTGCTTGGACTTCCCATTGTTCTTATCATGATAATGATCAAGGAGCGCCTACCACTTTCATTGACTTGTATGAACACTGTTGCCTGGAGAAGTTGGAAGCTCAATTTTTTGGCCATTTCTCAACCTTGGCTCAGATATGGTACTTGAAGTTTCTGCATAATTCAGACAAGAAAGCTAATCTAGAGGAGCTTTACTCCTCTTCCAACTGTATCATTCGAATGATGCCATCCGCAACTTTATGCTTTGCTTCTACAGTCGAGTAGATGCTACTCTGACAATATATATTTTGGTGCATATCAACTTCAAACAACGAAGAGCTGTCTTCAAGAAGCTTACAAGAATTTCTTCTCCCATCACAGTCATTGGAGTCATATTGATGACTTGATACAATCATGCCTGAGCTCCTTCCAACTCTCTGCATTATCTTCTTCAGCCAAGTCATTTTAAATGCTAGAAGACATGGTTTTCAAGCTTTTTGGTGCACAACTTCTTCCTTCTTGTTATGGTCTTGCCAACTACAAAAGATCTTATTGATTAATCCACACCCTTAGTCTCCCAGTTGATGAGCTAGGAGATGATGAATTCCCGACATATGTGTTGTTACTTCAAGTGGTTGTCGCTTTCAGTGTTATGTGGTGTGGGGATGCCACTGAAAGCAATGCACGCTGCCATGTCGTGTCATATGAGATGGCTACTTTGCTCACTCCAACAGTCTTTCTTCACACAATCAAACTCTTGGTTGACAAAGCCCAAATGAAGTATTCATTAAAATGTGTCATGGGTTTAGGTAGAGATGATAATTGATTGGCATTTCTTGAAAGAGATTTGCTTTGATTCTTTTGGTTCTCATTCCATGGAAGGTCAAGGATTAAATCCTGAGCATTGGATCACTCTTGTGCTTAAAGAGAACAAGCAAGCAATCCTTCCAGTGGGCTTGAGAAGTGAAAGTGGTTTTGTTCATGTGAAATCTACTGCCAAGAAGATCAAATGAGGAAGGAGAAATGTGCAGGGAATTATGCTGTCAAAGATGCCCTTCCTGTGATCTTGATATCTGGATTGGAACGCCTCAAGTTTGTTCCCAGAGTTTTAGAACTCTTGAAAGATTTCAGTTTCAGCAAAAGAAATGGTGGGTCCTTTGAGGACGACTTTAATGGCTAAGGGTAATTAATCTTATCATCAAAGTCCTTTTCAGAAAAGAAGTATGTGTTCATTGTGGACTCACACACGGTAACCTCAATGATTGGGCACCCAAAAACCTTCTTCATACTCTGTCTGACAGGCTTATAGATTCTTACAGAACTGGAAGAAGAAAAAGAGTGGTGAAAGTTTTTTTTGTATATGAATGGATGATCTATGATCAATTATTGTGGCAATGCGGCTGCAGGTACAAGAGATGGGGATGTTCTGGTCTGTGCCAGAAGCTTTCATTACCTAAAGATTTAGTCTTGGAATGTAAGAGACAGTGCCTCTTCTTCTCAAGAACAAAAGAAGTAAAAGAACATAAGAACTAAATGTTTGAGTTGAGTCATCTTCTCTGGACTTTGCTTTAGGTGTTTTCCTTTGTCAAAGTTGGAAAATTCAGATTGCAGAGTGTCTGGAAGGAAGAAATGATCTCTTGCATTTGACCCTGTAATGGATGAGATTGTTTTCATGATAAGATGCTGATATGTGATTGATTCCATGCTTCCATTTCATCTATGGAGACTCCACTAGTTGTCTAAGAACATGACAGAACATTGAATCCAGTTGGTAGACATCTGAATATGAAGCTGAAGGACAACACTGAAAATTACCTAGTAGCTTCTTATCAACTCTACTCTGGACTACTTTGATGCATTTGTGGTGGAGCAATGGTAACATCAAGTTGCTCATTTGCACAGGTTGACTGAGCTTCATGAATCTGGTCATTCTGATATCACTGAAACTGAGATTTTGAACCCACGTAACCAAATTTATCCAAGGATAAAAGTGCAACAAACATCGTAGCCTCGACGTCAAGATGAAATGCCTGTTCACCAAATGAACATGATGATACTCATCTGAAATGAAAGATGCATCTGTAGAGATCCACATTATGACATTACTGCACACTTGTAAATTGCTTTACTATCATCACAAGGCTAATAATAAGTACTCGAATGAACCAAATATAATTTGGAGACATTGATTCTATACCGAACACTTGTTGACAGTAACTCGTTCCATAGCATGAGAAAGAGAGAGAAAGAGCCATAAACACCGAAACAAATTCCTCCCCTGAACTCACACAACAACCTTAAGCTTGTGAAGACTCATCTTTCACCACAGAGAAACAAGAAATGGCATTGTTAACAAAGCCAAAGAAACAGCTACTCAAGCATAAACAATGTCTTCAACTCAATAATCATCGCAATCGAAGAGGAAGAAATGAAAGATTCCATGCGAGTGTTTGTAGGTGGCATGCCATTTATGTGTGACAAGGTCAATGGAAAACCTAAAAGAATTGTTCTGAACATGCATTCAAAGGAAGATAAAAATAATTGAGTAGCCCCATATCAAGTATTATGAAGGAATTATCATTGGTCAATCACCATCCTAAATCTTTGTGCTATATCATATATAATATGGTCTTTGTTTTCCTCAAGCTGAAGTCACAGTTCCAAATACCAATATCAAACCATCTTTTAGATTTTTCTCATTCAACAGAAAATGAATTACTTTCTGATACATAAAGTGCCTACAGCAACAATGAACCAGTAGAACTTACAAATCAGTGACCACTGATCAAAATGAAACAATATTAAAAATGAATCAAACAGTTCAATCTAGAGAATGAAAAGATGAAATTGGAAACCACTTCTTCAGTAATAACTTCTGCCTTAGAAATCGAACAAGTTAGATAAAAATGCATTAGGCCTTGGAAAAGGCAAAGCTGTACAGGGAACAATTTCAAACTTATGTTCAATCATCTAATGCATTCCATAATAACCACAGCTTCATTAAAAAGATTGTTCTGCAGAAAGAAAGATAAACAAGCTCAAGACTACATAGTGTGTCAACATTTCCTCAGGGAGCCAAAGGATCGAAGGCAGCTTAATCTCAACCTACTGCATCAATGGAAGCCTTACTGTTTGCAATACATCTCCATATTGCCTTTGTTTCTCATTCGACAACTTAGATCAGTGGAAGTAAGGGTCCTGAATTGCCACCAGGATCTGCAGCCTTGTTTGCAGAGCAGATGAATGAACTCCAAAGATCAAATGACAGCCTAAACTCATTTTTTTAGTAGTTGCCATCTGTACATAACTGGATTAATGCTCATTTCATTTTTCCTTTCAGCAACTCTTGATTCTGCTGTACATGCTCGGAGCAAGATAGGTGTTGCATGCTTTGATCTGCCCAATGGCATCACCATGAGATTCATATGCTGCTAACCAAACCATGTCCTGTCACCACTTCCTAGCAAGCACAACCAAGTCCATGTCTTACTCCTCCATTTTCCTGATAACTGGAAATCCTCCGGTGCAACCACGTGCTGATCGTAGTCGATAATGAGCTTCGATATACTCAGGAGGAGATGAGGAAGATGTATCGACTTCTGCTTAATATAATGAGCTGAAAGAACCCTTCCCTTCGTTTGCGTGCCAAAAAAAATTACTGCGCCTGCACATGAATGACAGATCCACCGCATCATCTTGTCGAATGATTGATTGGGAGAAATGAATGAGTTGGCTGATAAGGTCTTTTTTTAGTCCTCATATTTGGACAGTGCATGTGGGCTGCAGGTGGTAGGCACATTGTAATCAGTGCCGAGACTCTCAATCCCACCAATCTCGTTGAGTGATGGGGATAATCCAAGCCAACTCTCATGTGGCCAATGATTGAGTAATGGACTATGGACATGGATTCACGTGATGCATAAAAAGAAAAGATAGGGAGAATACATATCCTTGGCTTTGTCCTTCATCAAGTAGGATGAGATGCCAATTCTTTCATCGTGTCTCGATCAGTCCAACAAGATAATTGATCTACTGATTGAATTCATTCCTGGAGGATGGGTCAAATTGAATACTGATGGAACTTTTGATACTAATTTGCAGCTTGGAGGGTCTGATTTCATGTTTAGAATTGAAGAGGGGGTGCTATCTTCCATTCTGGCCTGTTGTATATATTTGGAAGATGGGGGCTACTACTAGGATGAATTCCTTATCATCTAACAGGGGAATGAGATTGAGACTGATTCTCTTCCGGTTGTAAGGATTCTCAATTGTGAGGAACCGCCTCCTTGGAATTAAATATAATGGGGTGACTATAATTAGATTCTTTTTTTGAGCTGTGATGAACAAGATATCAACTCCAATAAATAATAATATAATCATCAAGCTTTTATAATGTGAGATTAAATTTGGAGATGTTACTCGCAACTTGATGATTAGATGTAGAGATATTACGTACTCCCCCACTTAAAGGGTCTACGAGGATCAACATAATTTAGAATCAAGTCATAATATAATACATGTAAATGCTTAGTAGTATTCTCACATCGTGACTTGTCTTCTAGTGTTATCTATGAATAGTCATTTCTTTAGGACTATTTATCATGATTAGATCCGTTGTTATGATTGACTCATTAGCTTAAACTAATATAATTAAACTCAATTATAATGCAAGAGACCTAATGGAATGATGGTTTCATACTATGATATATCTTATAGTATTATCTATAGATAGATAATTATTTCGAAGTTTAACCTAATGATGACTCCAAGTTGTGACTATCCTCTCACACCGATCACACAATCTTTTTTTGTTCTCGAGTCTTGTCATGTCTGATATTAAATTATCCATGATATCATTCATGATGGTCTACCAAAGCATAATTGATCCATCAAATAATACCAAAATCTGAATTAATAATATTACATCCATCAAAATTTTATAAAGCAATTTCAAATTCTGTCAAGAAATTTCAAGCAGAGAAGTCAGTTTTGACTGATTTAGCGCGTCTGGTAAAGCCAGAAACTATCGACTGTGGGAGACACTCTAATCTCATTCACTCAGGAAAACGCGCGCAGATCCAACATCATTGACGCCCACAGATTCTCTACATGGCGGATCATATGATCCGAGTGCGAGAAGGGGCTCCACCGGATTCCAACCGTGTCGCTTTCCCAACATGCCTCGGACGACGACATAGCTGCCGAGTCGCAGTCTGCCGACAGCAGCAGCAGCATCGATCGCCTTCTCTCGCTGACATCCCCGCAAGGACTCACATGGCGGTGCACGTAGGAACACTGGCGAATTGATGTGTGCCGGCCGGAGACAACAGCGCGGGGAGAAGGAAGCGATGGAGTCCACACGGCTTACCCCCCCTACCCACCCCTGCGTGCCTCTGCCCGACACGGTAGAATTCAGGGGGAGGACAGCTTCATGTGGAGTTTGTCTGATGAGCCTCTCCTCCATCCGCCATTGGTGCCATGGAGAAGTGTTTGTGAGGTCTCAGAGTTACTGTGAGATTAGTGCTGTTCATCTGAAGAGAAAGGTCTCAGCATCAAGCACAACCACATCACCATTCCAGCTCTCGACTCAATCCAGTCAAATCGAAATGAAATACTTCTCGCGATTGACCGACTCTATGAGTCTTATTCTACATACTCGAGTTCGAGCATCAGAGGAGGCCCGACGCATACGATAGTTTTCTGTATTTATCTCGGCATATATTTTACACTCATCCGGTTGGACAAGAAACTCATCTTTTATTAGATATATGCATATATATATATATATATATATATATATATATATATATATATATATATATATATATATATATATATATATATATATATATATATATATATATATATATATATATATATATATATATATATATATATATATATATATATATATATATATATATATATATATATATATATATATATATATATATATATATATATATATATATATATATATATATATATATATATATATATATATATATATATATATATATATATATATATATATATATATATATATATATATATATATATATATATATATATATATATATATATATATATATATATATATATATATATATATATATATATATATATATATATATATATATATATATATATATATATATATATATATATATATATATATATATATATATATATATATATATATATATATATATATATATATATATATATATATATATATATATATATATATATATATATATATATATATATATATATATATATATATATATATATATATATATATATATATATATATATATATATATATATATATATATATATATATATATATATATATATATATATATATATATATATATATATATATATATATATATATATATATATATATATATATATATATATATATATATATATATATATATATATATATATATATATATATATATATATATATATATATATATATATATATATATATATATATATATATATATATATATATATATATATATATATATATATATATATATATATATATATATATATATATATATATATATATATATATATATATATATATATATATATATATATATATATATATATATATATATATATATATATATATATATATATATATATATATATATATATATATATATATATATATATATATATATATATATATATATATATATATATATATATATATATATATATATATATATATATATATATATATATATATATATATATATATATATATATATATATATATATATATATATATATATATATATATATATATATATATATATATATATATATATATATATATATATATATATATATATATATATATATATATATATATATATATATATATATATATATATATATATATATATATATATATATATATATATATATATATATATATATATATATATATATATATATATATATATATATATATATATATATATATATATATATATATATATATATATATATATATATATATATATATATATATATATATATATATATATATATATATATATATATATATATATATATATATATATATATATATATATATATATATATATATATATATATATATATATATATATATATATATATATATATATATATATATATATATATATATATATATATATATATATATATATATATATATATATATATATATATATATATATATATATATATATATATATATATATCAATAATACCAAAATCTGAATTAATAATATTACATCCATCAAAATTTTATAAAGCAATTTCAAATTCTGTCAAGAACGTCAAATTTCAAGCAGAGAAGTCAGTTTTGACTGATTTAGCGCGTCTGGTAAAGCCAGAAACTATCGACTGTGGGAGACACTCTAATCTCATTCACTCAGGAAAACGCGCGCAGATCCAACATCATTGACGCCCACAGATTCTCTACATGGCGGATCATATGATCCGAGTGCGAGAAGGGGCTCCACCGGATTCCAACCGGGTCGCTTTCCCAACATGCCTCGGACGACGACATAGCTGCCGAGTCGCAGTCTGCCGACAGCAGCAGCAGCATCGATCGCTTCTCTCGCTGACATCCCGCAAGGACTCACATGGCGGTGCACGTAGGAACAACTGGCGAATTGATGTGTGCCGGCCGGAGACAACAGCGCGGGGAGAAGGAAGCGATGGAGTCCACACGGCTTACCCACCCCTGCGTGCCTCTGCCCGACACGGTAGAATTCAGGGGGAGGACAGCTTCATGTGGAGTTTGTCTGATGAGCCTTCCTCCATCCGCCATTGGTGCCATGGAGAAGTGTTTGTGAGGTCTCAGAGTTACTGTGAGATTAGTGCTGTTCATCTGAAGAGAAAGGTCTCAGCATCAAGCACAACCACATCACCATTCCAGCTCTCGACTATATATATATATATATATATATATATATATATATATATATATATATATATATATATATATATATATATATATATATATATATATATATATATATATATATATATATATATATATATATATATATATATATATATATATATATATATATATATATATATATATATATATATATATATATATATATATATATATATATATATATATATATATATATATATATATATATATATATATATATATATATATATATATATATATATATATATATATATACACCACGAAAATCAAATGAGTGATTGAGAAGAAAAGAAAGTGATGTTTAGGTAGTAATAAGCAGTCCAATTGGCAAACTCAACCCCTCCAATCACTTCACATTCAGCATTAAATGCAAAGGAAACAGCCAAACCTTGAGACCCTCCAACTAACCAACCCTGTCTCATATCCCACCTCACAACATGGAGACAATTCTGTGGCTTCATCCCCATTAATATGCAGCTCCCTCCGCCCTACGGCCATGACATCCTCCTCCAACTCCCCTTTCTCGCCTGCTATCATCCACGGAGCAATGGAGATCGAGTTGGTGAAGTGCGAGTGCTGCGGGCTACGTGAGGACTGCACCAGAGACTACATCAGCAGCGTGAAGGCCAACTTCAACGGCAAATGGTTCTGCGGGCTGTGCTCCGAAGCGGTGAAGGACGAGCGGAGCAGGCTGCGGAGGAAGGACGTCCAGGGGGTGGTGGAGGAGGCCATCAGAGCCCACATGTCCTTCTGCCGGCGAACCATGTCCAACCCTGCCGTCCGGGTGGCCGACGGCATGCGGCAGATGCTGCGTAGGAGATCCGGCGACTTGTCGAAGCCGTCGACGGTCACAGCATCTCCCAAGAGATTTGGAAGGGCGGCAGCGGGCACATCGCAGGTCTCGCTGTTCTGAGGCTAAGTCTGTCTTCTTCTTCTTCTTCTTCTCCTTGTCTGCTTGCTGTTACTATTACTTGTGGCCGTGAACACAAGAGGTGGATATCAGTGGAGACTGCTGCTTTCCCAGTTGGCTAGACTGATGAGGCTGTACAGGTAGACAATGGCAGTAGGTACTAAATAATCTGTGTGACCGGAGCTTTTGTGTCTTCATGGCATGATGAGGATTATGTATGTTCTTAGATCAACTGTGCCATGTCCCTTAAGGATATCTGATGCTGTATGAAGTATCTAAACTCACCTTTTCTCCTGTAGTTGTCATTTGGAGACTTTTGTTTCCTCGTAGTGGCTTTTGGTTTGTTTAACATTTGGGTTCTGCCATAGTCTAATTCTTCATTTTTCACTTCAATATTTTAATCCCTTCACACATAATATTCTTAATAATGACATGTTAAAAACGATACGTAATTATGATGCAGGATAAATTAGTCAAGGTTATAAATATCAGTCCAATATCGATTCTAATAAATCAGTTCGACGTGCCATGTTCTATGTTTAAAACATAATTTTTTGATCGATAATATATATATATATATATATATATATATATATATATATATATATATATATATATATATATATATATATATATATCTTTTAAGCACTTCTACTAAAACTTGAAGCAAAAATCTCAGAGCTGTTGAATAATTTAATTACACAGGAAAATAAAAGAAGTGCATGCAGTCTCTATTTGGTTAAGCATATCAGGACATATAAGTGGCCACCACTTACTGCAAAACATATCATGATAGGATGCACCTCAATCAGCTGCTAACTTATGTATTGGGGGTTTGAATTATGATTTCTGGGGTGAAAGAACTGTGTAATGACTTGTCATGGTATGGCTACTTATGTATAAACAAACCTTAGTTTTGACTATTTAGATACTGATTTATTTGATTATTATTTAGGTCGTTAATTTAAGTAGCCATCATCTAGACTCAATGTGATCCAAACATGTAGATTAATGCTAAGTTATGGGGAAACTCTCGTTCAACTACTACCAATATATTCTTTGATGTATTTATTATACATGCTAAATTTCTTTGAGAAGCGTAGAATCTCTCACATATATAGGGAAGAAAGCTACATTGCGCACTGGTGAGCAAATTTTGGAAGGTGTTAATCATTATAATCACATAAAATGCAATGCTTTTTCTTCTGGACTAGAGATTTTGAGTAATAAAGTTTAAATTTTCTATGGAGAAAAATAAATAAAACTCTTTATATATAGTTATGCAATTGGATTCATTTCTAGAGTTTTTTGTTTTATCATATTACTTATCTCTTTTCTCATCCTTTAGGCTTAAAGAAACTTCCCTAAGGCTCTCCACCCAAAGAGTAGTCGCCATTTACAAAAAATAAATAAATATATATATATATATATATATATATATATATATATATATATTGAATATTGTATTAATTTTAATTAATTAGTTGGATAAGTTACTAAGAAAAGTTATTATTTTCTCCCCCCCTTTTTTTTTTCTCATACACTATGATGAATTTATTGGGCCGATATTTGGGCCTACAATTAGTGATGTGATGTGATTGTGTTCGCCTAATTTGGTGATAATTCAACATTAGATCTATACAATTCTTAATTAATCTAAACTATTTATTGATTGAATTATTCTTCAAAATGAGAAATATGTTGTTTTTAGGTCAAACATGTTCTTGCCACCTCTATTTTGAAATCTTATCACTAACTGTATCCCACATGAGAAATACTTAAAAATTTAATAGTTAGGCATATATATTTAAAGACATTGACACTATTGCATAGATCATCTGACTTTTCTTTATATATGTATAAAGACCTTCACTATCTCCTTGAGAATTATGATGCATCGATTTATAGACAAAAGAACAATAAGGTTCAGTCTTTGGATGCATACCATCAGAATTACTAGTCAGTGAAAGAGGTTACTTACCATGTATTTATAAATCTTGAATGACTATCTCCATAAGAATACTTGTGCGTCAATTTAAATACACATGTATGGCCAATAATGTTCAGCAGAATCAACGATAATTATCTTATTTGATGTTCATCACATTCACTTATTCAATATCTTATAGAATAAATCTGATTAAAGATCATAAATTTCTTTTCGATTATGAATGGATAAAAATCTCTTATTAGGACAAAAAAATTACAGGACATAAGACATCCAACACAGTTCACACCTTGGGCTATCATGCCCACAAAGGAGACATCAACGCACGCCTGACAACTTGAGACGCACGCCACATGACACGCTTCTGCTTCACTCTCCATTGGTGCAATCTTAATGAGGCCATCCCTTCTCCAGCTGCTCCTCTTAGTGATATCCAGTAAATGCAGTGTGTGGTGGGAGTAGCACGCATGACGCGATATTGGCTATGGATCGATCGTGTCTGTCATCTTAATTGTCACTTTGCCGATTTGATTTCTTGTGATGTTCAACGAATGATCAGTCACATTTCTAAGCTTTATTCCATATATTTTCATCGGATAAGAAACTTCCTGATAATAATAGATCTAATTAATTAGGTTTCACATCTCATGTATTAATTAATCGAAAATAACTCTGATATCAAATGGCAAATCTCTCTCTCTCTCTCTCTCTCTCTCTCTATATATATATATATATATATATATATATATATATATATATATATATATATATATATATATATATATATATATTTTGTGTGATGGTTGTAACGTTTCTACATGCGGAAGTGGCCGCGAAGCTTTCGTTGTCACTCGGCCAAAGGCATGAAACGGAGAAGTTGGCCTTGGCCACAGCACCTCGTTCCCATCTCGTCCTGACACGAGCCAGTTGCTGTGAGAGCTGTGAATGAACCAAGGAGAGCGTCACATCACGTATGTGCCAAGGCCCCAGACAACGGATGGATGCATGCATGCATGCGTTCACGAGACGTACGCGCCATGCAACAGAGCGTCGTCACCAGCGCCGACGTGAAGCTCCACTGGCGCAGACGTACCTCGTAACGAGGACAGGACACGTACGTAAGGTGCACTGACGACGTACGTAAGCACGCAGGCACGCGTGCCTCGTCGCTCGTGCCGGGACGCTGGGCACGTGCCTCGGCATGCGTCGCGAGTCCGAGGTTGGCGACGCACGTAACGTGGAGGAGGAGGACGTACTACTGTTGGGTCGAGAAGGGTAAGCGGAGCAACCGCTATGCATGCATGACGGTGGTCCATTTCAGTCAACCCTGTCAAAGACTTTGTTTTGTTTTGATTTTTTTTTCTTTTTTGTACGTTGTAATATATATATATATATATACATATATTTATATTTGAAGTGTTCTTCTAAATATTAATTAAAAAAATAAATACATTCATTTGATTTATTTGGACAATAAGTAAAAAATATATGAAATAATTGTTCAGATGGGTGTGATGAAGGTAAAAAGATGTTTTGAGAACTCATGAGGTTTTCTATCTCGCTAGCATTAAGCCAAAAACAAAAATGTATGAATTTGTATATTTGAATGGTGGATGAAAAGATGTTGCTTGATCCGACAGTCCGTATTAACTGGTTCATTAATTTATTTTAATCTCTTTTTCATTTTTTTAATTTTTAGCAAAGTTGAAACTTCGTTTGCATTTGATTAAGAATAATTAATCAGATGGCCACTTGTTTTAACTTTGCCAATTAGTCTTTGATAATTTGCGCGAATGATAGGGCCAAAATATTTTTTTCATTAAGGAAATTAAACAAAAAATTACAAATAAAAATAATCATTCAACTCAAAGTGGTAGTTTGACTTTTTACTGAGTGTCCCCTCAAAGATTTCTCCTGTTGACCTACAAATCAATCAAAATCCCCTTACAATTTGGTGGCAAAATCTCTCACGGTTTACTATGTGGATTGTAGAAAAGGAAGCAGAACTCTCTCTCTCTCTTCTCTCTCCATCTCTGTCTTTCTCTGTTCAACTGAGCAGCCATCTAATCCAAAGAGGTCTCCTTCCAATTTCCCACAAAAACATGTGCATCGAAGGAAATGACAGTTTTCATGGTCTCGGCCATAAAGCTGATCTCACTCTCTGTGTCTCTCTCTCTTTTTCTCTGTCCAACTGAGCAGTCATCTAATCAAAAGAATTCTCCTTACATCTTTCCAAAAAATTTGTGCATGAAATGACAGTTTTCATAGTCTCAGTCATAAAGCTGATCTCACATTTACTTGTTGCTGAATGTCTCATCAATGCTTTCTTTCCCATTGTATTTATCAAGGCAGTGCTGCACGTACTACTGAGAACATCGACAGAATCCCTGTCGAAAGAGGAGCTCTGTGTGACTCCAGAAAAGTCTTCAGTGCAATGCAAGTAGCATTCTTTTTCCTTTTTTCATTTTTTTTGTCTGATTAATAGTTCTTGGTTTGGTCATTCACTGGTGTTGTGAGGTGAATTTTTGTTGCTCCTCCTAATGTTTTTGTAGCACTTTACTGAAACACAAATGATCTCATTAGTTTCGATATAGATTATCAATCCAAATTATAATTCTAAAGAGAGTTAACATTAAAAACCCCACGGATAATATGAATATTAGATCGTAATCAATATATTCACAACTTTCCAAGGTGGTGAATAGTATCCTCATCCTCATGAAAGATCAAGCTAAACAATTAATCAACTGTCCTCAAATATATAGCTTTGAGGTTGAATTTATACCTATGTTTCTGACTGTTTTCTTCCAATTTTCGAATTCTGAAACAGTGATTGTCCTACTATGCTGTCACAAGGATGATAAAACATCACTAGATCTAATTCCTAACCAAAATCTAAGGTGTTGATTCTGACCTCATTACCTTGGAGAACTGTGAACCCATGATTTGATTGAAGCACTGACCTCCCAGCATTTTATATTAAATAAAATTAAATTTCAGTATGTGATTTTCATCTTGCTCTTTTTTTATCTTATTTGGGGGTCAAAGATGGATAATGTTTTGATTTTTGTTAAATGTTCATTAAAAGTATGACAAGGAAAAAATTGCACCTCAGTTCTTGATCAATCTTATATTGGTCACTCTTCCCCCATATAAGAAGCACAGACAGCAGTTTCAGTGGCCTTCCATCAGTAACCCCACTTGGATCTTTCAATCACCCAAAGGCCAAATCAAAAAGGCATCTCCAAAAAAAATATGTACACACATCCTAATCCCTCGGACTATTTTTTAGGTCTCCCAAGTTCATGTCCCCAAGTCTGCCAACCATATCTGTCATGTTCATGCTTTTCTACAATTTCACAAACAAAAAAAATAAAAATGTAATTTGTATAAACCAGATCAACAATGACAAGAACTTTTTTCAGTTAACACAATATATTTCATGCCTACTGAACAAATAGTAGCTACACTCCTTTATCAGTATTGCATTTGGGTGCATTCTGAACTCAGCTTCCCTTTTTCACCATATAAAACAGAAAGTACTGTTTACACAGTTGTTTGACTCAATCCTCTCACTCTACAAAAAAAAAAATTCCTTACACTCTGTGTCAGAACAATTACAAATCAAAACTTGAAGTATGCTAACACCCATTTGGCAGTTCTAGGGTGGTCCCAAGTTCCCCAGGAGTCCTTTGGTAGACTTAAATAGTTCCCTTTGTTTGGGCATCTTCCTTTGATCAACCTACTGAACTGTCAAACTGCTTGCTTTTCAAAGGTGAAGTAAGCTGGTTAGTTTGTAATGTTAGTTGCCAATTATTACAGAAAGAAGTTCTTGGACTTGTCTCTTGACTGGTTGTTCAGCCACAAAATACTTTTTTTTCCCTGGCAGACAGAAAAGCAGATAATGTGAACAGTAAATTCAAAAGTGGTACTAGTTTCAGAGAGGAGTTCAAATGGAAAGGAAAAGCAATTACCTTTAGGTAATTTCTATGATGTGATTGTTCCCTGGTGGTTGCTGGGAAGCCATGGATAACAACAATATAGATTTTAGCTAAAATTGTAGACTAAAATTCAAATACGAAAATGCCACAATCGAATTTAATTTTTTGTTCAAAAAAGGAATGAGTTCTTTTGAGCCATTCATAGAAAAAATTTATAGCTCCAAAGAATGCAGTTGCTTGAAGTATTGGAATGACTTAAATAAAGAATAAGCACCTCTTCCTTTGGTAGTTGCTGAGACTAAAAGATTTAGAAGCTAATTATTGGCAATAGACATAGAACAACCTGCAGGAATGACAGGCAAAGTGATCAACAGTGCATAGAAAAGGCAAAAAAAAAAAAAAAATTCTAACATGACATGCATAGGTAACTACTCAATATAAAGAAATATGACCTTGATTCTGTTTGATTTTCTTCAGCCACCTCAGTAGAAACTGAATTCTGTGAAACCATGTGAGTAGGGCAAGAGTTCTTCCACCTCCACCCGAGAGCTAGAGCAACCCATGTTCGTAATTTGGTTGTGATTGGTAATTTCAACCTCTGCAGTGAAAATGCTGTATACAGGTCTGTGATCAGAGAATCTAGACTCTCCATGTAGATAAGCCAATTGAGTAAGGCCTCTTCCACACCATAAAATGCGGTCACACCTTTGACCAAAAAGAAAGATCCCAGTTGGCATAAAAAATATGAGGATATAAAAAAAAGGTAAAGAAGAAACTTTAAGAAACTAGGCCAATTTGGGGAGGTCATGTTACGAGAAACCTATGCTAAGGAGAGATGATGCAAGATTCTACCATGCAGGTGTCCGCCGCTTCTCTTTTCGGTGTGTGTCATCCCCTGCGTATCTATCTGAGTTATTTGAATATTTATAGGTTGGAGGAAAAAATATCCTTCCTTCTTTCCATCCCTCGAAAACACGGCCACATCTTCGCTCTATTCGAAGCTGTTTTAACAAAAAGCAATGAGAGATTTGGACTAGCAGTTTGAGAATACATAAAGAGGAATAGAAGAATCATAGCTTTCCCCAGGGCACAAGAGGTCTTTATGCCCTTTTCAGAGGGAATCTAAAAAGCACTAGATTCTTAGTACTTCAAGAGATTTCCATACTTTTGAATGATATTTTAATATGCTAAAACTTAAAGCAACACAAAGAAACACTAGTAGCAATGATACTACTTATATAGCAGACTCTGAAAAGGATTAGTAAACCACCTGATCTTTTTCCAACAAAGCTCTCCAGTTGTGCATCTCAACTAAAGCCTTTGCTGACTGATAGGAAAGAGCGATGCGGTAGTTTAAATCACCAAGCCATATGATACGACTGACATAAAAAAGAAAAAAATGAGAGCATGCTTCTCACAAACGTTACCTCTTTCAGGTCTACCTGAGAGAAACATAAGTGGATAAAATAGAAAGTCGTGACAAAGAGGCTTACTCATGATCAAGAATTGTTTCAGGAGACTTCTCATCACATACTCTGTGCACCCGAGGAAACCTAGTCTTTCTCAAAATTTCCATCACATCTGAGTTCCTCCGTAGTTCATCCCCCTCTTTCTGTCCCGAGGTCAAATGACTACAGATGAAACAGAAGCTTGTTCGGTGAAAAGACATGCTGATTGATATTGAACCCTGGAAGGAGAAAAGAAAAAAAATCCATTGTATGAACTTTGAAATAGGATACCATTCCATTGTTTGGAGTTTGAGTTTGTTGGACGAGCTTCAATCTCAGATTTAATTTGGCAGATTCAGTGTAATATTAGATATATATGATTACCTTATTGCCAAGATAACCCATTAATCCTCTGCCAACACAGGAAACCTTCAAGTTCTTCACATCACCTCTTATTTCGCTTCTCACCCAAATTGTTAGAAATATGCCAACCATCTGCTTACTTGCAACCAAGCAATACCTGGAACTGTAATTGAGTAGCACCATTCAGAATCTATAGAATATGTAAGATTTTTATCACTGAGAACTGAATCAAATGGAATTAATGAAAGAAATCTTAAGGAGTAGTACTTAGAGTGGAGGGATGATCTCTCCCTTTCTTCCAAATATTGTGGAGCACCATAGACATAAGACATTGGTGAAAAAATATCTGTCGAAGGAGATTCTCCCCCAAGTTTCTCATCATCAGATGAACCTCCACATCTAAAACTGGGATCAAAATTACTTGGTCTGCTTGCAATGCTTGCCCGATCACAAACACTGAACCGGCGATCCAGCCTTGGTTGCATTACCATGATATCACCATCAATTCTTAAACTGCGACTCATGGAATGGAATGAACGTCGGTGAAGCAATGATGAATTCTTTTGCCTTGTTGAGGAGCCCTCAAAATCAGCATCTAGCTCCACAAGTGGATCGGGAAGAGGGGACAGTATACTGTAGTTGCCGGAACTACAAGTGCCCGGAAGAGTGTTCAGTGTCTTTCTAATGAGTGACAACCATTTCTTTGCTGGAAGATTGTCTTCTGCACCAAGAACATTTCCAGCATTGAGAGGAACAATCTCTTGAAATCTGGAAAGACAAAAGGTAAATGAGTTGAAATGATTTACTTCAGTATCACTAATTTTGTACCACCACTATAGCATTTTTATGTGTTCCTCAAAAATCTTAAAATTCGTAGGAGAAAAGTAAAGAAACCAGACCCCAGAACATAAATGTCTGCAGGCGGTGAAGCATGGATCCATTCTTCAAGATTCAAATTTTTTGGTGGAGATTTCCCACCTACATTCCATGTCGAGACAAAAATTCTAGAAACCAAAAGAGTAAAAAATTTATGGATCATATTGGAGGTCACCGAACAATTGCAAATATTTAGAAATCAAAGGATTGTAAGGACCGAAAAATGTGATTACTTATAGTCCTCAACATCTGCAACTTGATCCACATCAACATCAAATCTTCCTCGCCGAACTCGTTCCGAATTCTTCTTGCTCAATCGTTCTAATGACCAAGGAGAAAATTACCAAGGATTATGAAAACAGAAATCGACGAAATGAAGAAAATAGCTACACGGTTGTGGTCCAAAGTTATAAGGCCTGAAACTTTATACCTGTTCTGCTTTTCTTAACTGTGCATGTCTCCCTCTCTGTGAAGTTGGTCCTCCATTCCCCATCACCTTCTGATGAACACACAGAATAGATAATAAAGGGAAAAAGAAAACAAAAAAGGATGTAGCTTGTGTGCTAATATTCTCATGACGTTTTACGAGTTTAAGCACGAGCAAAGAAACAATAAGTACTGCGCAATGCATCAAGAGAATGGCATTTCAATTGGTCGGGTGAGTAAAAGCCTACAGAAGACCAGTCATATGGCATTGCAATCAAAGGAAAAAAAAAGAGATCTCATAAGACTAGATATCAGTTCATGAAGCAGAGATTTCTAGACCAAAACACAAAATAAGAACTCAGCACAAATGGCTTAAGGTATATGCGAGTGAATTAATTTTGTAGGTACACAAGCAATTAGACCTACCTCTTTCAACAACAACATCATCGTCTGCGTGGAAGTCCTGAGGTTTGCTCTTGATGTTGAACCATTTTCTAACAAGCGTCTTGGACCATGATAGCTTCTCCAACAAAACGAGAGAACAAAACAGTGGAACAAATCAGCAATTTTTAAGACCTAACAGAGGAACGATGGTAAAACTCGAATCTTTCGACAGGAGAAACCTTGGTTTTTATCGAGTTCTCATCTCTCATTGTTTCAGCACTCCCTCATGCAGCCACCGGGAGATGGTTTCTCTCCCCACCTATACGCTTTCAGGAGTCTCGCCCTGATTTGGATCCCAACGAAGGAGAACAGCAAATGCCGACCTTTTTCTCGAGTGCTATTTGACAAAAAGATCGATTCCAAACTTCTTCCCACAGAGATGGATCGGAAAACTAAGAAGCCGCAGAAACAAGAGAACCGGTTAGCACCGTCGAGGAAGGTACACCATTCCAGGGTTCATCGCAGAACACAACAAGTGAGCAGGAGCTGACCATCCACTCCAAACCAAAGCTCAAAAGAAAGGAAAAACTTCTCCTTTCGCCAATGGGACTTCAATCTATAGCCTCGGAGCAATAAAGATCAGATTTTGGACACAGAAACGCCAATCTCGGCACTAGATGGAAGAAGAAGAAGAGAGCGATGGAGAATGGGGGAAGCAATGAAGAGGACATTCACAGACACCACTCTTTCTCCTCCTCAACCTCCTTCTCGGAGTACAGCAAAGTATCCAATTTGAAGCGAAGGGAATAAAGTGCGAGCATTGCGCTTTTAGCTTACCTCCCTCCCTCCCTCTCTCTCTCTCTCTCTCTCTCTCTTCCCCCACTTCTCTCGAGGTTCTTTATTTTTTTTTTGGGCTTACCCCAAAACCTGAGCCGAGAAGAAGGAAAAGGAAGTCGTAGGTTATTTTGCATATATACCCTTCTGATAATTGCAATGTCATATTTACTCTTGCAACTTTTAAGATTTGATACATGTAATTTCTTATAAATATCAACCCAAAAAAAAATCAGATTGACCACTTCAAACATTGGTTTATATTTTTTAATCTAAGCTAAAAGATATATAAAATACAAAAAATATTTTTGCTATCATTTAGTTTTTAAATATATTGTCAAATGGCAGTATGTCAGAAGAGAAATGTTTGTGTAGATATAAACATTACTGACGATATAATTGAAATGTTTCCAAAGAACGACACTGCGCTGATCGGCAGCTGCCCGTTCGTCGCCAGTCTGCGGAGTCTTCGTCCTCACATCCTGCCCGCGGTCAGTTCTGTGTGCCCTCCCTTCATGGGATAACAGACCACCAAAAGAAGAGAGAAGAACCTGTTAAAGGAACACAGAGAGAGAGAGAGAGAGAGAGAGAGAGAGAGAGAGAGAGCTGTTGTTCGATGAATTTTTGATATTTACGGGCTACTCTACTACTGCAGTCAGATTAGTACAAATCTTTGGAGTATAGGGGAGTGGGAGTAATGTGTCTCTTATCCCTTTTGGTTCCATTTTGTCCTCCTCCTCCTTCCAATACAGTGAGACCATTGTATGCTTCGCTGCCACTCTCATTGACAGATGAGCAATGTCTCTGTTTCTTCCAACACAGTGAGACCACTGCAATGCTTAACTCACAGGGACAGTGATCTGAAGGGGGTTTTAGGCGGTTAGCTTGCGAGTGCCCTACAATCCTACTGGGCGTGTGTGTGTGGTTCCTTGAACTGTGGGCTACCAAAGCTTGGGTAATGGTGGATCAAAGAGCTCTCCCTACCTTGAGGTCGCTGTAGGGCTGCTTTGCCTCTCGACTGCTTGATATGGGGGTGTAGGTTGGCTGTTGATTGGATGGGGATGAGTGGTTTTGGGGACAAGGCAGGGTGTGCATTGTTTGGATTCAGGGACTTGCCTGGGCCACTCCAAGCAGGTAGGGGACACTATGGGTTTGATTGAGCTCCTCAAGGCCTCAGTTTAAGGTATGAGTTGCACTGGTGCAGGATCTTCCTTCCTTCCTTCTACCCTACTCCCTAGAAAAGCTCAAGGAGAAGATGTCTCAGAACTGTCAACCCCTAACTCTTGCTGTAGAGACATCTCTACTGTGAGCAATGGAGCTCATTCCTTGCTATCTCCGTCAGGCAACCATTTTGGACTCCAGCTATATGAGAATTTCAAGCTCCCATATCAAACTCATATTGTGCTCTTTGAGTGGGCAATGGCCTGCTTTGATTTGTACATTCCAATTGAGGTGTTGGTGTGGGGGCAAGGGAAGTGTCCTTCTGAGGCAGTGGAAGAAGACAAGAGGAATGGCACAATCACTAGTGCACTTGCGCCATGGCTGCCATTCGAGCCCCAATTCTGGATTCTCCACCCATGGAGTTGGAAGGGGATCTCAGACACAATCTAAGCTAGGAGGATTCATTCAGGCAACTAGGGAGCATGAGTTGGATCTTATCTGTTACATGGAATTCTCGACCGTCGATTTCGCTAAAGATGAATCTATCCTGTGAGCAGCAACATCACACTGAGCTTGCGAATTGTTCAGGGTTGTCATCCGTGAAGGATCAGCATCAGAGATGACAACTCAGAGTCAATGGACAAGCAGTATCAACAGTGCTTGGATCTAAAAGCTTCATGCTAAAGTAATCCTGCTGATGGTTACGGCCACATTGTCACATGCATAACCAGCCACATTAAAGAGTAAACTAATGGCATTTTAAGATCATCACGTCACAAATCACTTTGGAATATGGAACTGTTTTCTATCATATAGTTTGTACTTTTACTGAGAAAGCAGCAAGGCAGCTCCACATTGAGGGACATAGTGCTATCTCTATATGCACCTAAAGTTCCTCGTCTCTCTTATGCATGTTTGAATGTAGAAAGTTCCACTGTTGCAAGAACCCTGAATCCAGCCACCAAAAGGTTGAGCTCACTGCACTCCATTTCTTTTGCTCCACCAAAGAGAGAAACTCTTCATTGTGAAGAGTAGTTTGTTGAGACAGAGCACTCAATCCCAGAATGCTCCTCATTGTTTAGCCATTCTGGGAAGATCATGTGCATTTGTTGCCAAATTTCCAAGGTCATTTACTGGAACTTGTGCATTGAGATCATGCAAGCTTCACTTGCAGATTTCAGTGTAGTAAGAGAAATCCTATTTCGGTGGATCAGCAGCACCTGAGTCTTGTCCTTCTATATCTTGGCGGTGGCCTGGATAAGAATTATATTACTATATGTACTGAGAGAGCTAAAGAAAGAGAGAGAAACTACAACACACGCTCTCAGCTTAGGATCCATCCGAGTCTCACCAACACTAATGCATCCTTCTCAGACTGGCCCATGTGGAATGTGCATGCATAGGGAAAGAGAAAGGACAGTCAAAGGGTAACTCTATCCACACTTTGAGCAAAGTATCTTCTTCCTTCTTCCCTTTTCTTTTTCAGCTTTAAGATCCTCCCTCCATGCCAATCTCACTGGCTTTACTTGATGGTTTTCTGCAAACATAGGTCTTGTGTCCTTGGCCTGGCCTTTTGTTCAAGTCATTTTCCTGGAGCTCGAGTCTCATCAAAAGGAGTAATCGATGATATGTGATCCAGATAAAGCACCTTTATCTCTCCAAATATTGGACTCATGCCCTCCAGGTGTAATGTAGGGAGAGACTATAGTTGACTAAAGCTGTAGACATAAAATGAATGACAGAGGGAACAAAGTGAATAATAAGTAGGATAAGAAGTTTATTGCATTTTAGTTGGATAAAGTCATGTTATCAGTTACATAGTATATAAGAAGTGAAAGCTTCAAACTAAACTCCAAATTTTGATTGTTCTAAAAACTCAACCTTTAGATAACAGTGTTTTTGTCATTTTAACTTTCAATATTAAATAAATAAATAAATAAATGGGTTGGATATGGATTGTTTATGCAGCACAATGATAAATGCATACTGAGTTGACTCAACCTGTCCAAGACAACAAAAAGATCTTTAATTCTTATCTTTCTATCTTTTTCTATCTTTAAATGATGCTATGTGAGATGGATTCAATTGTCTCATTGACCCACCCACCACCAATAGAAGGGAAAGGGACCTATTTGGTGAACCTGACCCATATTTGAATCAGATATTTTGATTATTTATTATTATTATTATTTTGAATGGGCAAATGATAAAAGCCAAATTCAAATTTAGGATCTTACAATAAACTTCATGGTCTTTATCAATAAAATTAATTGACATATTCAAATGTGTCAGTTGAGGTTTTGAGCTTTCAATCATTGATAAGAGAACCTAATATATCATCATCATCAGTTTAGATTTTGAGCTCTCAATCTTTGGAAAAAGGTTTGGTACGTATATGAGTTGGATTGAAATGAATCAAAACTTTAAAAGAATATTTCGAATCAAGTTGCATGAGTTGGATTTAAAGAAATTGATCTTATTTCCTATTTCCTATTTTACTTTGGAGAAGTATTAATGACTTTGTAGATAAATAAATACATGTTATTGGTTTCAAACTGTGAAGCCAAAACTGCATCTCTCAAAACATCTGAATGTTCTTCATTTAGCTAACTTTTAATGTCTTTATCATACTAAATTGCACTAAATTCTCGATAATCTTATCAGCTTTCAGATTAATATATAAAATTATATGAAGACAACTTCAATTTGTCAACCTAATTATGGACCAGACTCGCAAAAGATAATTCCTCCTCCTCCTCCTCCTCCTCTCTCTCTCTCTCTCTCTCTCTCTCTCTCTCTCAGTTTGTGTCTCTTTAAGTGATGTCAAGATGAGATCAAAATGTCTTAGTGAACAACACTCGATTCAGTCATACATGAGATATTCTGAAATCATTTGCTCCAAAGGGATCAAGACAAAGCCTTAATGTCAAGTATTCCAAGCTCAACTTGCTGCAGTTTTCCTGGCATACAGGCACTGCAATAGCCAATAAAATTTAGTACCTGGTTCACTGTAGAAGCATAAAAAGAGGTGAGGAAAAGATCAAGCAAACACAATCAACCATTGCTGTCAATTATCCTGTAACATTAAGATGATTAAGACAATTCAATGAAAAAGTAGTACTTGTAGTTAACAGTAGTCATAAGTGCATGGGATTTTGAAACTCAACAGATAATGTCAATCTCTATTGGCATGCTCTTGTTTTTTTTTCTTCTTTCTTCTTAATAGTGGATAGCTTCTTATCTCTTATTTTGAGTCATGTCTTCCTGATTCTGTTTCTTATCTATAGCACATACCAATAGTTTAGTACATAGTTTGATTATCATATGCACATTTCACATACAAATGCCTGTCTCTATTATATATTAGTTACCATTTGGAATTAAAAAACAAAAAGTTGAGAACAATCTAGCTAAATATGGAAATAAGACATTATGTAATTGAAAAGATGTGTGAATAACCATTCTTGTGGCTGAAAAGACCCTTCAATAGATGACAGTTCTATTCACTCCTGCTGTTGCTTTCAAGCATAGCATGATCTACAATACACCCTTTCCTGATCTCAATCTTCTCCTCCCATCTAGGGTAAGAGTACTTCAAGTATGATACCTGAAGCAGCTCTCGAGAATGTCATCAAACTAATTTCCAGACACCTTAGTGCATGATGATGGACCAGACACTAGTTTTTTAGCTGAGTTCTCTACTAATCAGAACAAACATGTTGAAGACTCCAATGACATATATGATTACTTTTCTAATCAGAAATCCAAGAGGAAACCACAAAGAAACACAAAACAAGAGAAAGATAACTAAAATAAGACAGCCACAGCATTTTAACTTCCACTCTGTAGAGAAATGCTGTGTAAAGATTCAGACAATTGTTTATGCTTAATGAGACATGTATTTTTCTGTTAAGAAGAATATAGTAGATCAGAGTAATATATCACTCAGCAGAGAGTTCAAAACCTAAGGCTGGCACGAAGTCTTCATCTGATTACTCACAAGCCAAAGAACAAAACTTGAGCCAAATAAGAAGAGTTTGAAGTACTGAACCTGATGAAAGTTTCACAACTTCCATAGCATTGAAAATCTATTCAAGGAACCACAGAAGGCTGCCCTTAAACTAAAAAATGTGATGCAGAGTTCGACCACAGTATAAGCTTGCAGATAGGATAAGAGACCAAATAATATTTATCTTCAAGATTGATGAATAGGAGGAATTACAAATAGATATCAGCATGAAAAATGAAATATCTCTTCAACCACCACTACAATCAAGTTAGACAAACTCCTTTTAGGCTCTTACAAACTTGGATCATCATCTTTGACAGGAATTGCCACAAATCTGTTTTAGCAAACATATGATGATGCAAGTTGTTATATAAATTAGCTCCATGTCGTGGAAAGAACAATGAAATTCCGATAAATTTGGCCAGAATGTAATGCTTTGTTGAGGAAATTTAAGAACAGCTATGAAACAATGAAGATAAATCTAAGCATATATAGAAAAGATACTCTGTGTTTTCACCACTGGATTCTCTGTGGTCCAATAGTCATATCCAAGTGGCATAATACTTCAAGGATACCCAACGCAAAATTCATATGTAAGTTCAGGTAATCAAGTTTGATTATACGAAGCAAATTTGCTGCGTAAAATTCGAACAACAATAAAGTATCGAGTGTTTGGCTCATTAGAAATTAGAGCTGTGCAGTAAATGCTACGCATCGTTGATATTGCTGGACAGGTTTGGCCTTTACAGGACCATTGGATACACGTGATCTCTTCCAGTTTTATGCACATCTTTGTCTTCGATTGGAAACTCGGATCTGATGTTCATTGTCTAAGGCGAGAAGAGAGTCTCAGAAGGTCTCTCCCCTAAAATTTCTGTGCATAAAAGAAGACTAAAATCCACCTCCACTCCCATCTCGTACAGTTGCTACAAATTTGCATGGAACTAATCCATATGATGGGAGCAAAACATTGGGCTCAAACTTAATCCATCAACCAATCGAGAATGAGATAAGCACAAAGACGATACTCTGTATGGATAAGTTTTCGTCAGGCTGAGGTGAGAGCTAAAGTTGCCAAAAGGGAAGCGCTATAAATGGGGTTGAAGAACAATACAAGTGCGCCAACAATTATTTGTCTGCAGAATGCAAGACATGCTTTGGTTTAAGGAGATCAAAACGCATTGCCAGCTTCATATAGAGTGCTGGCTGTTATTCAAGCAACAAAATGCTTTAGACAACCCAACAAGAAGACCACATCGACGAACGAAAGCTTCCTCGGATTGCTAAGGAAGTTTCGAAGCCGACGAGCATGAAGCACAGACGATTGTAATTTGGGAAAAAAATAAGATTCCGAAGCTCCTCATATAAGGAAGCAATCGATGTACAGCAGAAAGTGCCTACGGACCGCGTTTTGGGATTAAGCACCAGCAACCGTGTGCCGCATCTTCAGGTATCATCCCACCTCCTTTGCTCGTGTCCAGCGCCTCCAAAAGCCCTACAACCTCATCCATATCAGGTCTTTTATCTGGATTGGCATCGCAGCACTTGCGCATGATACTTGCCATACCGCTCGGACAACACCGTGGGATCTCAGGTCTCAGATTCTGACACACAACGAAGAAAGTTTCAGCCTTCGTTGGGCCTATGAATCACTAGATAACGAAAAGGCTTTTAAATATCTACACGTAAATGGCACCTCAAAATGGTGGCAAAACAGACCTGTCCAACGACAACAGCAGAACCTTCAGCGAAGCTTAGATCAGGATATGGCATGTCACAGCAGTAGATTTCCCATAAGCATATGCCGAAGCTGTATACATCACATTTTCTATCGTAAGGCTTACCATCAAGGACCTGCGCAAAGTTATTATACCAAGTTCACTTGTGTTTACCATCCAAAAGAGAGATTTAAGCCGACGAAATAATGCGATGTGGATGATCGATCCACTTATTTAGTTAGATGCGGCAATCTATGGAAAGCTGCAGCAGGCAGTCGAATGTTGGTAGAACTACGAGACCAAAAGGTACCTCCGGCGCCATGTACCAAAGAGTACCCGTTTGGCCAGTCATATCTTTGGGATTCTGAGCCTCAACTCGAGCAACCCCAAAATCAGCAATTTTGAGGTTTCCACCGCCGTCCAATAGCATGTTCTCAGTTTTGACATCACGATGCACGATCTTTTGCGAATGCAGATAGCTTAATCTGCAACAGGTGGATCATGATTTCACATGCTCATCCAAACATTTCCAGAACGAAGAAACATTTCTACCACCGCTCACCCTCTGGATAGATCCGACGCAAGCCGAACCACGTCTTTGTAGGCAAGCTTTCTTTCGCTGTTTCTGATCAAGTATCGCTTCAGTGTTCCCCCGGCAAGATACTCGACGACGACGACGACGACACAACATACTCGAGCCGGAAGAGAAGCGTGGCCACTGCTCGTGGAATCCTTTTGTGGAATCTTGAGATCTGTGGTTCCCATCGATGCCCCCACAAACTGCAACCAAGATGCAGAGGTTGACCATGGATTTGCATGAGAAGAATAAGAACCAAGTAGAACAGCAAATTCATGAACCGGAAGATCATGATCTTTATTTAACGAGGCAAAATATGACCAGACAAAACAGATATGAATGTGCATCATAGAGATCAAGCCATCCAATTTAGGTAGTATTAAGAGCGCGATACAGTTGCTGAATTATTAGTTGGAAAGCGCCTGCTTACCTTTGTAACTTTTGGATGGTCAAGCTTATGCCAAACAGCAACTTCCTGACGAAACGATGCTCGAAGAGAAGCAGTTTCGGCATCTGTGGCCATGCCATCATCTTCTCCCCAGTCCATCACTTTGACTGTAGTAACAATGAGATTTATTATTACGAGTTCTAAATTATAACACCACGAAAAGATTGCTTAAAATATCATAAGCAACCGTCTTAAACTGTTCTTGATTCATGATGTTCACGGGTGATTTGTGTTACTGTTCTTGACTAGTGATTTCAGGGCTCCAAATTCCAAAGAAATGGAAAGGTCAAACTAATTATCAACCCATAATCCATTTCATCTCAACACACTGACTGACATAACTTCATGCGTTCCAGGAGACGAAGTGAGCTTTCTGAATTAAACAATCTGTATCACCCCAATAATTCCTAAGGTCAAACCTAATAACAGCATGGCTTGATGGTGTTGGCGATTAAAAATATTGTACCGATTCATTGAGTTTCAACATCTGAGCCAAAGGACCACACAAGAGCAAGGACCCCTCATGGTCCACCAGCCACAGACTTTAGTATGTTTATGGCACCAAAAAGAGCCCAGTGCGGCAGGTCTTCTGGTTGCAGGAATGTATTGGTGATAGATGCATCTGTTAAGGTAACACTGCATTAGCATGAAAAAAAAACAGGTAAGGAAAAAAGAAAAAAGATTTTTTTAATGTTTTTTATTTCATTACATATAACGTAAAGGAAAAGAAGCAAAAAAAGTATTTTTTTTTAATTTAATAAATAAAGAGTTTTTTAGTATTCATTTACAAATGATGGAATACGAAAGGATGCCTAATGAATTGAGAAATAAGAATGACATACAAAATTATTCAAATTATAAAAATTAAAATCGTGAACTATATTATGAAATATTAGAAAAGAGTTACAAAAATTAGGATAAAACTTAAAATAAATATCTCTAAAATTAATTTGATTTTATGTTGGGACTATTAATTATAAAAACTGTTTATTTATTAAGATAACTAATCAAAAAGTATAAAAAATAATTTTATATAATTTTTATTGACTTAGAGAAAGCTTATGATAGGATTCCTAGATATTTATTATAGTAGATTTTTAGAAAAATGTATTCACTTATTATATTAATATTATTAAGAATATATATATATATATATATATATATATATATATATATATATATATATATATATATATATATATATATGATATAATATAGCTACTAGTATTAGAATTACAGGGAGTGTACTTAATGAATTTTCTATTAATATAGGATTATACCAAGAATCCACCTTAAATTCATACTTTTCGATGTACTCACTAGTCAATTGCGGCATGCATGTTATTTGCTAATAATATTATCTCATTTAATGATAGTTTAAGTATAATTAATTATAAACTTGAGTTATGAAGGTAAATCTTAGAATCTAAAGGTTTTAGATTAAGTAGGATTAAAACTAAATATGTAAAATATAATTTTTGTGATTCTAGAAATAAATAAGAGAATATAACTAAATTGGATGAACAAAAAGTTCATTTTAGTAAAAGCCTTAGGTATCTTAGATTAATTATTCAACAAGATAGAAATATCAATGAAGATATTAATCATGGAATAAAAACATGATAATTAAAATGACGAGGGGCGGTAGAAGTCTTATGTGATCATCAAATTCTTTTGAGATTAAAAAAATATAAGATAATTATGAGAT